>VZTB01008014.1:297127-334966 GCA_013397245.1 Thryothorus ludovicianus | reverse complement strand
TTTTTTTGTTCAGTCTTGGGATCATCAGTGTGTCCAAGTGGTGTCTTGGTCAGAGTCCAAGAGGTGAGAGCACAAACATGGGGAAGAATATGTGCTGACAATTATTCTGTGAAATTATTCTTTTTCTACCATTTACAGTAGAGCCATCTCAGGCGATACTTTTGACTGCAGGCAATTTTTTTTCTCTTACTTGTGGGGATCATATATTGCTTATGGGGATTTGACAACTCAATACCTTCCACAGGTTCTCCTTGCCTACGTTTCTAAATTCAGCTCTCAGGGCCACCTGAGTCCAACACACTGAGGCATTTTGGCTTGATTGTAAAAAACCACAGATCTGATTTCCTCACACAAGCTCTCCAACAAAGCAGTGATTTCCCGTTCAGAATCATCCTATATTCAGCCTTTATTGTGAGCTTGTGGCTTTTTGTTTCTCTGGCATTTGGTCTCTCTGTTCATCATTCTGACTAATGCAGAGAAAATCTGGAGTCACACTTTCATGTCTCTCTTCTGATCATATTTGTTATTTTAAAGCAATACCACTGTGGTGGGGATTTAGTTAGCAAAGCAAATATTGTCTGTTCAAATGAGTGAAAAAAATCTTTTATATCTGATGACATGGCTACATTAATACATATAGATACATAAAATAGTTTTGGGTGGTGTTGTCTGGGAGCGATGCCATTCTTGCTTTTTATTCTGCAGTGTGATGTAATGTGTTTGAATTAAATTCTTGTTAACACTTGCACCTGTTGGAAGAACCACCATTTGTTGTCACAGCAATGGGGGCACTGGGAGATGCACTGAAGGAAGTGTCTTCATAGGACAGGTGTAATGGATGAGTTTGTGCTGCAATTGCTCACTGTGAACGAACTGAATAACTCACCCTCTTTTTTATACACCCTTCTAGTAAAGATTTTTCTTGGCAAAAATTGATAGTAGAATAAATGCACTTGGGAGATGAATCTGGATAAAAGTTTAGGGGTTCTTTTTTTTTCAATGAATTAAGTTTTGGGATGTGTGGTAGTTATCATTGAGTAAACCAAGTGCAGCCCATGATAATTTCAAGAAATATAAACAAGTAGCAGATGGATAAAGGTAGTCCTAGAGTACCAAAGGAAAAGAAAGTTGTTCATCCTTATCTGAAATGCAGGAAAAGTAAACATTCTCATGCAGCATTTGCCTGGAAGCATTCTTGGATTATCAGCACAATTTCACTCAATAATTTTTGATTTTAAGTAGAATGCTGTTGTGCTCAAAAATGGAATATTGTAATTCTAAGCTCCTTGACTCCTGCTTTGACTAGTTCAAGTGGGTATTTTTAATTATTTTCCTGTCATTCCCTGTCTACAGGTGGGATATAAGCAGTTTGTCCTAATTTTTCTATGGAGTCTCACCCTCATATAAGAACTAATGCTGTAGATCCATAGATAAAATCCTGCAAGCAAATGTGTTCTCTGCTATCATGGGATCATGGAGATATGGCTGAAAGATTAGATTCCCCTGAGGAATTGGGTACTTTTGCTTTTTTGCAGACTTCAGCTGAAGTCTTACATGTACATGTTGTCCATGGTTTCACTCTCTTCAGTTCTTTTTGGTTTACAGTCATGATGAAAAATAAAATGAAAATAAAAATGAAACAAGCAGTACCCAAGTAGAGCCAATTGGTCTGTGTGCCATTTGTGTGGAGAGATTCTTGAGGTTTGGTTTTATTGTGTCAATCTGAAGCATGAGGCTGCTCCAAGGAAAAGGGATGGCAAGAAGTGTTCTGCTAACTGGGCAATTGTATTAAAGTAACACTAGAAGGCTGAGAAACCAAGACAAGAAATGCAATTCAAATGTAGGAACTGCACAGCATTCAGGAGAAAGAGGAGAGAGTTTGCAGATGCTGTGGCTTTGCTGTTTATTCTTGGACCTCCAGCTGTGTGTTGCTGAAAAGAAATCCTTGCCACATTTGGATATGAATTAGACCATTTTGAAATGCCCATTTTTTGAAAGGTTTTAGGGAAAGCAGGAAACCTGATAGCTGAAGTTTCAATGAATTGCCCCCTTTGGCAATTATTCCCAACAGAAGCAAACACCTTGGGAATTTTGCTTGGCACAGTCCACAACAATTGTTGTATGGTCTGTCTTTAACTATACAAAATCTACCCAGGAAAAAGTGAGTTTAAAACTTAAGACATTGTAAGCTTTAGGATATTTGGGTGAAGGCAGTCTAGGTTGGATTCTTAACTGCTGCTCTGTTTTCCTGTAACCCCAAGTTGTTTTGTCCTAGAAATGCAAAATTCCAGAGTCATCTCACTTAACTGAGATGTTAATTTTAGGATCACACATGTCCTAGATTCTCAATATAGTCAATGAGATACAAGCATCTCTGAAGGGTAATTTGCCCCCTGCATGAGCCTAGCCTGCCCTGAAGGTAACTTTTCCTTGTCCACATGGTTGTGAGAAGTGCATATGACCAGACCCACAATTTGTGATGCCTGATTTATGTGACTGCGTTTGGGATTGTACCTGAGCAAGTATGTCTTACTTAGCTTTGATTCTTTAGGAAAAATGCCTCTTGATATTTTTATATATAAAAACTTACCTTATAATGTCTGAAAAGTGCAAAGGAAACCTTTGTGAAGTTAAAATTCTGCCTTCAGTTGCTAAAACAGAGGGGCAAGCTAAAGGAAAGTAGCAATAGATATTATACAGCACGTAAGTCTGGGTAATGCACAAAGCTTGGATATGGAGAGAGGCACCATAAATCCTCCAGCTTTTCAGGGATATGGGTCAGGGAACTTACTGTCTCATATTTGAGGTCAGAAGAAATTGAGGAGAAGAAAGATGTGGTGCTGACTGAACATAGGTGAAGGGATGATGGAAAGCACAGAGCTGGGCTGAGGACAAAACACAAAGAGCAGAGACATACTGTGACAGTTGAATAGGGGGAATTGGGGCATGCTATAAATGCATTAAAGGTTATAAATGATGTTCTTAATGTTTTCCACATTTAGAATAAAATACAGGGTGCAACCTCATTTTTGAATACTTTGTGCAGTTCCAGCTGTTCCTTCTCAAAATATGATGCAAGTTGTGGAGGTATAAAAGAAAAAATGTGATCAGAGGGACGTGATGCTTCTGTGCAAGGGTGGATTCAGTGCCCTGGGTTTCTCCAGTTTTGAGAAAAAGTGACTAATAAAGGGAGGCAAGATATACTGGAGCTACATAAGGTTAGGAAGGCACATGAAGTGAGTGAAGAGATAGTGATTATTTATTCCCACTTGATAAAAAACAAGTGAAGTGGTCAGGCAACACCTAATTCAATTGTGGAAGTTATTGCTACAGAATGCTGAAGATGCCAAAGTAGAAATTGTTTCTTAAAATTATTAGATAAACTCATGGAAAAATTAGTTCATAAAGAGTCATTAAAGGTACTGATGTAGGGCCAAGCTCCAGCTCAGGAAATTTCAAAACTGCAGGTTTGCTGAGAATTGGCAGGACATACCGTATGCTTGTCCTGTGCTCATAACCTTTCCTTAAGCATCTGCTTTGGCTGTTACCAAATACAGGACACTGGGGCTAAATGAAACTTTGGTTCACTTGCCATGTGGGCTTCTTCTTGTTAAACCGTACAGAAAAGACCTGCACTAAGCATCTACTGTGTAAACTGGAGGCAATTTAGCTTTAAAGATTCTAACTTCTGCATATATTACTATTTCATGTACTGTATTGTTTAATCATGTGAATGAATCCCAGCCTTTTGGGCTAAATTTAGTGGTAAAATTATGGCTGTTTTTTCCTAGTGTGCTGTCCTGCGTTGTCTTCTCCCTATCAGGTTATATTGACACTGGCCCATATTATGTGTATTTTAATCTGGTCTATGAAAATCATCTTTTGGTACTTCACTGTCGCTGTTTAATAAGAATACTGACCTGGGTCAATTACCTTTAATTATCTAGAAGACATCTTTTTAGGATAAGTATAACCTTGAAATATTATTAACTAATATGTAGACCCTGGTGTATAGGTCTCATTGAAAGCTGTTCCACAAGCAACTAATAAATGAAATCTAATGAAACTGCTACTATCTTTTTAGACTTATTAGTCACATCACTTAAAATAGTTTCTGCTCCAATCCCCATTGCTCTGTCTTCTTTAGATTAGCAATATTTGCAATCTCCTGCTGAAGTGCTGCTTAGAGAGCCAGAACTGAGTGGTGAGCACAGTGGGATGCTGCATGCATTCTGGAGCTGTTCCTAGGGTTTACTCCCAGAAGACTTTCACACCTGTGTGACAGTCAGTAGCAGGCCAAGAAGCTTTTGTTTAACATTTTTCAAGCAAAGTGATCTTTAGCTTGAAGTTTGGGTGGTGAACAAAGAGAGCAACTGCTGCCCAGAGAATGGAAGGGGGTTACGGCTCAGAGAAGGCTGTTTGTCAGAGAACATGAGGTTTGATCAAATGCCAAATTAATTTGTTGCAAGTTAGCTTGAGTAAATAGACATCATCTGAGACCTCCTAGTGTGTCATTAAAAGCTGAATATTGGTCATGTCTTACAGATGGGAAAACTGAAGCAGAGAAAGATTAAATGGTTTTCCTATGTGTAAAAACAGGGCACTAACAGAAGAAATGAAGCCTCTGGAATCCCGTTTTTTTTCTCTGTTTGGGCCATGTTGTCTCAATTACAGGGGCAAGGACACTAAAGGAAACAGGCCTGGTTGAGGGGCTCTTTCCCTGTGATCTCCTTGCATGCTATTCCTCTAAGAGAACTCCTTCAAGGATTACAGCCAAAGAATGTGCTTCTAAAAGCCATTTTGATGAAATCCCAAGACTAGCAGCAGCAAGCAAGCCTTTCTCACTTTCCAGCTTGATAACGAGTCTCACCAGTTGACAGTTTATTTTCTTTCCAACAATCAAGTCTTGAGTGAAAGAGCACTTGATTCTTGAGTAGGCAATAACAAGCGTAGGCATGGAGTTGCTGCCATTTGTGCTTTCATTTCAACAGCAAAGTAGAAAACCAGATTTGCTGAAAATGAATTGAAATGTTTTCCTTAACCGCCTTCTCCATGTACATCTATTTTCTGTTCGGGTTTCTTAAATGGCATTCACAGAAGTTGACAAAGATTCCTACTTAAGTTTTTTTGTCTCTTTTAGCTTTTCATTTCAGGCTTATATAACAAGGTAAAAGATTTATCAATCTTGCCAGCTTTTATAAAGGGTTAAATGTCTTGACTTTCTGTCCCACTGTGGAAGCGGTGAGCAGATAAGATGAATGCCAAACAAAAGTGTTAAATCTAACAGTGAAGTTCACAAAACCTCATTATGGGCAGTGAACTCAAATGAAGAGGGAGGTCAGCGAGCAGCACTTAAACCCATGCCCTTAGAAAATCTGGTTAAGTCAGGGAATGCACTGCTTTGCTTGTGCCTGTAGTGTCTAGAGGGAACATAAATTATAGACTTGACCAAGGTATCTACTTATGGAGGTAAAACAGCACCTCTGTGGAGCTGTTTTCCTTTCCTGTTTTATGAGATTTTCACCCATTCCCAGGGCTATCCATTGGAAACAGGACTAACATAGAGGTGAGCTGGCAAGTTTGGAGTTCTGGGAGCAGGAATTGTTGCTGTTTTTATAAAAAGCCTGGGGCACTGAAGTGTTGGCCTTGATTTGTATCCTGAAGGGTTACTGTGCAGAAATATTTTGTGCATAAGGAATAGAGCTGTGGAATTACTACTGAATGTTCCATGGGATAGTCATGTCCAGAGAGATGGTTGGTATATTCTCACTTATTGGAGTTGGACACCATCATTGGTAGCTACCTTAGAGTTTTTTTTCCCCAAAACTGCCTATCCTGTTTCATAGATTAGTTATTTTAAAGATATTTTGAGGAAATTTCATTCTGAGCTAGTTTAAATCATCAAGGCTTCATTCATTTTTAAAGTTCATTACCATCAGATGTTACTACCATCCCAGATTCTCTAATTTCCATAGTGTTTGAATAGATAGAACCTTTAAATCTCTTACTTCATTAGAATAGAGCTATTTTTTATTTCAGTTATCCTGTACAAGATATGTTAATATAAGAAAGTCATCTGCTATCCCTAAAAATTTCTTTGAATTTTGCTTCTAAAACTGTTCTTTGAATCATATTTTCTAGGTCCTCTTAGGGCTTTGTGCAAAAAATCATTCTTTTCAGCATTACGCAGCATTGACTGGGAAATCTCTTTATCAGTGGTTTGAATCAAAAGTAATTTTTTTTTTCCTAGAATCCATTTTAGTCTCCTGTACTGCTGGTTCTCAGTGTGAAAGAATCTATTTAACTGCCTGCTTTTTGGATGGCTTTTAATGTTGTTTTTAGATTTATACAAAGAGTATTTTGCCAATGAGCCCCTTCATCTTCACCACTAGAATGACTTTTAATGGACATCCAGTAGTTTCATACTAAGTAGTTTCTTTTAGCTTTATTCTCCCAAGGGAGGAATGCACTGAATGGCTGGAAATGTCAGCAGCTGCATTAGCTGAAGAGTTTAGCTGCTGCCACCTCCTAGATAAATCTTGCCCTTTCTCATTTCTGTGTTTCTTACTGTTTCCCTCAAAGTCAGCCAAAGAAACTTCCTGTCTGGCATAACACAGATTAGGAACTAAATTAGCAGCTATAATAGATGGGCATTTTTCTATTTATTTCAAGGCAAAATCCATTAAAACTGGCAGAGAAGTTGGCTCCATTTCCATAGAGTCAACAAAATTAAACAGAGACATGAAGCTGAGAAGAAGGAAGGAATGTGTGCAGCTGCTGGGAGTCCAGTCCAGCTCGGCCATTGGGAAGTGTAACGAGGACCTGGGATGACCAAGAGGGGAGGTGGATTCTGTGTGGGCATGGACACTCCCTGGGCTCTTACTTGACATGCTGATAAGGTTTAACCATGACAGTAAATTTGCCAACGTAGTCACCCTTTCCTCCAGAGTATCTGATCGTGGGCCTAGTCAGAGATTGGAAATTAATTAATTTGCTATTACTCAGCCAGACAGTTTCTGTCTTGCCCTCATAAGCTGATAAAATTTAGTATTGCTGATAGTGATGACTTAGTCATGTGTTTTGTCTGAGAATGCCTAGACCCAAATCTTCTCGAAGGCCACAAATATTTTTGATATTAATTCTTATACTTCATTTGTAGGCATGTTGCAGTGGTTGAAAATAACAACTGAATGGTTGGAGAAAACCTCTACATTGTAAAATAGACCCACCAGCATATTTTGGTAGCTTGTTGACCTCTGGGGAAAAGTCTGTGATACTAAGTATGTGCCCTTTTATTCATGTTATGTGATCCATAAATTCAGAATTTTGATTATACTGCTCATTTTACACCGAAGTATGACAGACTGCTCCTTAGAATATAGCTCTGGATTTGTCCTTCATCCAAGTTCTTCAAAGAAAGGAGAGCTTGTGCTTTACAGTGACAGAATTGCATTAAACATATATAGCTGCTTGATTAGAACTGAGATCTTGTGTTCAGAGTTCTTGATGTTGAATACTGGAGTCAGCATATCTCACAGCTGTGCAGTTATTTCCAGTGCCAGAAATCAGGTTTGTAGGAAAGAGATTGTATGTCTTGAGTCATCAGTGCAGATTAGCCCCCAGAAATGTTTAGTGTAATGGGTTATCAAACTTCACAGTGACTTTCAGAATGGGTGTTTTTACAGCTTATTGGTAAAACTGTAATATGAAATTTTATTTTTTGAGCCGCTAAAATGCAGGCCACCTCATTGCCATGGTGCATATGATGTTAATGAAAATACTGGAAGGCTTTTCAAAAAAAGACATTGTCACTGGTTTTGAGTTAGTCAAGCATTCAGTCTCACAAGTTTGTTCCAGTTAGGAGGAGAATTTCATGTTGGAGACAAATGTCTTTCATCTAATCCTGTTTATTTAAAAAGACATGCCAAGTACCTTTTCCTTGAGCATAGGAGGATCAAACAACAGGAGATTGTTTTCAGCTGGTACCCAGACTCAAAAGCTCTGTCTAGGATTTTCTTTGTGCTGCATCCCACATTTGCCCAGCCTGCATCTGGATTTTCTTTCTAAAATTCTGCTTCTCTGTTGTCCTTTTCATCATACCCACACACCAGTCATACAAACAATCCTTTACATAGCTTAAATTCCTGACTGTTTTTATATTCCTCTTTTGGCCTGTGATAAGCTGTGTATTGGGTTCAAGATTTTCTTCAAGAATCTTTTTTTCCTTCTTTTCTTTTTCTTGTCTTCTGCTAGCAATATTATTGTTAAATAGTATTTCTCTACCTGTGAACACATTTTATTGGGCTGTCCCTTGCACAACAGAGCAGCTCTGTGGACAAGAGAAAAGTGGATGCAGCATCAAGGAAAACTAAGGCTCAGGTAATCTTGTCCCTTCCCCAGACCATCCATCCTTTTTGTAGAAATTCTTTCATCTCTCTATGGGAAACAGTCAGGCAGTTATGCAAATCAAGAGGGCAGGATCAGCTCTTCAGAGGCATCAGGACTCTCTTACAGCAAGCCCTGAGCTAAAGGCCACCCATCTGCAGCACCAGAACTGAAGTTTAAAATCCCTTTGCCTTGGCACTCTCAAGCAGAAACAGACAAATGGGGCACAGGGCTGAGTTTGCCGCTTCCATTCGTACTTGTGGATAACTTACTCTCAGGGTATCAGATTTGCAATAACCTAAAGCCATTAGAAATGGTTCATGAACGTTCAGGCATGCATACATAATTCATGTTAACTGAATACATTTATGTGCACGCTCATAAAACGGAAACAGGTTGCAACTTATTAGTGGAATAAATGGAATTGCTTCTTTATAGCGCGTGTTTTATGCTTCTCCCTAATTTAAACCTAGATCATTAAAATATAAAGTTGGCTGATAATTATAATAAATATTCCTATAACATTTCTACTTGCCAGCTTGTACATAATCTTCCTTTGTTTCTCCTTAAAAACATTTATTCTATTTCAGTTTGTTCAATATGTGCCATGAGGATTTAAAATCTGTGTACTAGTGGGTAACTAACTTCTAAATGAAGGCTTGAGGTAAAATATCAAGTTTTACCTGAGTTAAATTACTTTTAGTGGAGATTTTTTGAAAGGATTGAATTCACTTTACAATGGCTGTTGCTCTTGGCTAAATTCCTCCTACATTAGGCAGCTTTACCAACGTTATGTCACTGTTGTCTAGAGGGAGAAAATAACCCACAATAAGCATCACTCATGTTGAGTAGGAAAAAAGTGGTGGAAACAGGTGTTTCTTCTGCATAAAAATATCGATATTTTACAATATAAATCCTGAAAATGGAATAACTTTCAACCATTTTAATGTACATGAAATGACGAAGGACCATATCACATGTGACATCCCATTAGGCTCAGAGAGATGTTTGTTTTTGTAAAATGCACCGCGCCTCAACACTATGAAGGAAGATGCAAAGACTCTTTTAGTAGTAGATTTTTTTAGATTTTTAGTATTTAAAAATAAAAAGTCCTTACATAGTTACAGTTTTGAGCTTCACTGCAGTAAAAAATAATTTTCAGTGTACTCAAAAATTAATTTCTACCTTGGGGCTCAGTGTTTTAGCAGATTAATAAGCAGGCATGTAAGTTTAAGTCCTATTGCAGTCAGTGCAGGAAAAGCTGTCCTGTGGAACTTAATTTTTAGAAAGACCTAGAATCTGAGTGTGTTTTATGTCTATAATTTAAAATTGATCATTTTTTATAATTTTAATTATTGGATTTAAACAAAAAACACATTAACCATTTCATATTTAAGTTTCATTAGATGGATTTAGATCATAGTGATTTATATATTTGTAAATGGAAAATCCAAATGCATTCATTATTTATTTTTCATATCACTTTTGTACTACCTTATTTTTGGGATTAAAGACCATACGGAGGAAGGTAAGTTTCAAAGTCACAGCTCTTGCACTAAGAGAGTTAATTGAAGTTAGAGCAATTGGAATGACTTGTATTGATTCTCTCATGCATTATTTTATTGTTTTGCCACAAAGTGAAACAATTGTAAATCTTAAATCTGTATACATTGATGCGGGATGTAATGCTTCCTGTTCTTCTAATGTTCAAGTAATCATATTTACAGGATTTCCTGCATGAGGTCTCTGTCCTTCTTGTTTTATGTGAGTTGAAATACCAGCAGAAAACAAAGATGCTCTGGATTTTTTAAGACCCACACAATCGTATGATGCTTTTCTTTTTCCTTATGTCAACCTATTTTCATCTTTGCTGTTCCTCCTTAGAATGAAAATATTTGTCCAGTTTTATCAAAGCCGACACCCAAAGCTCCATACTACACCCAAAGCTGTTTAGAAGTGCTCTAAATCATCCTGCAGTTGTTGTGGGGTTTTTGTTGTTGGTTTGGTTTTGTCTGACAGAAATCCATGAGCTTAGAAATGCTTCCTCACGTTGTATCAATGAAGGCTGGATGCTACCTGGATATCGGGAAGAGAAGACAGGAATGCTTCCAGATGAATTTGCAATTTTGGCTCTGGCACGCAGCAATCATTGCTGTAGTCACCCCAACTCTTCTCTGGCAGGTTGTTTAACAGCACCCTGGGGTTACTGGTCATGAATCTGATGTCTAGGTCAGAATACCCAGGATGGTTCGAACTTTAATTCCCTTGCATTAATCCTTTTGATGTACGCCATGAAAGAATAGCCTGTAGCTGTCAAATTATATATGCACTGTGGGTGTAGTCTGTTTAAGTTCAGGACTTAGCATCATGTATTCCAATTCAATTTATTTTTATATCTCATCTTTCACACAGAGGGTCTGAAAATGCTCAACAGTGAGAGACAGAATAATGAGCTAATGCTTTACAGAGCTGCGAAAAGTGACTTGCATACAGATAGCAAGCAAGGCAAAGGTTGGACTTGAGTGAGAGAAGACAGCTGTAAATTAAAAGCAGGAGCAGTATAAATACATAGCAGTTCTAATAGCAGAGACTTGAAAAGTGCAGAGAAAAGGTTTAACTTCCTGTAGAAGTTAGTAGTAGAATAGTAAAGCTTCTACATGTTCAGTGATGAAACATGGTGTCATCATGTCAAAATTATATTTTGCGTTGCAGGAATTTCTGTTATTGGGATTGAGCAGCGTGTTTCTAAATTTGTAACTTATGGGATAAATAATATAAGGATGGAAAGGTAAAAATCTTTTGATAGCATGTGGCTGATGATAGAGCTTCTACTGAGGGGCTTAATCAAGACATGATTAACTTGTGTGAAGGAAGGAAAAATATCAAGAAAGGGGGGTATCAAGATAATTTTAGACAAAACTAGTTCTTGTGTGAGCAAGAATCATAATTAAAAAATGGAAATAATGGTAAACCTTCTGGTAGGAAATAGAGTTGATAAAAATACAGGAGTCTGTGGAGGTGATTAGGTATCTTGGGTTAGGTGGTCATTGCCAGATCATTTCACATGTTTTTCACCCAGAACATTTTCTCATTTCTCCCAACCTGCAATATCCATCCCTGCAAAAGGAAAGTAGATTTTTCTATCATGAAATTTTTTCTTTGTTAAACTCTTTGTGACTTTCTTGGTAAAGTCTGAGTCTTGTGATGTTTAGTGAAGTAGTAAAACTTAGTTCTTAGTAGCAGTAGCAGAATCAGAGGGAACATTCTACCTTTGAACTCCTCTACAGAAAGAGACAATAGGTTCACTTCCCCCATGTTCTTGAACTACTTGAGTTGCATGCACACAATCCTGATGGAAGACCAGATTTGACTTGAGGACCATAAATAAATTTACATCAATTGCATAAAATTGATGAGCCAGCCTGAAACAAGCGTAGAAACTGAGGGGGGAGAAAAAGAGACTGAAAACACAGAGTCTTAATGTGAAGAATGACAAAGGCATATAAAGCCTAAAAGCAGAAAAAAGCTTCAAATATAGATTTTGCTGTTTGAGGACAGCATGAAAACTGTTGGAAAGGTTTAGGAAGGACAGAGTATAAATAACCAGTTCTCCTCTGGTCACTAATCTCCATTTTGCTACATGTAGGCTTCAGTCTGAGGTTTCTTGTGTCCCATGAGACTGAGTGAATAACTGATTTTTAGATAAAAAGCAGATATTAATGTATTATCAGATGGTTCATGGACATAAGTAGTTGGAAAAAAGGCATGGTAAAAAGATGAAGCTATGACAGTAGGAAAATATCAAATATCAAAATCAAATATCAAAATATCAAATATCAAATATCAAAAGGAAGATATCAAGAAAAAGTTATTGGATCTCCTTGTTGGAGACAAGAATAGTCCTGCCCCAAAATTGTCAAGTGAATTTGGCTGGTCTTTGCTGACCTTTGCTGAACTTGTTAAAAGAGCTGGGTTTAGAAGGTAATCTCACTCTGATTTGCAGGGTCACGAGCATCTGTATGCAGCTTCCTGCAAATTTTTGATGCAGTGTAGCCTGCTATAAAACCGAATTACCACAGAAGTTGTTTTGTTCCCAAAGTTCCTTTAATATGAATGAGCTGGCTGGAAATAGTAGACAACTGTGGGGTGTTTCATATCCAGTGATGAATTTGTCATAAGACCACAATATAAGTAGTTATTAAATATTGTGAATATATTATCTACTTATAAGAAAGTCACGCTGTTTAACATCATTACACTAACAAGTCACAACGACCCTTAATGTAAGTCCTGACACAAATTATTATTGTTTACACAGACCTCCTAGCAGCCTGCTAAGTACAGTTTGCCAGTCAAAGTTTTGTAACTGTGATGCCTCAAACAGTTTATTCTTTTACATACAGCACAGGTCTGCAGTGCAGATTACTGGTGTAATGCATAAATAAATCCTGATTTCTGCTCCCTTTTCACATATGTTATGAGCACAGAAAGGGTGTTTGAAATTGCCCAGGTAATCTGAGAGGATGCTCTCTTGCATCTTCCCTCTATCATTTTTATCAATAACTTTGTCATAGTTGGTGTAAAATTGTAGCATGTTGAGAAAGGTTTTGGATCTAAAAGATTTCATCACCTTTAAATGACAGTCAGTGGGGGAGCTTAACAAACACCTGCACTTTCTGCTCTATGGAGTGGTTAATAAAATATGAACTTAGCACACAGTCTAATATTGATTTCTCTGGGAAAGACTGGATTGATATTAGATAATGATGTTGCATATGGACAGCAAATGACTTGAAAGACCTACTCAGCTTTTTGATATTCACACTGCATTTTCAGCACATTCTGCAAATATATCAGAACATTTCCTCTCTAACCAAAATGACTGCACCTGATATTTGTCAAAATGTTCGTCAGCATTCTCCTTATGCCTCAGTGAAATGCTTTAGGTCAGGTTTTGGGATTTAGGAGCTTAGTTAAAGTGGTGATGTACCTTCTGAAATTCAGACAGGTAGACCTTCCAATATACCTCAAAATAACAAGTTTTGACTTTCCTGTCTTTCAGAGAGTCAAAGAATGCTTTGGCCATTCTCTGGGGAAGGCAGAACCTTGACTTTCCATTCCTTTGCATTTCTAGTCCAGAATCTCAACTGTATCTCTACAAAAACATGAACATACTCAGGAAGTGTCAAGAAATGCCAAAAATTCGGTTAATAATATTAGGGTTGTGAAAGGAAGAGCTCTGTCAGCTACTATAGCATGTTGAGTCAATCCTTTAGTAGCTTTTGGTATTGAGTGTATCTTAAGCTCTTTCATTTATTAAACCTCAGATCTAGTGAAAGGACCAAATATAAAAAATTCACCTTTGCTCATATTATCTCTTTGCTCAGATTTTAAGTATGTTTTATGGAATAATGCTCTGTATGATTGAGAAGAGTGCATCTCCTGTTTTTGGAGCCCTATAATTTTACAGTGAGCCCCAGCCAGCATTAGGGTATGGTAATTTAAAAAAAATGGTTTAGCAGTGGAAAATTAAAGCTTAGCAAAAGGAACAGGGTGGTTATGTGGACAAGAGGTTCAAGATTGGGCTCTGTGGCATATAGAGGGGTAGAGTTAAGACTGGAATTAATGTTGATGTCAAGGGTACCAACAGACTATCCTAAATAGGGGAATGAATATTTTCCCCCAACAAAGTCTGAGTATCCTTTTGAAGAAGCTATCATAGGTCAGTCTGAAATTGTAATAAGTAATTGAGAGAGGATATTTGGCTTGTGGTGTATGGTAGTCAGGCTAAATGATAGGAATTGTCTTTTGTGTCTTCAGAAATATGACTGTTTTTCAAAGGATCTGCTTCATAAGATGATGAAGTCTGGTGATTTTTTTTCTTGGTCTAATAGATAACTACATTTGGAGTCTTTGGACATCAAATTCTTAAACACTCTTAATGCCATAGAAAGGCATTTTCTTACCTTTGGGTAAGGTAGCACAAAGAAAATGTGACTATTTTAATTTCAAATTAAGTACTTATAACATAAATATATGTGGGTTTTTTTTCTACTAACATTTCTTTAAGAATCAAGGCTTAAATAACTGTTCACTAAGTTTATTGCTTTATACATGAAGACTGAGGGCTTCTTAATTTAAGTCTACAGATAAAAAGTTGCCATATGGAAATTGGTTAAAAGAATGGCAGAAGCCTATAGGTGGTTACTTAGCTCATGGTGCATAACTTATTTAATGTGTAAGAGTATCTTAAAATCCATGTGCATTTGTAATTGCATACTTCAGTCTTGGCATGTGGTGGCACTAGTTCAAATGTTTCTGTATTTCTTCCTGAAAAGTGTGTTTTTTATTTACACATCTTTAAAATAATGTAGAATGGTTTTTCAGAGGTCAGGGTAGGGTTTCTTAAAAATATATTGACTTTATTTTCTTTTTGTAATTAAAACAAAAACAAGTAAGGCCAAAAGGGATAAGTTGGAGAATCCACCCAAGGATGTATGCAGTCATGAGGAACAGCAGTGACAAATATTTCTTTTCTTTAAAGCTTTAATCTAGTGAGCCTTGGAGCTTTGGAAGTGGTGGCATGGTCTGGGAGCAATGTGCTGCTCTTGTCCTGGTTTGAGCAACCTGAACTGCAGGTGTCTCAGGAAACTCAGCCTTTTGGCCATTTGCAGCACTGGGCTGCTCAAACCACACAATTCCTTACCCTGCTGAGCAAAGAGGAAATCTGAGGGGCTGCCAGAAAGGCAGCTTGAACAGGGCACTGATAATCTGGGAAATATAATTTGGGATCTTTGACCTCGTGTGGTAAAATTCTCTCTTTAGCATCTACTTCTCCCAGAACATCTCAGGGTTTAACAGCACGTGGTGCTTTGGTTCCAGACCAACTCCAAGGGAAGGCTGCCACCTACTGAAATCCCGATTTTGTTGCCTGCAACATCTGTATTTGCCAATTTCTCACCCCAAGCAGTGACCAAACCCTGCCTCTTTACGTGAGCAATGTCTGATGGTCAAGGTCCCTGCATGACATCTATATATCATTGTCTTGGATGAGATTGCTGCAGCCTGGCACTTGCTAACAGATGTATTTTTTCTTTTTTTGTTGCAAGCATTGGAATGTGTATTTTTACACACTAATTATAAGCGATGGCAATAAAAGTGAAGATAATCACAGCCCACATAGCATTGCTATTATCTGACCCTGATCTGAACTCTTCACTGCTGTAAGTGCTAAAATGTGCTGCTAAGGATTTCTTTGGAAATTCACTAATAATTGCTGTGATATTTCAGTCCCAGTCTCACGAAATTTAGATATATCTTTAAAAAGAATTAAACCAATAAGTCTCCTCACACTTCCCATTAGATGCTCAAGTTAATTTCATCAAAGATTGTCATGCAAAACATTTCAATTACCATTCCATAGATATGGATGAAATAAAGTATTTATTTACCCTATAAACTCTTTATTCCAGGATGACTGAAATTTCAGATTTCTTCATGGTTTTCCCTTCTAAAAATCTTTCTTTGGGCAAAGCAGAAGGAAAGAAATTCTGGTTTTGGATGTGTGCATATTCATTTCCAAAGGAAGACAGGACAACTTCATTTTGTATAAAAACTGAATCCCACAGAGTGAGTATTTAGGACACCTTTTAGATATAGCTTCAAAGTTTTGTTTGAAGTTGATGATTTGGCTTCTCATGGATCATTTGGATTAGAGGATGAGTATAGTAACTTCATGAAGCATAGACAATATGTCCATAATATAAAGCTTTATTTCACATGTCTCTGCTGGGGGGGGGAAGAAGAGACTGAAATAAAGTTTAAAATGAGACAAACAAGAGTCTTCTGGAAAAAAAAAAACCTTTGAGAATCCTATGAAAGGATCAGCTTATATTTGCATCACAATTTTTGGTGACCTTGTATAAACAAACTTCAACATCTGATAACTTGAGACCTTTCCTGTAGGCAGCTTCTGGACCATTTGTAAAATTAAGATTGTTCATAGCTCCTGCCATGCTTCATCAAAATCATCTGCAGATGCTCCCTCAAAATTTGGCAGAGAATAAGACAATGGGTGAGCGAAAGACATGATAGAAAAAAAAGACAATTGCAAAAACATCAAATCTATATATTTAATTTTATTTTACTTTTTTATGATTTGCATGATTTAACTGTCACTGTGTGAAGTGTGTTGATGTTCTCTGCATCCTGCCTGGCAGAAAATTATCTTCTAGCAAAATCAGCAACATCTTGTGCCACAATTTAGTTCCTAGTATTGTTTGAGGTAACTCTTGGCCAGAAAATTCCCATTACTTCAGTAGGTTCTGTAGTTACATATTCCTTTTGATTGTGCAGTGTATTTCTCAAGAGTCATCATAGCTCACAATTAGTGTATTTCAGTGCGGGTAAAATTTCTTCAAGGTGGCAGGAGATTCTAGATATTCCACATGTTGGAAAAACCAGGTTGTGACTCAGTCACAGCAGAATCTACCCATGCACCTTCACCTTAGTTTTGCACTTGTTTAAAGGACTCCTCATCTCATAGATTCACTCTTTTTACTCTCAGGCAATCAGAACCCCTGCTGTAGCTCTGTACTTTGGGGAGGGTCCAGATATGACCTGGTACAAATTTGCCAAAATGTTCACCCTGAGCTTGAGGGAAATGGGGGATCCAGCCCTACTTTTAGTTTAATTACATCAGCACTGCTCCAGGAATCCTGAACTGGTTGCTTTGCTTTTGGAAAAGAGCAGCTGACATAACCACACTTATTTTGTGATGAAGCAGAAAATTCAGTAGAAACAAGCTGGTATAATGTGCTTTTTACGCCTTTTTCTTTTCCCTCCTCCATAGTTTCCATTCTTGGGTTCTTTTCAGGTGAGTTCTCCCACTCATAAAAGCTGCCAGGTTTCAAAGGATGTTCAAACAGCTGGTTCTGATGTCATGGTTACCTTTTCCAGCAGGCATTGGCTTAAAAACCATCAAGTCTTAGGCATCTTTCATAGGGATCAAGGGCTCAATTCTAGAAAACACTGAAGCATCCAAACACTTGTGATTGCAGTGAGATTACTCATGGGCTTAATGTGCTTAGTACCTGGCTGATTCATGCTATAATAGGAGCTCTTTGTGCTGTAGAAGGAAATAATAAGAGGCTTGACTCTGCAGCTTGTTAGGTGAAGTTCAATAGTAAAGCTCTTATCACCAAATAGTTGGTATTTAGGGAATTATTCTATTTATAGAAGCACGTTTTCTTTGTTTTACTTCCTTGCACTGTTTAGTCAGAGATTTCTTTTCTGATTATCATAAATATGTAGGTTGCTAGAGGTGCTTTTATATGTCATGCTTCTTCCTCTGTGCAACAAACTGATGCTTTATTCTATTTGCAGCAAATTGTTGCTGAGTATAGATGGTGCAGAGCAGAGAGCTTCATGTGTTTTCTTTGTTTCTTTGCAGAAAAATGAAGTGACAGGTGCTTAGCCTCATTTTTCATGCTAGCTTTGCCATGCCATTTTCACCAATAATGAAGGCAGCTGCCAGAGCTTGAGGAAATCAGGCGAAAAATTCAGCTGGCAGGTAGACCCAGACACTTTAAGAAATGTAATCTTATGTTAGCAGATGGTAATTAAAAGGCAGAAGAAATAAAATTTTGTCTCAGTTTTCTGCACTGTTACATCAATTAAATCTGCAATAGAAGTGCAAGCAGAAAATATAATTTATTTTCATGTGGCTACACAGTATGATTGTATGCAAATCTAATGATTTGTTTTGCAAAGACAATTGCAGGGTTTTTTAACCTAAGTAGAATAACTGATCATTTCCAGAGACTATGTGTGTGCAGTAAATCTTCAGTCTTTAATATGCCTAATGCAATGAAAAGCATCTCCTTGTTTTCTATTCGTTGTTAAACCTCAAATTATGTTTTACTGTCTATACACTTCCAGCTTTCAGTAACACCAATTTAAATCTGAGCAGTTCAGTCTATCTGAGTGTGGAGAGCTAATCTAGCTCAGGCCTCAGCAGGGGTGCATCCTGTTAAAAGAGAATATCCAAAAAGTGCAAGATTGATTGGGTAAGAGTTGCTATGATCTTGCAGGAAAATGATGTTTCAGCTCTGACAAGATTTCTAAGGATTTTCTGTTGCTCCTGCTACTTGCAGACATCTAGCTTTGAGGGCAGAGCCTTCTCCTTTCTCATATGTTACTACTTTTGGCTTCTAGGATCACGAACAACATGTGCAAATCACTTGGAGTGTGAAATAATTACATAATTAAAGCTCATTATGGCAGAGGTGAAGTGCTGGTGTAGCTATGTCACCGTTTCCAGAGCTGGCTGTGATTTGCAGGGCTCTCATGAGTCATGCACAAATATTCACCCAATTTTAGAAAAATTCACCCAATTTTGAATGTTACAGTATAATCAAACTTGAATGATATTCTAGTGCTGTTATTAATTTTAAAAAGACATTTAAACGTTTTGTTTAAAATTGATTGACAAGATGTTTATTTTGTATTTCTGCAGATCCAAGCCAGGTTTGTCTGTGATGCTAAAACCACATTTCCTTTTTTACCTCTCCTGCTCCAAGTCTGCATTAAAGACAAAAAGAAATAACCTAGATATGTTGTTTAAAAGTGCAGTTCCCAGTTCTTCTATCCTATTGACTGATTGCTGATGACTTTGAACATAATGGAAATTTTATCACTGTAGATCCCATTTTAGTGAGACTGGCATAGCAAGCATTTTTTTTTTCCAGTATTTCTTAAGTGTTCAGTAAAGCAGAAATGCAAACACACTCCTTAAAGCTACAGTGATCAAAAGCATAATTTCAGACCAACAAGTTAATTTTAGTTGTGTCTGATTAAATTCCTGCTCATTTAAATATATAAAAATAGATGATCATATAAATAGCTGGGATTTTTATAAGTTCTTATGAGTAACAATGAATATTAATTTTGAATCAGAATTCACATTTGTTTCACATTTGCCCATGGAGTATCTCCACGACTTTGCATTTAAGAACATACATAAGCATTTAAGTGAGAGATTTCACTGGAGCAATCCCAGAGAGAGAAAATCCCAGAGGGGGGAAGTGAGGAGGGGTCATTTAATTTATTGAGATGCAACTATATTTGAGGTGCAAACTTTCCAGAGTGGAATCACATGTTGTAAGGAGTGGATGGGATGAGTGTCGGGCTCTACTGATGCCACACCCATCCAAAAAAACCACCAGGTAACATAGAGAGCAAATGGGGGGGTCCCAGCTTCTGATCCAGGTTGGACTGGTGGTAACTGGAAATGCCTTGATCCCCTGGGCAAATCTCTGAAGTTGACTTTTCCTGTTTGTTTGTTTTTTTGTTTTTTTTTTTTTTTCTTTTTCCTATTCCAGGTCACCAAGTTTGCCCTGTGGTCGCTGGTGCTGAGCACTGATGTCAGCAGGTGCAGCCTGGGGCAGTGGTAGAAGGGGAGCAGAGGCTGCAATTCCTGTCACACCCCAGCCTCAACAGTGAACTTGGAGTGAACTTGGGCTTCTCTGGGGCCCAGGGGCTGCTTCTGCACACACATCAGGTAACAAATCCCTCGACACATCACTGCAGGATGTGCAGGTGTGGGCAAGCAGCAAGTGGAGTGGTCTCTGTACTAGAGAAGCCTCTGTTTATGCTCCTGGGCAGCAGCAGCTCCCTGAGCCTGTGCCTGGGGATGCCCTCTACAACTCTCAATGGGTTTCCTTTGCTCTTGCTTCATCCTGACCCAGAACGTTCTTGGTAGTTAATAACTTGAGCTCTTCTTTCTCCAGGACTGCAACTATTTGCATGTGGTACTCTGAAACACATCTGTGTGCACAGAGATCACAAATATATTTCTCCAGAGACCCAGGCCAGGGCTGAAAGGTTTGGTCACTTAATCCATCCATCCAAATATCAGCTTGTAACTTCCAAGTTTTTATGATGTTTGCCTCACCATGCTATTAAGCCTAAAATACTTCTGAGTATCAGAGATTACAAAGAAACAAAATAAATAAAGGAATTAGCAAGGTAAGAGTACAAGTGTGAGAAATTTTTCCTGCCTGCTCTTTGTTAAATGAGAGACCACCTGATAATGTTGCTTAGTATTAATTTTTTCTTTTTGTAGCCTTATCATTGTACTTGGGCATTGAGTAAGGTGCTCCACCATTGTTAAACCTTTTGCTTTCTCTAGACACTGACATTTAACCTCTAAGTTGTTCAGCTGCAGGTTTCAGATCTGGAAGCTCCATTTGTACCTGGCTTTGCAAAGGTAAGTCTGTAAGAGACACTGAATGCCTGGGGTGTCTGAGGATGTTCATTGTTGTCTGAGAAGCCAGTGCTGCTGGTTTTGAAATTTCATTGGTGCCCTTTAAGAAATGGTCTTTTTATATACCCAAAGGAAAAAAACCCTTCAGCTAAGGCCTTCCAAAAAATGAATGCTGTATTCCCCCTGCTGGGACTTTGTTCTGAAGAAGGAGCCAGATGTTTCACTTGATTTCTCTTCTCATACAGAAATCAATAAAGAAGGTAATATGAAGTTAAATTTTGAAAATGTGCAAAGCAAACTCAATTTATGCTGCCACTGGGTATGCTATAAAATACCTTAATGCCTTTAGGAATTTTGTGGCCTTATTCTTAAAGTGCCCTATTCAGGGCACTTAGAGAAACCCAAAAATTCTTTAAATGCTTTTTGAGAATTAAAAAGCCTTTCCTTATAAATTTGGATTACTGAGTGTGTTGCATCCATCACCAAAATCACTGACAATAAATAAATAAATAAATAAATACTGGCTTCAATATTTATGCCCTATCCCTTGTGAATCCTCTAAGCAGTTTCCTCCTCCATTTTTGGAGTTGAAAGAAATTATGGGAGTGGTTTGAGAAATGGCAGGGTTGTTTGGACTAGGAAATGCTGTGGTCTGAAAATAAAATCTGAGGGGTTAAGCATGCTATAAAAGAGGGAGGTGAAGTGGGAGAATAAGAAAATAGTTTGGATTCAGTTTGACATTTTCTTTTATTGTACTTGCCCTCAGTCAGCTTGTTCAGTGATAGTAATTTCTCAGCACAATGTCAGGTACATAAAAGAATGTGACAGCCTTCCCTGCTAACCCAGGCTGCCTCACAGAAATTATCATTTATTATCACTATTAGTGTAACAAACCAACCCCAAGTGTGATCTCATTCCAGTGGCACTGAAATGGCAAAAATCCCAGTCACATCAACAGTCTAGGTTCAGGCCTGAAGCTCTATTATTTGAAGAAAACCAATGGTGATTACTAACTGGAGTTGTGTAATTTTATCTGGGATTTATCTTCTGATTTTTAATGAAGTGTGTTAAATGATAAGCTTTAAAAGAGTAGCTACTACAAGAAAAATAATTTAATGTGATTTTATAGTTTTTATATATGTTACCAGATGTAGTCAATCAATCAATAAAACAGCTTTTCTTTGAGAGCATTCTACTCCAGTGGCTAAACTTCAGTAATGACTTGCCACCATAATTAAAAATTATCTAGACTCCTTCCTTCTAGTTTGTTCTAGCTGATGAGAAACTGATAAGATGGAGTTTCAGTGCAAGTGGTATCTTATCACTTGGCAACTTTCAAATGCAGAGTATTTCAAAACCAAATCTCTAAGACTGCACATTATTTTGAGGAAATGTGTCAACAAAATGCTGTCAGCTCCTTGCCTCTTGACAAGCTGTACAGATTTCAGATGACTTTTAACCATAGCTTGTCCATCAAATCAGCAGATGTCCTTTTTGGCACTATTGGTACAACAGTTAGGGTGGCTGGTGGCTTTTTTAAAAGGCAGGAAAGAGTTTCTGATTGCAACTGAGGCCTAAGATCCAGTTCTGACTGAGCAGAGAGGAACAAGCAATGCTTATTGCTGATGTACCTGGTGCTGAGAAGAAGGAAGCCCTGAAGACTTTGGCATTTTGCTCATTTGGTCTCAGCTAGGGATGGGGTGTCCTGAAGGACAACAATGACTAATCGCAAGCTGCTTCTCTCAGCCCTAGAAAATGAAACAAATGCTCAGAGCACTTGTTCAGGCTGCAAAGGGTCACGTGTCTTGATGGTTTTTACGGCTGTCACTGTAGGATGTAATTTCCACCCTTTCAAGAGGGACAGCACTGAAATAGCACCCATTTCCCTGTCTGAGAAAAGCCTCTGCTTGTGAGGTGCTTCTGGCTGTTATTATCCCTCCTCTTGTGGATTGGCTTGGCTGGAGAGGTCCAGCTGTTTCTATTTTCACTGTAGTACACAGATTCAGCAGGTTTAATGCTTTGCATGCCAGTTTAATGGTCTGTTAGACTGGAGCATCTTGTCATGAGTCGAGAGATGGTAGAGTGCCTCTTTCAGATTTATGTGTGTCCTGTGAGTGTCCTCATGCTGTTCTTACCTAGTGCCTTTTTGGGCTGCTTTTATTCCCTAAGGCCACTGTGCATATGCTTCTCAAATAACACAAAACCAAAGTCTGCTTGTAGCCTACCAAGTAAAGGTTTGTAGAAAGGAAAGCTGATCTTTTCCATCATATGGATTCCTCAGTTTTAAATTTAAACTGATTGAAATACCTTTGAACAGTTACACTTCAAAGGATATTTGTGTAAAATTTGTGTGCTTTGACTCTATCTTTGCTTGCAAATTAAATCTGATTTCCTTATATTCCGTAATAGCTTGCAGTTCTGTTTTTCCTGGCACAAAAGCTCTTTCCGTTTGTCCTTCAGTTAGTCAAAGGTAGAAGGCTCTCCCTGAGAGAGAGATTAGTTTTTCTCACTAGAATTTCAAACTGCAGGATGACAGTCTTCTCTGGCACACACTAAGCTCACCACCACCCTCAGTATACATGAAATCATAATCAAAGACAGATGCCTTCGCCTGTTATAAATAATCAGTGCTGCTTGCACAGACCAGGAAAAATCCTTGTTTAGACTGGTCTTACTTTCTTTCTTGGACCTCTGTATTTCCCTTGGCCTTCCTTTTTTTTTTCATCTTTCCTCTGTCTCTAATTCTAGATATTTGCCTAAGGAAATAAAAGGAAGGGGGAAAGTAGATCTTGGCACTCTGAATTCTCAGCGGATTACCCTATGGAGTGAAATTAAATACACATGACATATAAAAGGGAACAGCCTTTTAATTTATAGCAAAAACCCCAGTTCACAATAAATCTGTTCTTTCCTGTTTGTTCATGTGCATGATGAGAACATGTCATATGCCTCTGTGAAGCTGATATAGGAGCTCTTTGTTCTGTGTAGGAATAATTTGTTTTGAATTGGTTAAAGGTTCTCTGTAAATATCAAATAGCAATTGTGAATACACTTTTAAATTGGTGATCAAGTTCACTTGCTTTTATAGCAAAACCCAGAACAGCAGCATCTATTTTAATAGCTTCTTGTAAAGGTATTGTCCTCCCAACCACAAATTGTCCTCGAGTAGTGCTGAGATTTCTGTCATGCCAGGGCTCAGACTAGAGCCTCTTTTGGGGGTGTATTTGCAAATCTCTTTGTGGAAAAATTCTGCTCTGGAGGTGGATGCCATTATGATTTTTTAGCCTTGGGCAGTGCACAAAGCACTCCTGTGCTGAGTTTTGGATACGGTTTTCAGCTGCAGACACCACCCTATCAACATGCTTCTAATTCAAATGTCTTGAACTCTTCTTGACTAAACTGTCTGAGTGTTTTGCTATGATGTTTTTGTCTTCTAGGCTTCCAAATTCCTGTGCTGGTTAATTTTTTTTAGGAATATATAGAGTGATGAGGCAGGGATTGTGAAAAGAGCCTGGCACCACTAACGGGTTGCTGCTACACAACCAGCCATATTCTGTGTTCTTACAGGAGTTTTGCAAAGGCTTGATATTAAGAAATGAGAATATAATTTTGCTTTGTTTTTTTTTTTTTTAATCCAAATGGTTTACCACAAAAAACACCACTGCTGGTGCTTTGATGGAAATCCAGGCTGGTCCCATTCCAAGGGACTTTTTCCCCAAAGGTCAGCTTGTTCATAATAAAGCAGGGATTGAGGAGCCTTTTTTTATTCTTTCTCCCTGTTTGGTTTGTTGGGTTTTTTTTTAACATATGGGCTAATTCCACTATTAACTACTTCAACTCTTATTTCACCATAGCAAAAAATAAATTGCTATAGTTTCTTGCCCATTACTGTTTATAGCTTTCTCCTCTACTGACTGTTTTCCTCCTCTGCACAAAATCATAAATATATTAAAGAGCAAAGGAAGGAATGATTGGTTTGTCTTTTACACATAGGCTTTCAAGCTTGTTGATATTAGTCACATTAATTAATCATCTTATGGACTGTAGGTTTTATTAACAGAAGCATCATCTGATTCAAGTAATTAATCTACTCCTGAAAAAAAACACGCTCTTAGCATTAAGGTGACTTATTGATACCAATTGCCACAAAAAACATGCCAGATAGATCAGATGTAGTTTAACTGACTCTTGGATTTCTGAGCAGTAGTCAGGCTTTGCCTGTCACAATTTTCCCTAATTTTCCACTTCTCTGGAAATTATATAAGATTATAATATTACTAGTATAATGAGCTGATACCCTCTGCTTCAGCTGCCTTGACCTTGGTGGTACTATTTTCCCCCTCCTCTATAATGAGAAGGATCTGACTCAATTTAGCCACTTGTATTTTCCTCTCACTGAAATTTCCTTGCTCAAGTGTGCAAGGGAAGGCCCAAAGCAGCCTCTGTGTTTGCAAACCTGCTCTTCTATTTATAGCCTGTGCAGCTTCGACACTGTTCTCTTATGATACATTCTAGGGAATGAAAACCCTGTGGAGCAAGGTGCATGATCAAACTACCACTGAAATTCCTGCTCTATCTGGAGTGTCATTGAGTCTTTCTGAAGCCTTTGAGTCAGGAAGTGGCATGTTTTCTGAGAGCTGATACTCTGTGTTTTAGATAAAGTCACGGCAGAAATGTCACACTGAAAACATCCTAGTAGATTTTTACACCCATTTAATCATCCTTTGGAGAAGTGAGGTGTGTATCACTGGTGATATGAATGCTGTGTATTGACTTTCCAGCTCTACTGGACATAGCTTAATCATATTTGGTTAATAAAAACCAAAACATAAGTTGTGCTTTGTTCTCTGGAAAAGATGTCCTCTTTTCCCCCTCCTTTGCATTTTCTTCCTTTCCACCTTGTTGTTTTGTCTGTCTCTGATAAATTAGAATGAAAGCCAATTAATTAACTTTATATGGAATGCTGAATTATACTGTCTTTGTGTCACAGTTACAAACAGAAGCATCTTGTCCAGAAGCGAGAATTTCACTAAAATGTTGCAGAAAATCCATTCAGTTAAACCAATACAATCTGCTTAAATGTTTGTTCTTGTGGATGAGGGGAAACCAGCTGATAAATATTTTAAGGCGAATGGCGCAGTTACTACGTTAAGGTGAATTAATATAGTTTATGCTTCTGTGATTGACCAGCAGAAGCTGTGTTACTCTAAGCCATCTGTAAACAGTCTGCACCTCCAGCCTTTTTGAAGGCTTTCTTTCATCAAAACCAGGCAGTTTACCTGTGTCCTTTGTCACACTCCTGCATGAACAAATAAGGCTATTGCCACTGAGACAGTCCATTAGACTGATTTTTCAAGCACACAAAAAGCACTTTCTAGTGAGTAATTGTATATTTGACCTAACAAACTATGTTTGCAGTCCTTGCAATTGATGTCAGTTGAAACTAAGCCTAATTCATCCTTCCCCTCACCCAGGGAAGGATATTTGTAAACCAAAACTCATGCAACTGAGATTTCACCTTAATATCTGTTACACAGCTGAGAAGTTTGGCTTAATACTGTGAACTGGTAGTCAGCTTGCCTGTGTCAAAGCAGTGAATGAAAAAAAATATTTGCTGTTTGTGCACAGGAGTGCAACATCAAAGATTTCAGTAGGGATGCTGTAAATAAAAAAAGTTCATTACAAAAATGACCAGTTATGAGCTATGTAAGGACATTTAAGGTGTGAGTTAAGTCAGCCTCTAGTGATTTATCAAAGCTCAGGACTCTATAAAGCCTGGTTTAGTTTTTCTAATGATGAGTCCACATCACAAAGTCACTTTGAAGAAAGTGGCTTTGGGGGCAAACATGAGGCAATAGATGGGATAGATTGGGGGCGAAGTGAATGGCTGGCAGTGCAAAGGAGACCTTCATCTCTTTTTTCTGAGAGGTGTTTGAGTGTGAGGTGTCAGTGTGTGTATCTGTGCTTTAGAGGCAGGTGTGGCTACATGGGAACAGCCAAGAGCAGGGACAGGGACAATGTTAGACTGCTGAGGAGCAAAGATGAAAGGCAACATGGGATGTAAAAGAAGCAAAAAGATTTTGAACCAGCTTTCTTTTTCAGTTTTCTGGGGGGAATTGATTCTGTCCAGCACATTTCATTTTCAATCATATCTGTCTTACTTTTCTGTAGTCTGCTTCTGCCATTTGCTTAGACATTGAAATGGCCTTTCTTGCATGTTCTTCATCTTGGCAGTTTTCAGTGGGACTGCCAAGAAAACTAAAACTCTTCCTTATTCTTCGAAAGCATAATCAGGGAATTAAGAAGCCAAGATTAGTCTTGCTAATAAATGTGTACAAGAGAACTCCTCTGGGGATTTCTGTTTTTCTAAGTGTTTGCTTTAAAGGATTATGAGTTTCTACCCCCATTGGGAGATAGTTGGAGTTTGTCTCATCCTTCTCTGTGTTGTGGAAGGCAAGAGAAAACACCCAGCCAGTCTGGTCATTGATTTTCCAAAAGACTCATTTTTTACTATTTTGGCAGTGGTAATTTTGCTTTCCAAGGACACTACTGAGTCACAGCCCATCCCCTGAGGAAGTCTGGTCAGTACTATCTGTTTCCTCCAGGGAATAACAGCAGGCACGGTAGCTCTGTCAAATTAATGTGTTTCAAGGTCACCATTCCTTGCAGGGGCTGGCTGGCTTGCCTTGGAGGAAGGGACAAGGGTCTTTAGGTAAACAGAAATAGCTGTGTGATAATGAATGTACATTCACAGATATCCAGAATCCTTATTTCAGGTTGCTTTAGGCTGTGTGAGAACACGTCTCAGCATATCTTTGTCTGATGTCAGCTGGTGCGTTGCAAAAGGAGCAGACACGAGCAGGTGGAATTTCCACCTGGGAGCACAGAACCTGCACAGCAGCACATCACACAACGTGTTAGCCTCTGTCCAAACAGGGTGAATGGATCCAGCCTGATCAATGACTTTGGGCTGGCTGCAGCCACTGATTACTCTGAGACCATTCATAAATTATGCTTTAAAGAGTAACATTTTTCAAGGGCTTGAAACAATTATGTGCATAGATTGAAATAACGCAGTGTCATGGTAGTTTTACATCATGTGTCTGGAGTATGTGTTTTTTAGTCTTTGCTGTTGGAAGCCACCATCTGTGCAAACATTTTAACTTATACCATTCTGAAAGAAATTTGATGAGTGGCAGAAGAAAAATAAGTTATTTAATTAATCATTTGGTTGCACATATGGACATGTAATCCCTGGCCAGACACATTCAGACATTTTGGGCCTTTTATAAGCAGCATGGTTGGTCTTTGGATAGCCAGTTACAGGTACCCACAATAAAGTTAATACTGCAAACCCCCTCTTTATTTTTGAGGGGTTTGGGGTGTTCTGTGTGTGTGTGTACTTCATCCCTCACCCCCTCTTGTGTTTCTGTTTCTGCCTTTTCAGGGCAGCAACAACCCCTTCAGCTGAGGCCCTTTGGATTGCTTTGATATAAGCATTCAAAAAGATCAAAGAGGAAGCAAGGCTCAGCTGGTGGCCTTTCCCTTTAAAGCAGTGACTTTTAGGCCATGTCTCTGCTACAGATGTTTGCTGGCAGGGCTGTGTCAAGCCAGGTTTGATGGGGAGTTTGATCCCTGTCAGGCAGATCTGTGTGAGCTGATGCAATTTTTCTGGTTATGCTGCATGTGTTTGCTTGGCAGGAGTGAAGGGGCCTCACTGCTCATGGTGCAAGGGCAACTTTGTCAGTTCAAAAGGGATTTGCACATGGGGAACCCTTATCCCTGTTCCTGCAATTGTGCCCAGGCTGAACAGTGTTCATGGATGTGGCTGTCGTGCCCAGGAAACAAAGCAGCTGAGCCTTTAGATTGATCCTGCTCTGTCGGCAAAGACTCTGAAAGAAATGTAAAACAACACTCCAGTGTTGAACTATGTTCTAGTTTAGCCTGTGCTGGCACAGAAACCCTCTCTGAGGCAAGCTTTTTTCAGCTGGAATGGGTTTATCCTCTCTAGTTTAATTCTATCTCATTTGTTGGAAAACCTTTCTATAAAAGCAAGACATCAGTTTCTCCCCCATAGTTGGGTTTTTAGTAGAAATCCCGTTGTGAAGATCAAGAGGGAGAAGATGGACCTCTAAAAATGTCCCATTTTTGGTGAATATACAGTGCTTCAGTGTTTGCCAGAATGCATCTTAATTCCAGTGTTCTAAGAGATATTTTCTCTTGGTAATGACTTGAACATGCCAGTTATTTAGGTACTTAAGAATTCCTTTCATTTTCAGGGTGTTGAGTTTGTAGTGCCAAGGAGATGCATTTTGGGGAAAGCAGCTTGTTTCTAAATGACTGAAATGTAATCATGGGCTGCTGAGAATGAACATGACAGAGGTGCTGCTCAGGACACACATCTGTGCCTACAAGCAACATTCAGAATTTCATCTTCTGGAACAGAAAAAGAAATGGCTCTACTTTTTACCATGAGAGCTGCTCTTAGCTTGATCCTTAAATAAAATGTAGGGCGTGATACTGTGCTCTCCTGCCACAAACTAGGCATAATCTAAACTAAATTACTTTTCCTTTTATTTAATTTCTTACTGGTTTTTTTTGTTGTTTGGTATAAATATAGTTCCTTTTGTATAGGCACTGAACATGGTCCAGGTTGTGGATTACATGTGAACTTCAATGCATATCACTGTGAATTCAGGTAAGAGCTATTAAAGCATAAGTTTTGTTTGGTTGGGGTTTTTAGTCAGAGAAATCACCTTTACTGTAAAACAAGCTTATACAAAGGCTGTCTTCTAATGCCTCCATCTTTTTGAACACAGTTGGAATTTACCCCTTTCCTAGACATTTTGCTTTTATTTTATCTATAGTTTTAATTTTTATGCTGTTGCTAGGTTTATTGAGCTTCCAGTAATGGTTTTTTGTTTTTTTTTAGTAACATTTTGAAGGTGTAGGGCTTATTTTAAAGTATAGTCTTCAAGCCTACTTTTGCAACAACCTACTCATCTGGAGGACTGATCCAAAGCTCTCTGAAATCAATGGAAAACCTCCAGAAGGTTTCATGAGCTTTGGCTGAGGCCTTTTTTGAAGAGGATGAGAAAGAAGACATTTTTAATTTTCACTGTTGCATTCTTAAATCTGAATAAGCAGAAAATTTGATTTATTAGTAATAGAAGCAGATGTACAAAAACAAAGGACCTGTAGCTCTCAGCTGTAAGGGATATGGTTTGGCAAGATGTAGAGTAGGTAACTCTTACAATGTGAAAAATGTAGACAATCAGAATTAACTGCATCAAAATGTGCCCTGGAAGCACGACTGTAATTTATAATGCAGTCAGGAATGCACTGCAGACTCCTCAGTCGATAAACTAATGGGCAAAAAGCCTCCAATTAATTACAAATCAACTGGGTCAATATCCCTTAAATGAAAGATATGAAATTGCTAACATTTGGATGAAACTTCTTTGCCAATTGTATTTATAAACCTCATATAAAATATGATATTTATAAAAAGAATGAAAGCTCTTTTCACTGTTAAAAGGAAGCACTCTGAATGCCTGATTTCCTTTTGGTCTAAAAATTCAGCTGAACTGAATTTATTTCAAAAAGTTTTCTACTGTGTATAAAAGAACTGAAGTAATCTTTTACCTTTATTTCCAGACCTTGCAGTGAAGCACAAGAGCTATAAATAGGACTCCCAGGGTGATGCTGCCCATGACTTCATGGTCAAAACATCTAAAATGATGAAAGTTTGTGGCCAAATAGTTCTCTTAGTAGATGTCAGGACCTGAAGCATTCTGTCTGGTGATCTTGGTAATCTAACATCTTGTTACATTTGTAGAAATAGCCCCAGAAAGGGCAGCCAGGGCAGGGGGAGATGGGCTAATGCTGGCACTTGAAAGCAGCTCGTTGTCTGTGGGGTCTCAGCTTCAAACAATCCTGGGCCTTTACAATTTGCTAAACTGGGAGTGCTACTTACACAGAACCCTTTTCATCTGGCACTGATGATATTTTCCATATATATTCTGTAACTCCTCTGCTTTTTATTAAAAAGGCGGAGGAGAATCATTGCCAAGGAGGAAATAATATTGTTAAACTTGTGAATCACTATTGGGTTTTTTTAGATAAGTTTGTTTCATTATTTTGTTGCACGCTTTTTGTTGCCCTTTTTGGGGGGCAATGGAAATCGGAGGATTGCATTGTAATTATAAAACATTAATGAGACTTCACATCTGAAGAGTAACTATTTTTGAACTGGTGGAGAATCTTTTTTCAATCAGGTGGACAAAATGCCCTAAAAGATACTGACAATAAAGGAAAAAGAGGACAAGTTAGGGCTTTATTACTTAGTTTTTGCCCTGTACCTTCACTGTAGATGCTGCTGGATTTGATCTTTATCATCATAGTATTTCAGAGATATTACTAGACTTTCCAGTTTGTCTGAGGTTCTCCTAGGGTTTCTTGCTCACACTAAAAATATACCAGTCTTCCTTTTTGCAGAGGAGAGTAATTCTTTTTCAACATGCAAACAAGGAAATCAAATTCTGCCCACACAGTGCTCCTGGGTCCACCATGGAAGTCCAAACCACAGTACCCAGGGGAGTTGCTGAGATGTGATGTCTGAACAGCATCCCTTTGTTTTCTTCATGTTTTAGCGTAGAATGAGGCTGCACTTTCCAAGTCAGTGAAAGAAAATATAAATGTATGGAAAGAAGAAGAGTGTTGGGATGAGCATGTGGAAGTGGGTGAGCACTGACCAATTGAAAGGGCGTCTTTACCCAGTGGCAAATGTCTGGAGCAACCCCTAGAAGCAAATACAGGAAAAGGCATGGTTACTAACTTTGCTGGACTAATTCAGAAGTACCTCAATGATGAATTTTTATTTTCTACTTTCCCAATTTTTATTTAAAAAAAAAACAAAACCAACAACTCCTGGAGCGCCTTTTTATGTACTGGTCAAAAACTGATAAATCAAGGTCTTTTCATTTATCACAGGATCAGAGAATTTGCTAAGATGAAATAGAGGCACAAGACTCATCCAGCCCAACTCCTGATCCTGCACAGGACCATCCCCAAGTCACATTCTGTGCCTGAGAGCATTGTCCAAACACTTCTGGAACTCTGTCAGGCTGGTGCTGGTGCTGCTCCCTGGGGAGCCTGTTCAGTGCCCAACCACCCTGTGGGTGAAAAATATTTTTCCTATACCCAACCTAAACCTCCCCTGACACAGCTTCAGGCTGTTCCCTCGAGTCCTGTCCCTGGTCACCTCAGGGAAAAGATCAGTGCCTGTCCCTCCTCTTCCCCTCACAAGGAAGTTGTAACTGCAGTGAGGTCTCCCCTCAGCCTCCTCTTGCCCAGGCTGAACAGATCAAGGGACCTCAGCTTCACCTCCAGACCCTTCACTATCTTCCTTACAGTCCTTTGGATGCTCTCTAACACCCTAATATCTTATATTGCAGTGAGAAAAACTGCACACTGTGTTTATGTTAAAATTCTAGTCTCCATCTTGTGGACCATTGCTGGTTTAAAACACAAGAATGTTTGATACAAAAATATATGAAGCCTTGAGTCTTACAGGTAGGGTTCACTATCTTCTCAAACACACACGTGAGGGGTGCAGTATTGTGTGATTTTAGACAGGAATGTCTGACAGCTTCCATCAAATGAAATTATGGTATTTGACCATTGTCATTGCACCTTCAATTGTAGCTCTATCTTGGTGCTTTTTCTGACTGCAATGCAACTATCCTCATGCCTGATGGCAAGAATTCTGTGCCAATGCTTGAGCAGCATTGAGTTGCTGCTTTTCCACCTTATAAATCTTTCTGTTGTCTCCTCCTTCCCAGACTGTAATGGTTAAGACAGAGTGTCCTCACCTCCCCAAATATTGGTCCCGAAGGACTGCAGTGAAGGGAGCCTCTTCAGAGTCCTGGCTGCTGTGTGGGATTCACGAAGCTTCAATAAAACATCTTCAGTGTGGGCAGTGGAGCTCTTTCCAGGTAGCACATTGCTGAGCTAGGCTCTCTCTGGGGAGGCTAGAAGCACTAAATCACCAACTTTGCAGTATTTTAGGTAAGCGTGGTCTGTCTCAATGTGAATGACATCCTTGGCTCACAAAACTCTTCTGCTTCTTGGAACAGGAATGTGATGTGTTTCCAGTCCTTGTCACTCTTTCTTGTGACATGACTTTTCTCAACCTCTTCCAACAAAATCTAGCGAGTTTACAATATATAAAAAACCAAAGATATAGTAATGTTCATTAGGCAAAAATAAGAAAACCATGACAACTGCTCATGATTCCATCAACAAAGCCCATTTCTTTGGTGAAAATTATGTCATGATGGTTATTTGTTATCACAGCAACCAGAAATTCTTATACTATTTAACCCTTTCAGTATATTTTATATACCCTTATATCCCTTTTGTCATGCCACTTACTTTTCACCTCTGGACTTTTAGTACTTGGTCATCTCATATTTCATCTTTCTGGAGATTGAGTTCTGATTCGAGTTCTTATTTCTCACTTGCAATGACAGATAAAAATATTGGTCAGCTTCACTTGGAAGAGAAATTTATTATATAAATGTCCAAGCTGTTTCTTTATTGTTTAATTTTTTATATATTATACATAAGTCCATAGGCTCTTTAAAAAAAAATCCCAAAACAGAACATTTAAAAAAATTACCAAATGAATGAATAAATGAATTAAATTAATAAAATGAAAATGTTTGCCACTACTTACATATTCTTCAAAGACTGGAACCAGAATTCAAATCCAGGAGAAAGTGCTTGGACAGCATTAACAGCTGAACCTCAGCTAGTGGGTCAAAGTTAGTGAACTGGAGAGCTGGTCAGCACTCTTTTCCCAGTTTTTTAGCCTAGATATGTGGCAGCTTGGAGACCCCTCATGTCACAGGGCAACAGGAGAAAGAAGGAAAAGAAGCCTCTTGAGAGCTTTACTTTAGTGTCTAAAAAGCTGTGCTTGGTCTTATTTTGTCCCTGTAACTATTTAACCCTTCTTCCAAAGGCCTGTTGCTGCTATTTGCCTTCCTCAGCTATAAAACATCAATGGCACATCTCTTACCTGATGCTGAGGTGATTCCTGGTTTGAAATTCCTCTGAACACTCAAAGGGTAAGGATTGCTTACCTGATATTGCTTATCTATTATTACCTTAGCAAGATTCCACCACGGGCATTAATTTTAATTGCTCAATATATTTATTCATCAGAAATCCTCTCTCCCCAGTAGTTTGGAAATGTGGATGTATCTGAATGACATACAAGCAAAATCTGACTGGGGAAAAGCTGGTATGGACTGAAGGTGTATTGATTTGTCTCTTTAGTGCAATGTTTATGACAGGTGAAGTCAAGGGAAGAGAACAGTTATGTCACTTATGCAGAAGAGCCTTCAACAGAAAAATGTCTTCAGTAAAGCTGCCAGAAATACCCACAATTTCATTCTGATCCCACTGAGGTAACTTAATCCTTCTGTATCTGATACTTTTTGATTTGTGGTTGTGTTGTAGCTGTGCAACAAAACTGAAAAGAAATAAGTAGCGTGTTTGGGGTGAATTTGGTACCATTAAATTGAAGTATATCTTTTCCTTAAAAAAGTTAACATGGCAAGAGATTTAAAATGTGTGTTAATTTTAATAGATACAAATTACTGTAATCACATCAAGAGATAAATTACTATAATCATGCTCCCTTAAATCTTTCAGTGATTATAATGCCCTTGTTTCAGTGTCATGTTTCTAACAAGATATTAATTTTGTGTCGTGTGTGGTCTTTAATGGGTATAACCCTGTATCTTAAAGCCCATTGCTCTTGGGTGGGACAACTATCAATTTCAGTGGCAAAGGCCAAGATGGGCAAAGGCCAGAGAAGTTACAGTAAGTGGATGAGCAGATAGGATAACTCTGAGTCCAGCCTGCCCTCCCTGCTGGAGCACCAGGTCATCCCTACTCCTGTTTGGGAAACTGTTGTGGTGATTGCACAGGGGTACTGGAATCCAAGGAGACATCCAATGTCAACATTGACTTCTCCCAGTTTAATGAAAAGAAGTGTGGGGAAGGGGAAATCTCTCAGCCAAGGCATCTGGAGGGCCCTGAGGTGTGATTGATTACAAGGGGTTTTTTCCACTGCTGTAGAAGCATCCTGGAATTCACACACACCACACAGAGATCCTCTGCAGAGAAACCTGTTCCCACCTTACCGTGCTTGTTTATAATGACTTAAAAAAATTGTTATGACAGTGAAAAGCACTGATTTTTTCTGCACATTTAAGAGTAAAATGCTTTAATGTTTAGCTCCTGTTTTCATCAAAATCCTTGTAGAATTTTGTAAGTCGAAACAAGGGAAAAGAGCCTGTTTTGTAACATTTTCAGTATGGGAATGGGAACTGTTTTGCACTTGAAGATTCTGTATCATAATCAGAGGGGTGTTCACAATTTATAGATGTTTCCTGTGTCAGGGACTATTCCCCCTCTTTCTTTTCAGTTAATTTTCAGGGAAAAAAAAGCTTAAAAAAAAAGAAGTGATTTTCAAACTTCTGATTTCTTTTCATCAACTCCTTGCTTGATAGCAGCTTTGACAACCTATAATTTAAATAACTGTACTTTTGAGAAATATATTGTCCAGTGAAATATTTTCCTTGCTTCCTGTTAATGACTAGGACTGTTCATTGAGAATAAATATGTAAATAATATTATTACCATGGAGGAGAGTTAATAGTCTCTAACAGCTTAGAACCTGTGAACAATCATGCCCATGAGGAACTCCTTACACAAATAGTCCTGGTAAACTCAACAGGAGCCTTCATGTGGTAAAATTACTCATACAAGTAAGTGTTTGAGAGGAAAATGTCATTGTTCCTCTCCCACATTCCTCCTGTTCCTCATGAAAGAAAGCCAGCACATGAACATCAGAAGGCATTTTTGGTCTAATGTATTCTAAATAAGGATCTAATCTAGACTAAACAACTGTTTTGGATATTTGCTGTAACCATTATTGAAAATGTTTTGAATTTTTCTATTCATTTTCTAACTTTTGGTTCTTGATTTAAATCATCTGTAGTGCTCCTACTTAGTGTGTTCACTTGTATTTAATGTTTAGAATGTCTCTTTAATATACTTCAATAACCTCTACAGTTCAGCTGCATTTTACTTAAAGAGCATTCGTTATTTTATAAAGGTTTTGGAATGAGTGATTCATCAAAGAAGCTAAAATAGCTCAATCTTATGTCCTGCTAACAAGACACAAGATATTTGTTTAATTATAAGTGCATATTCAAAGAATTTACAATTAGCTGTCGTGTGGTTTTGAAAGAAATGCTGTCTAGAAGGAGCTGTCATTTTTATCTGACATGAGGTTACTTCAAAAGTCACAATTCCCCTGCAGGTACTGAAGTTATCCAATTACACTTCTCCTTTGTTTATTACAATTAGTGTGTTTTGGTAGAGATGTCTCATGGAGAAATGAAAACAAGCTGACAAAACATTTTCCTGAACCAGGTAATAAAACTGATCACAATAGACCAGTGAGTTTTGGGAGCAGATGTATAAAATTTCTTATGGTGATTTTAGGGAGTTTGGATTTGTTTGTTTGAATTTGGTTGTTCAGGGTTGGGGTTTTTTTGCCTTTTTTTACACTCCTTGATCCTAAAGGTAATATAATAACTAACTGCTTTTCATTTAGGCTGATTGTGAGTCAAATATATGTTGAGGAAGTGAACTGATACACCCTCTAATTGAGTCTCTGCAGCACCTTCCTCCTTCATAAATGGGCAGGTGGAATCCTGGCTGTTTTCCTGTGGTCACCAGTGCATCTGAGGAACCCATCTGAGTGACAGATACTTACATTCATTTGGAATTTTTAATCACAGCTTAACACTTGTCAGCTTCAAAGTATACACTGTAGGGAAATTAGTGTCCCCTCATGTGATGCAGCAGTTGTAGGGCTGCAAAGAAAACAGATTGTTTGATTATTTTTTTTCTTCCATGGCTAAGGTTAACTGTCTGGACAGCTGTGAGCCGAGCCTTCAAGGCATGCCTGCTTTATCTGATTGGTCTCAGTCTTGATCTGGCACATGAAAGGAAATGTGAGGAAGTTTCCAGCAGAGATCATTTTGCAAGTCCAAAGATAAGGGCAAGGTCAAGTTCACTTGTGTTTTCACAGTATCTTGTTGCAAACATCATCCCAAGTGCCACGCGGATAATACGAGTTTAGTCTGGCAGGGGTTTGCACCTTCAGGAGATTTGTATTGCTGGAGTATTTTTCATGTTCTGTTTACCAGCATCAAAAAGACCCAGTAAAGCAAGAGCAGTTGTCTTTCTCAAAAGGTGTCTTTTCCTGCTAGGGACCAAACACATGGTGATTTTATCAAGTTTTGATGTTTAACTCTCACAGGTGTTGCCAGCCTCTCATGGGGCTGCAGGGAAACGTTAGTATTTAGTTAAAGGAGTAAGTTGTCATTACCTGTGCTAGGTTATTTTAGCCCATAAGGTTTCTCCTGTAGGAAACTACCACTCCTTCCATGCCTTCAGAACAGTGGGAGTTACTGCAGGAACATATGAGGTGGGAAAATGGAGCTGCTTTTTTTTTTCTTTATTTTTTTAACAGTGTCCTTTATTGTTACTGTGAGTAGTGTGTGAAACTTGAGTCTTGTGGCCTGAGGGTGGAAGGAGCTTTCTCTGCCCCATGAGGCTCACCAAAAACATTTCCTGAGTTATGGATGAGCACTGCCTTACAAAACCCAACCTATACACTGCTCTCCCTCTGAAAATTGTTCCAGTGTCAGTGCTGACTCCTCAATTTGCAAAAGTTTGTCTTAATTCCACCAAGTCTTGGTGAGATTTCCTAAATACTTTTTAATTTCTTAATTATATATATTGTTATGCTGCAGTGCTTTATAGCTTTATGTAATGAGTTTTTCTTAAGGCAGAGTTGTTGGTTAGCAGCACACTTCAGTAAAAACCACAATTTAAATTTTTCTCTTAGCTGTTGCTACAAGTAAATTCTGTGCTTAAAGAAAGGAGCATTTTGAGTGAGCCTGTGCACTCTTCCATCCAATCACCTCAAATGCTGTTTTGTGTATGAGGAAAAGGTCTGCACACTTGTGACTGCAGTGTAATGTGGTAGTTCTCAACATCTTCCACAGAGAAGCAGAAGTTGTGAGGGTTTTCCTCTCCCT
>VZTB01008014.1:281600-297070 GCA_013397245.1 Thryothorus ludovicianus | reverse complement strand
TGTCATTTCAAGAAGGAAAACTGTCATCCCCCAAGTTAAAAATCCATACAGTCAAATAAGTTGGCCTTCTTTCATGAAAATCTCTACCATGAAAACAGAAGATCATAAATTGGCTGTAGAGTGCTGTGATAGCTGCCATGCAAATTATTTACTACTCACACCAATAAGCACAGTCAGTACACTGGGTAAAGAGATGCCCTTCTGAATAATTTTTGGGGTGTCTTTTCAGACAGACAATTACAGTGGCGCAATCTATAATATAACAGTGAAATTAAGGTGAAGTGAATGATATGCTGCTACACAAAACTTGAAAAGATAAAGCACTAATCAGTTAAAAATGAGCTATGGTTTTATTTTATTGTAAATTCTCCAAGGTTCTAGTCTGTTTTGGATTTTGAAATGGGTGGGTGGAGGTAGTTCTTTTGTCTTTGGAAAAGCATCTTCTATAATTAAAGAGGCACCATCCTGGGATGCTCTGGTCACTTGGATGGTTATTAGGGAGAGCTGTGTGCAAGCTGGCACTGAATTAAACCCTCAGTCCAAATCCCCACTGTGCTCTGAGAGGAGGCTCATACCAAAAGGAGCATGTCATGTCCTCATGTCTCCTTTGCTGACATTATTAGGGGCTGGGATGATTTCCTGGGGAATAATGATAGGTGCATGTCCAGCAATCCTGCAGCAATCAATGCAGAAGTGTCCTCCCACTGAGAGCAGAGTGAGCCCAAAAGGTTCAGTGCTAGGTGTTAGGGAAATTCCTGCATCATTTTTATCACTTCCTTCATTTACAAATTCTGTATCAAAGCATTTCTTTGCTTTTCTGTTCTGTTTTCATAACTTTTTCCTGATATCATGAAACCATGTTTAACTTCATGTAGTGCTTTCTTCCAGGGAGGGCTGAACTCCACACAAATCTATCCTGATCAATCTGTGTCCAATCTGTTACTGGCTTGATCAGATAGAAATGGATGATAACAGTGAAGCTGGCACATTGCTCCTAACCTTTCCTGATGGTATATTCAATACTTGAAAATACCATAAGTCTAAATTTAAAGAAAGACCTATAAAATCACTGTCACTTTTCCAAGAGATATATAATATGTATTTCATGTCTCTAAAAGTCCTAATTTGAAATCATGTAGTCGTTATTCCCATTTAATGTCTAGGGTATGATATATTCTCCCAAAATACACCCCTAGCTTTTAAATTTTCCTTATTATTTTGCATGCTTTTTTAAATAAAAGTAATGAGCGTTTGCTTTTTAGTGAACCTGTCCTTCCTCTTCAAAGCAGTGATTTTTATTATTGACTTTCAAAGAGCAAATCAATCCCACTAAACTGCTACACTTTTAATCCTAATTATTTTTTCAATTGCTACGTTTCTTATTCTACATCTGCATTAGTATAACTTTGTTTTTTTCCATTTTAAACATAACATTAATACTCATTTATGTCTTTTTACTTTCCAGCTTTATGAAGGCACTATTGACTTCCACCTTGTAAATGTCTGCCCTCGAAGTTTTAAATGTTTGCAATAAACACACAATTTTGCTGCTATCATTAGCAACCATTAGCCATAAATTAGCTACTTCATTTCAAGTTCAACTTCTATTTTTCCTAAAGTACCATCAAGAATCCTTCTCCCCTGGCTGGCCTTACACTGGTGGAGTAGAGAGATCAATTTCAAAATTTTAAGAACTACCTCCGTGTAGTTTTGAATGCAGTCAGAAATATACCCTCCTTAAGTATTTTCTTCCTTTTTCTTGGCTAGTGGAAATCCTTTAGGTATTTCTGAGAGTGTATGCCCCCTGGAATGTCTCTGCTAAAATATCCAGACACGTTGGTGGCAAGATCCTGAATCATAACTGTAGTAAATTTCTGGTGGGTGTTACTGCCTTTTTCGAGCTCTGTGGGGGATCATACCTTCAATCCATGCAACCAGACTCTCCTCTGCTGTCATGACTGTGACTGTGCATGTGAAGAACCAATTGTCCAGTAAGACAATTTATTTCAGTGATGTGCTCATGTGACTTGGCTAATTCTGAGGTGAGAGCACTGACAACAAGGAGAATCTGGCTGCATACAAGCTCTTATTTTGGTCCTTAGATAAATATGGGAAGTGTACTGTAAGCATGGGATGTACTACATGAAAGACAACATTGTTTGTGTTTCTCTGATTATCTGCATTTTTAGGTTCTTCACTCAACTGCTTGAGTTTGAAAAGCAAAGGCAACCAAAAGGAGATTGTTTTGGAGAGAAGTGATAGCCAGTCTGGGATAGCAGTCAAGAAAACCTCAGTGGTGTCACAATTAAATTACGAGGACTTAAAATAAATTCTGAAAAGGTCTTCTGCGTGAACCAAATTTCTATTTTAGGAATTCTGCGTGTTCTGTTGTTGATTTGTAATTGATATTCAGCATCCACACACGTTTTTACCAGGTGAAGAGCAGAGGCTGCCTAGGTCTCCTGGGAAAGCCCATTGCACAGCATTTACAGCAGCTTTACCTCCCTGTCATTCAGATTTCCATCCCTTTCCTCTCAAGTCCATGTGCATTCCTCACGTGCTGATATTTGTGCTATAAATGTATATCTTTTTCTAAGGTTTGAGGATACAGGTGTTCCCTGCAACAGGAGAGACACTTGTCTGAGTTGGCAAGGTGATCTCAAAGCTGCAGAATAAAAGTCTTGGTCGAAGGGAGAGACCAGAACAATATCAGTCATCTCTAGAAGATTTGATTTTAGTTACAGAGACCTGCTACCCTCAAAGACTTTGGGAAACCACACTGATAAGCTTTATAAGGGTCAGTCTGTGGGGAGGTGCTGTAACACAGGCTGCTTCAGAAATCCAAATGTTTTGTTCTCTAATTTTTAATCATTATTTTTTTCTGCGTTCCACCCAAATTAATAATTCTTTTGAAAAAGTTGCTCCTGATTTACACACAAATGTGCCAGTCTCCTTCTGTTCCTGTCTGTCTTAGAAAGAAGCATGAGGAATTCAGCTTTTCCTCACTCAGTTTTTAGTAAAACACAATAATTTTTTTTAAATGGAAAATAGGCTAGGGATCTTGCATTTTGAAAGGTACCATTTAAGAAACCAAAGACAGATGATCTCTTGTACCCATAATTTCTTCTTATAAAATGCAATTTGAATTATTCTTGGTGGATTCAGAATATCTTTTTTTCTAGGTATAAGCCAATTTTTTTCTCCTATAGCTTTCAGAGGAATATACACTAGATAATAAATACTTGATGCACAATTTTTTGCTCACTGTGAGATGCATCTTGAATATAAGCATTGTTTACACGTACATATATTGCAAGCTAACAATAATACAAGCTATATTGAAAAGTCATGTACATTATTCAGGTATTTTAGTGTATAGAATCCAATACTCCTTTTACAGAATTGACAGGAAAGTTTTAAGGCTGCAAATTTCCTAGTAAATCAGTCCTTCAGTATTTCAATATGTGCTACAGTTAAGGCCAGGAGGAAGGGTAAAATGCAGTGGCCTTCCATTGGTTTTAGGACAGCTGTTGTCTGTGCTCTGAAGGCTGCCACACAACCCTATCTGTCCTCTTGATTTTACAAATTGTACAATCCCAACATTGGTTCTGTACTCGACTTTCCCATTCCAATAAGATGCAAATGTATTTTTAAATAGTGATTGTGTTCTAGGTTCTCCTTTTTAAAGGTTTTTTTCTCTTCTCTGAAAGGGCTTTCTGGTCTCTGATTTCTCCAAGTCCTGGAAGGTTAAAGCCAAATGTTCCCATTAGGGTGGTTTAGGTGGATGTGGACTTCCAGGAGGGACATTCACATGTGTTTCATGTTCAGCAGCAAGGAATGGACAATATGGACAGGACTCATGTCTCTAAGCCAGTCTAACCAGGCTTTTCCTCAGCATCTTTGCATGGGCTGACTTCTGTGTGGGGCAAGGATGGTTCCTTGGGCTGGTCCTTTTGGTGACAAAAGACACAAATGTCAGGAAAATTAATTCACTGTGTTTCCCTCGAGGCCTTTCTTACATCTCTGAAGGGAGATGGAGGAAATTGGTGCATGAAAAATCTACCAAGGGATATTTAAAAAAGACAACCTCAGACTTAAAGTTCCTTTGCCAGAAATTGCTGGGACTTGGGAGAGGACACCTGGCAAAGTGTTGATTACTCTCCTATTTCAGTCTTCTGTTTATCTTTTATCATACAAGTTAATTTGGCTTCAACTAGTACAGCTGTCTGTTTGTCTTGCAATTCAGATTTATGTGGATTTATTGATACATAGTGGGTAGTCACATGTCCATTTTAACTACTGTGTGGTGCAGTTCTTCCTAAATCCTCTTTAGAGCCAAAGGGGAGAAAAATATTCACTCTGAAGGTGCTTCATAAAAACCTTGGGCTCTCTTTGTCCTCTGCAGTGATAGCAGAGGGAGATGAAACAGCTGAGCTGGCTGATACAAACTGCATTAATGTCGTGTGGTTTCCACACCACCACTGAATGTACCCCCTTAACACAGGACATGCACAGTCTGTGGCAAAGTCCTGTGTAATAAAAATTCATTTTGTGCTGTTTCAAAACACCACATTTAACAGCTAGTAACAATCATAATGCAATTGCTCTGTTTCATGGCTACGAGGAAAACAAGACACAAAGGAGCTTTTTGTTGGGGGGTGTGAGGCTTTTTTATCACAATTAAGCTGCAGTGCAAAATTTGCTTTATCTCTTAAGCCTGCGAGGGGCATCTCCTGCCCCTTCCCAGTGCTCAGCAGGGTGGATGGGCAGCTCTTGGTCGCTGTGAGCAGCTGCCATCCTGGTGGCTTTGCAAAGCTTCACCCGAGCAGGGTGGGGTGACAGAGTCAGGTCCCACGGTTTGGCAGCTCTGCTGTAAATGTTTGTGACAGAACTTGCCCCTTGAGCTGTGCAGGAGCTGCCACAGAGCCTGGTCCCACGGGCCTCCAGCCCCGCCTGTTTTCTCATTTTATGAGAGAGAAGCAGTAGAATAACAAAAGAAAATTTCTGACACTTTTCACTGTTTTTCTCCCCTTCTCTCTTTGTCTGGGATTATATGCTGAATATAACTTAAGCCCTAGTGCCCTCTTCTGATCTTGAAATAGATGTCAGTTCTCAGCACACCTTCTCCCTGCAGCTCCTGCCCAGCAGCCAATTGTTTGAAGTTAGGCAAGCATTTGGGGACAGAAATATTTTAATTTGTAATCAGCTTTAAAGCTTTCAACATTTACTCTGATCAGAAACAGGAGCTTAGGCATAAATTAGCCTTTTCTATTTAAAAAAAAAACAACTTTTTTTTTTTTTTTGGTCTCCCAGCAGGAGCTGTAGGCTTGATGTGAAGTCCATAGAAGTGAAGGGATAAACCCTTATCAGCTCTGGCCCAGCCCTTCACGCAGCACGTGGAGTCACTTAGGCAGAAAGAGGTAAACTATTACAAGATCTTCAAGGAACAAAGACTAATTAAGGATAATCTTGTGGAAAATGTTACCTTTTTTTGGATGTACCTAACATGGGAAATATGGGAAGTGATAATTGTACAATTCCTTGGCTTTTCATTGCTAGTAACCCAAATTTAGTTTGTGTCCTTATATCCAGACATATGTAATGTATATTAGGTATATCTCTGACACTCAGCTGCAGACTGTATGAATTAGTTCATCCATCATTTCCAGGCTGCCACCTCTGGGGTGGAAGGCAGCAGCTGGCAGGGAGCACACAGCAGTTCTGCACAGCAGCCTCAAAGCCAAGCCAGAAATCCTGCATCCAGTCTGTATTGTAGGGTGGTTCCACACATGGGGAACTAGAAACCTCTCTACAAAAAACACACGTTTGCTTTCTAAAATCATATTTTTTACAGATAGCCATTGAAAATAAAAATACAGTATTTGCCCATAAGGTGCATGATATATCCAAAGTATGCTAAATGTTGCTAAATCTTCTAACGCTAAATTTACTGCAAAAAAAGGTTATGAATTAATTTTCACAGTCCTGGCTTTCCTAGACTGTGGCTGTTTTAAGCAGAAAATATTCTGCACACTGAGGATTGTGCAACTGCAAATAAACATTCTCTACTGACCAAACTACTTGTTGATAATTTTAGATGGGAATTTTTGAGAGACTGATGGGCAGATTAACACTAAAGGCCTCTCTAGCAAGTGGTTTAACAACACATTAAGCAACAAAGGGATATTTATAGCACTTTGCTGGAATATGCGTTTTCCAGCTCTCTATTGCCATCTTGAGTCCCTGACTGCCTCCAACAGAAAAAACAAATTTGGGCGTAACACTGACAGAGACAAAGGGAAAATATATTTCTACCCCTGACGCCCAGAGCCTGCTCCAGTTATCAGGTGAAAGTCATCAAGTATAAGAGAAGCAACATTATTTACTTTAATTGAGACTATACACTCTGTGACACGTTTCAGGGAGAGCTGAAGGGAAAGGCCAGGGCAGAATGATGTTAGTGCAAATTTGTTCCAAGGGGCTGCAGAATGAGGCTCTTGGAAAGCAGCTGAGCCTAGGGCCCGTGGGGAATTCCTGGACATGTGCATCCTGCAGACACCTCTGGCTGTCAGAGTAGCTAGTAAGAGTTTAGAATATACATTTGCAGGTGGATTGTAAAATTCTGAAAGGATTATTCTTCCTCCTATGCAGAGGTTGGTACCATTCTCTTTGTCCTATAATTGTCCTTCACACATTTCTCACCTTCCTCTGAAAATCACTAGGGTGGGAACTGCAGTGCCTGATCCACCTATGATATTTTGATATGTATTTACTACATACTAAAGAAAACCTGTGGATTTCCAGGTTCTTTGGTGGCATGAAAAGAAGCCTGAGGCCTTTCCTATGTGGGCATTTCTCTAACACCTCCTGCTTTCTACCTAGTAATGCTCAGACTCTTTTTTATTGGTTCATAACTTTCAGAAGTCCTTTTCTTTATAATTATTATTCTCTAATTCTCTCCCACTGCCTTCTTTCACACTTGGTAGCAGTGTTTTCAGCCAGCATTAAGAGCTCAGTGTTTTATGAGTAATGAGTGTCCTGGGCAGCAGGAATACATTGTGAGATCATTGTTACTGATTGAATACTTGGTGGGGGATTTCTTCCCCTCCACTGAGTGCTTGACATAGACTGAAAATAAGTTTCTAAAACTTAATTTTAATAAAATCTTCTGTCCATAGCCTGTTTTAGAGTTTCAAGTGTATTTGGGCGTAATATTAGCAATCCCAAGTACTTTCCTCTTCCAAACAAAGGATGCTGTTGCAAGGTGCCATTAAAACTCCTTTTTAATAAATATCAGAGGAGCAGCTGACACTAACACAGTTTGAACTGTGCTGGCACATGGTTAGATTAAACCCTGATGAAAACAGCCTGAGCTGGATTTTCCACCCTGCTTTCTGCTGCTGCTGTACTGCAGCAAATATTGGTCCTCTTGGCTTGCTGGCCTGGGTGTTTCTGCAGCTCCAGGCTGGTACAAAGGGCTCCTGGACCCTCCTGTTACTCCATAAAATAATTGGCAGAAAGGATAATTATACATTTTTGTGAATTTTTTGTGCTGGCTGCATCTGAACAAATGGGTGTCTCCCCAGGCCTCTGGAAACCTCAGGTCATGTGGTTTTGTACTCATTTCAACACTTGCTTTGCCCTCCTAGGATCTGGGTGGTTCTTCAGGTATTGGTAATGTATCAGCCTTGGCATTTCTTCAAAAGAATGGCCTTACTTATTGGATTGTGCCTTCTGTGCTCTGCTGGCCATGGCCTTCCAAAGAGGTACTTTGGCACACCCATCTTGGGCTCCCAGAATTCATAGAGCTGATTATTTTTAATAACATTCTTGGAATAAGCTCTGGATGGTGTATATTTGCATTTGTATTGATGTCATCACACTGCTGCAGTTCTGTCTTCAATACTCCTTTTTATATATTTCCTGCAAGTGCCACATTAAATGATCATGGGATTCTTGGAAAAGCAACAGGAAATTATATAATGGTGCCCACAAGTCTGTGTATTGACTTTTCCATGGACTTGCTGGTCTCTGAGCCTAAAAATTGTTGGTAAAACAAAGATTTGATCTTATTTTCTGTTCTTGATTCTCCTTACTGTCTGAGAAGTCCTGGTCTTTTGCTGTTCTGTTATTGAAAAACAAAAAGATAAAAAGGGTGAATTATAGAGATTATTGTGGGTTTGATTATAAGGATACTTGTTTAATTTAGTTTCTTTACATTCTTAAGTAACTATCAGCAGGAATTCAGATGGACACACTGACATCTGCAAGTAAGCTACAACAGAGATGAGCAGAAATATCTGTAATAGAATCATAGCTCAGGTATAAAAGTCATAGGACTTTGAAAGAAATAATTGCCTTTTAAGCCTACTTCAGTACATTCAAACCATAAAGCATAACCCATAAAAATGGAGGAAAGCTACAGGGAAAAATGTTGTCTGTGGCATTGTTTCTCAGTAACCTTACACAGGTGATTAAGCTGTGGAGGACAAGGCAAAGGTTTATATGGAAAATTGTAGAAAAACACCTGATACTGATGTCACAGAAACAGGAATTGCTGTAAGCCCTGGGGTTTTTGCCGTGTCTAAGGGGTTCTCAAAGTGCTTTGTGGAATACTTTGAATATTTATAACTGAGAACTCATCTCTTTGTCTCAAACCCTTCTCTTTGTTGGCCTGAAAATAGCTTTGCTTTTGAAGAGACAGTGACTCTTTCTGGTTTATTGTGCTGATTTTACCAAGTAACTTTCCCCTCTTATGGATTTAGTTTTTATCTGCGGGATAATATATCCCCAAGATGCTGGAAATAAACAACATATTACATTGCTTAGAGTCTTCCAGTCTCATTTGGATAATTCTTTCAGTAAATTCCCTTCTCATCCGGGATGATTTCTTCTTGGGATCAATTTCCCAGGCCAAGCTGGGTTTTCAGCACATTCCTTTCAGAGTCTCATCACTGGGTGAGTGCCAGCCCATGTCTCAGAGTAGCTGTGGGATGGTGACACTGCCCTAAGAGCTGTCTGTGCTTTGTGCCCTGCTGCTGACAAACTGATAGCCACACACCCAAGGAAAGCTTAGGGCAGTCAGCCTGCTCTGAAACCTGCCATAAAGCCTTTCTCTGAGTTAAAGTACCCCTGGTACCAGGAGCAGCCTAATCTCACTAGGGTGGGGTCAGAAAGTGCTGCTTTACCTTGCAGCACAATACTTGACTCAAGCAGCAGATGAAATTAATCTCTCCTGATCTCTCCACTGGGGCTGCTGGATGGCTTCCAAGGCTTGAGCAGAACTGGGGAGCATTAGCTGGAGAACTTCAGGGCTCCTGTGGCCTGAAAAAAGGCATATCCTATAAATGCTGCTTCAGTTCCTCACTCACAGTGCTGGCAGCTCCACAGAGAGCAGAGCACAGGATGCAGTGGCAGACCTCAGTGGCTGAGATTTTTTTTGTTTTACTGAGCCTCTTCATAGGACTCAAACCAAGTGCAGCTGCCCTGGTTGGAGCTCATCAGTCCCACATTTCACCCTCTAGAACAGACACTGACAGTCGTCCTAAATGATAAAGCTCTTACGTGGTAATTTTAACAAACAAAAACCAAAGACATTTGGGATGTGACTGCTGAGAGCCTTTTAACTCTGCAGGCACGAGATTCTCACACCTACTGTAATTCCTGAGATTCCTGTTTCACAGTTAATTGAAATTGGATATTAATATGTATTTTCTGAATGAGAACTGTCCCTCTGGCATTTATTTTGTTTAGATACACAACTTGCAACAGAAATTTGGATTAAAACTGACACTGGCTCAATGTAGTAATATAGAGAACAGAAAGTTTACTGAAAAGTTGCTGATTTCCCCTGCTCCAGCAAAGAACCACTTTTACTGTTTTACTGTGCTACACAAGCTATTTGCTTCCTACTGCTTGGGAGGTTAGACTGTTTGGAAAGACTGCAAGTGAGAACAAAAAGTATTGGAAATCTCTAGTGTATTTCCTGAAAAAGTAATCCTCTTTTGTTGTTTACTTAAATCTTTTCCCGAAGTAGATTTTAGTAGCCACCTTATACTCCTATCAAAAAGATTTCATTCAGCTGAGGAGGTAAATGAGACCAATGTATTTTGTAGTGAATGAGAATGAAGAAAAGTTGAGCTTCTTTCCATTGTAAGTATTTACACGTTGGGTAGTGTAAAAATTTACTTTGAGATATTTACAGTGGAAACATCAACGTTTTTTTAAATGGCCGTAATGTTCTGGATGTTGCTGCTAAAGCTTAGTTCCTCTTTCTTTGTTTTCTGACAGATTCTATGATGAAATGTCAGGTAATACACTTTCAGAGCACGAACCATCATCCTGTTTTATTGGTTTAATCAGTGTGAAAGGAATGATTTAATTCACTATCCAATTACATTCCTGAGCATGTTCATTTTAATAGGCTCAGTATTTCCCTAATTTATCTGCTAATCATTAGAAATGCATTTGGCCTCAGCTCAGAGACTGCTGTGTCCTGGGTTTCAAGCTGGGATTAGCACAGTTCAAAGAAATCCAGAGCAAGTCTGAGTAATGGAATTAGGGTATTTTGCACACACTCAGGTGAGAGCAAGTGGGGCTGATGGTTTGTGTGCTGTGTGCTCATCTCCACAGGCACCAACAAATGTCAGGATTTTCCCTGGCTGATACAACTTCCTTAGCAGAGTTATTTACCAGGGAAAGTGCAGACAGTGACAGAAAAGTTGTTTTCTCGTGTAGTTAAATTGGTCTTGCACTTGTATGATTTTGAGCTGGGTGAGTATTTGTAAGTACTTTGATTGTAGTGGCTGTGCTATGAATGGATGTCTGCACCTTCCCTGGAGTAAAAACTGTTTTTCTCAAAATTTACTACCTGGTAGGAGTCAGGAGAGGGTGAGATTTCCTTGTAGCATTACCATAAACTTGTTCAGCACAAATCTGAAAATTGAATTTATGAATCAGGGATTGATTTTGCTAGGATACTTTCCCCATAGCAAATTAAATGCCTTGAAAACATTGCTCATCCCTCTTAACTAACATAAAATATTCTTTATTAGTTATTTATGGAATTGTGAATATCATTGATTTCCACAATGTTATCTATATAACTAGATGTTTATTAGAAATAAGCCAAGCTCGAGCAGTGAAATTGAAGAGATTTTTTTTAGATGTCGAAAATTTGATCATGTTTTTGTTTGGACCTACCATAAAAACAGTACCAAGGTTTCTAATAAGTCTCAAGGTGTAATTCTACATAAGAACTTTTTTAATATATGATTAGATGATTCCATAAAATCTGGAGTCTTTATTTCCCTACAAAATGCAGTGTTTAGACATGACATAATGTTCTGTTTCCTGTTGGTTGTAATCAGAGCAAGAAAGCCAAGCTTCCCAGACCTCTCTGGAAATGGGCTGATTCCCAAACAGAAAAACTGACAGGAGTTATTAATGTCCCCAAAAGCAAACTCCTACTTTGTAAGATAAATAGAAATATCTCCATCTTCTGCAAAAGTGTCAGTGGAGTTAGATAAGTTAGATAAGATCTGGGGTCAAGAAGAAAAGATAAATAACTAAAAGTCATCCTATAGTCAGTATAATATTTTGTTATAGCTACAATAATTAGCAAAGTCCATACAGACAAAACACAGTTTTGATACACCTATGAGAGAAATTATAAAATTTTAACAGAGCTCCTGTAAGTGAAATATCTGTTTTGATCTCCTCTTGGGGAAGCACATTTTCATGTTCCAGGATGAAACACTTGTTGCTTTTAGCTTTTTACATTTCTAGTTCTGCAGTGAGAGTTGATTGACAAACAGCAAATGCCATATGCCTCCTCCCCAACCTGCAGCCAGAAGGTTGGGGTTAAAAGTGAGAGGGGAAAAAGGGGAAAAGAATAAATGAGAGAGCAAGAAATTTGGCAGCATCAGAAATCTGTATGGACAACGAAGTGCTGAATGACACATTAAGGCAAGTCAGCTGAATTATAAATTATATATGGTAATTTTCAGGATAAAAGCATTTTAGAAACTAAACCCCATACTGGTATGTTGCATTATCCTGAAGTGACCCTGGGCAGCCAAATGTTCTTGCAGTCTGTCCTTGGCTCCTTTTTGCATTATACAGGTTCCTAAGCCAAATTTGCAAAGTTAAACATCTGAGCTGTAAATAAAGCTCCCTAAAGCCTACTGTGCTTTCCTTGTTCTAAGAGTCCCTTCACAGTATGGCCTCAATTCAACTAAGTACTTAATATGTACTTAAATCCCACTTAAATCAATGGGATTTAAACATTTGCTTAAATGCTTTGCTAAATCATGGCCTATTAAACTGTCTATACTGGAGACCAAACTGTGATTTATATTGCTGTGATTTCTTCTGGTGTTAAACATGAGACCCCAAACTACATTTCACTGTAGTCTTGCTTGACTGAAGCTGAACTGTTTAATGGGAATGTGTGCAAGACCTGTATTCCTCACGTGCAAGAAACAGGTTTCATTTATTTTGGTCTTCAGCTGCTGTAAACTTATGTTCCTGATAAAGTGAAGTCAAATAAGCTCCATTAAGAGGCTGAATGTTTCTCACACATTTTGAAGATGAATGGCATGAAGTTTTTCTTTTTCAGTAATGAGTGCAACTCCTGGTTAAACGTGGGAATGTACAATTATTTGTACAGAATGTAGATACATGAAAATATGGAAGGGAGAAGATTTTTATTCTTTTGCCGATTTGTTGGCAATCTCTTCCTTGATATTTTTTTTTTCCCTTGCAAATGCAACTAGGATTGACAAGAAAAACAGCCTTTTGTAGCTGAGGAGGCAGCAAGAAAAGGAGTTGCCAAAAGAGCCGTCAAAGTAATTTGATGTGTGGAGAAAATATGTCAAAATTATTGCAACTGTATATAGTATAAATTTTTTTAGAAGAAAGTCAGATGTCCCACTATGCCTGGGATGCCCATAGAGATTACTCTGGCCTTATCACTGTTTTTTTGGAAAAGAGTGAGGATGAATGGTGGGAAAGTGAGGACACTTCTTGACTTCTTCTCTTCTCTGCTTGTAGTGGAAATCAGCCAAAAATACAGCTCATATGCCAAGAAAGCCCAAACGAAGAGATAAGTGGAAAATACCAGATGCTTAAATTTGTCTTGGATTTTCTCAAAACTGCTAAGACTGATTTTCTCTTAATGAGCCAAATAAGGGATGGAGTGCATTTCTTTTTCATGTACAGACATTTCTTGGATCCTATGAGTGAACCACCTCTAGGGCACTGCTGTCCATGTCAGAGGAAGAGATGGATGTTGCTTTCTTAGACAACGTTGAGATAAGAGCTGTAGAGCCCAACCCATCCTCCTCATCCATAACTCTGCTGCCCTTCCCAGGATCCCCCCAAGACTGAGATTCCTGACACTGCTGTTGTCTGGAAGACAGCTTATATTTCTGTCCTGAGAAGGAATTACTCCCAATGCATGATTTTTTTCCAACTAGACAAGATTTATTTTCAGTCCAAGGGTTGTCTTTTGTTCAGTGCTTAGTTTGTTGTGTCACTTGTGACTACAGTAATATCTGGAAAAAAGAGATATTTAGAAAAGCCTGCAGCCTTTAATTATTCTGCTCAGAATATCTGAATACAGTCCTTTCAGACAGCAGATGTAAGTGGTACGAATGCATACAGTTTCATTGTAATCCTAATATTGCAGATATTTCCATAATTTCATATGCTATACAGATGTATTAATGTCACACTTAGAAAAATGAAATGCATGCAGGATAGTTTATGGTTTAAAACAAATGGATATAAAATTAATGTTTATATTCATAATATATTTTAGTAATAATTTACTGCTAATATTTAAAAATCCATGTATCATCATTTGGAAAAGAAATCCTACTCCATAATATAAAATATTCCAAAAATTTTAGGGTTCATTGCTGATGTAAAAATGCATGCCATGCATTATATATATATACATATACATATGTATGTAAGTATATGTATATATGTATATTTATATATGTATGTATATAGACGTGTATATAATAAAATTGTTTCTTAGCAGAGTTTTTTAAAGTCTGCAGTCAACCATTACAAAACTTAAGTGAAAGGGAGAAAATAGAAATTTTTTGAGCAGGGGAAGTAACTCTTTTCTCATACATCATCTGCTGTTAGTTTTTTCATATCTCTGTGTTTATTGTGAAATCTTTCTTTTGCAGCTTCCTTCATTTCCAAGCCTAGATAAAAATTATAACTCCTTTGAAAAGTCTTAGATTGTTGCAGCACACTTGGTTTCACCTCAGAGGCTGATTTTTAAATTGCACATGAAAGTGTTCCATGTTTTCATGTTAGTTTTTTAAGATTAAAAGTTTCCACAAATATTTACAACTACCCACTCTTTTCTCACAATGAAAAAGCATAGATATAAAATCCACTCCCTCTGATTTTCACACTCTTTTTATCACATATCAAATTAAATTAGAAGGGAAAATGGAAAAGAGATTAAATTGCAATTATATTACTTTCTTCAAATGATCATAATTTGATTTAATTTCAAATACAATATTAATAAAGTGCTAACTATTCTTGGTGGGAAATACCATTAATGGAACAGTTTCCCAGGGAAACAGAAGCAAAGTGATTAACTGTCCTTTCTGCTTCAGTAATGAGGTCTTTCTAAAATAAACAGTTTTCCCTGGTTTAGCATTTGTCTCATGGATTTATGCCCAGTTCTAGAACTTCAACCTACACATGGTATGTTCTGGACCTTGTTTTAGGGTCTCTTAACTCTCTGTCTTAATTGTCACACATTTTAGAGGTTGCAAATTGCAAGCAAGCTACAAGAGAATCCCTTTTAGATTCTATAATAAAAAATAGGGGAAAAAATCGTATACATGTCTAATTTCAGTGACATAATAAATGTCTTTTTTAAAAATAAATGTGAAAGATGTTCATATGCAAGTTCTCATGAAAAGATTCAGAGGTTCAAAACGAGATAATTTTAATGTACTCTTATAGTTGGTTTTCAGTTAGAAAATTGAACTCCAGAAATGTCCCCCTGGCTAAATGAGGCTTTTGCAATGTTGAAATTAATCAATCAACTCTCCAATAAGAGCCAAGCCTCAAATCCACAAGCATGAAACAACAGCTAGTAATGGCTATGTGAATTGATTTCAGAAGGTTAAATGTGCACATTCAGGGCTTAGAACAAAGTCTCTGTGGCCTTATCCAAAAGGGGATATCTGTGTGACTCACATACTGTGCATACACTGTAATAATGAAAATTAAGGGACTGGGTTTAGATGAGGCCATGAAGGTTTATTCATGGTTGAAATTTAGACCAGAGCTCTTTTTTTCCTGATGAGCAAGGTCCATGGAAGTCTGACACTGAATAATTTTGTTCCCTCTTGGGGCAGGAAAAAAAAGGATGTAAAAAAACCTAAGTGTACTAAATATATCTGTGATGGTAGGTTTTCTTTTTTTTT
>VZTB01008014.1:248486-281556 GCA_013397245.1 Thryothorus ludovicianus | reverse complement strand
TTTTTTTTTATTGGTTAATGGTTGGTTACATTTAAAGGATAAAATAGGATATTTTGTTAAACCTAGATGAAAATTAAAATTGACAACAGCAAAAGTTGTTCTATGCTGAGATTGTGGCTGAGGTTGGCATTAACTGTTTGTTTAAACTTTAGAAGAATCAGTCTGAAAAATGGGAAAATAGGTTCATGGTAAGAAGGGGACAAAAATCTATAAGTAAAGCCAGGCTGGATAGATATAGGTAGGCTTTGGTTTACTGTTTAGCCGAAGTTTGCTCCACTATTGGGATAATTAATGGTTTGAACAAGTGCAGCAATTCTGAACAGAAGAGAAACCTGACAATAAGCCAGGGTTCAACCAAGAGTGGGATAGAGATGGATTTTGGAGAAATCATATGTAGGTTTTCACTGTGGGACTTTCCAAATTGAGGCTGTTATTAGATATAGGCTAAAAAGAGGATTCTGGGTTGTTTGACATTTAATATCTGTTACAGAAGAGGTTTCCAGGCTAAAATCAGCACTATGTCCTCCTGACCTCAGAAAATTACAATTATCATGTGGGCATGTAGATCCCCCTGGACTAAAGTGTTTGTGTTACCCGTGCTAAAACCATTTCAGACAGATGAGGTAGAACTCGGATTTCAGCTGCTCACACTCACAAGTCCTTGGCTGAGATTGCTGTTTTAGGTGCTCTTGATCTTCCTTGTCAGGGCAAGGTTTCCAGGGCTAGGTGACCAGCCAAGCTTTTCCTGCTCAAGCTTGTGTTTAGAATTATGCACATATTCCTTGGCTGAATTGGAGCTTAAGACCCACAGCTGGTGACAAGTTAGGAAATATCGTGGCCAGTTACCAAAAAACCCAAAATGAAAAGGGATGGGCAGTTGAACAGGCACTGTAAGCAGTGAAGGGCAGCCAAGCATGGGAAAAATGAAAGTTTGACAATCAGTGTGATTAACATAAAAAGCCTAATTGCAGAAAACAGAGATGCAGAGGCTTCAAAAGAACTTCCTGAATTGATTTAAAAAAACAGAAAGAAAAAAAAAAATTGATGCTGATGATTTGAATTGTGTGGAGCACATAACCAAAAAATGAGCAGAACAAAATACCAAACAGGAAGGGAAAAAAATCCTAGAACCCAGGTGAGTTATTAAATTCTATTTTTAAAAAATAAAACCAAACATTTTTAATGCTCTTTTGACAAATGTCATAAAGACTTGTATTTTTGAAAGAATGAACTTCTAGCAGTGGCCACAGGCATTTGAGGTACTTTGAGCCCTTCAGCTGAGGGCTCTGCAGGCTCACTCTGATGCCACAGCCTCTGCAGCCACCTCGTGGGGACACGGCCTGGTCACTGAGGAGAGCAGCTGGGACACTGAGCTGGCCAGCAGCACAGCCTGGCAAAGGCTCATCTCTAGGTTTGCTTCCTTGTCACAGAGTTCTACAGCTCATGCCATCGAGTAGTGACTGCAAATACTGGTAGGTGATTTCTCTCTTTCATTCAAACTAATTATTGTTTTTTTTCCCCCCTCCCTAATCATGACAGACTTCCTACAGAAGTGAGCATGCAGAGCATGGGGCACTGGCTGCAAAGCAGCTGGAGGTCCCTTTCGTGCTGAAGCTCCAGCTATTGTGTCCTGGCAGAGGACACGACTTCCCAAAAGAGCCTTGGAAGGGCTGGCTGTGTTTGACAGCAGCACCAATAGGCTGAAAGGCTGAATAATCTATTTCTGTTTCCTCCTCCCGTCGCCTTCTGTTATTCTGTTCTCCCTGATTATACCCTTTCTGATCCCATCCTGCCAACTCAACAAGCCAAATTGGGGATGGTATTTCCTTTTTCATAACTGTTTGACTGTCTTCCTCTCTATGTCTTGGCAGTTTTTTGCTCTGCTAATCAGTGAAAGAAAGGCTGCTCATTTCACTGGAAATAGCAATCGTTTTCCTGAGGGTTTTGTTTATTCAGCTTACAGAAAAGCAGAGACTAAGAAAGCTGATTTGTCCTGACAGGATCAAGTGATGGAGGTACAGGCCATTCACTTCATGGATTCTTCTCTAAGAACTATTAATGCCTTTTGACTATGCTTATCCCTCTGCCAACAGTCAGCCTTTTGCTCCAGCAGGTGCTGTTAAATATTCCTGGTGAAACTTCCCTTTCTGCTTCCATTGATTCACCAGCAGTTTGGGACTGTTCAGCCAGCCAGGTAGAAATAGGTTCACTGAATACAATTCCTGCAGATCCCTAGCAATGGCCCACCACCATTCCCAGGTGAGCTGCCCATGTTTAACCACCCACTGGACAATGGGAGGATTCCAGTCCTCAGGTTTGGTTCTTAATGACCTTGTTTCCTTGGCCTGCTAGGGAGAGTGGCAATGATTTCTTGGTGAGGACAAGTGCCTGTGTTCTAAATGTATGGGAGGTGGTGGCAAAAGTCTTTGTCAAGAGCTGAGTAGCTGCAGAAGCTGTAGCCTTTTTTGCCTTCTAAAGTTCTCTGGCTTTGGTCCCTCACTGAAGTTTTTCTCTCCACTGTGCTGCAAAAATGTGTACACAGAAAATGGTTTAAAAAAAACCAAAAATGTTTTCTTGCTGTTTGATCAGGGAACTGCAGTTTATTGTAGCCCATTTACATATTCTGAGACATAGACATTCTGAGATTCTTTTACATATTCTGAGATCTGGACATGTAGCCAACATCTGTTTATCCAGCAGTGTCTCAGAAGAATCCCTTTCAGTCTGGTTTGGATATGGTGTGAGTCAGAGCAACCTGAGTTCCAGCATTAGTTCTGATGAAACCTGTTCCCCTCCAGTCCTTGCTGTTGCTGTCTGCTTGCTGCACTGCTACATTTCCCACTTCTGTCAAGCTGTACTTTGCAGACACTTCCCATAACCAGGAAGATACAGAGACTTCAAATTTCTCTGTAGGGGAGAGACATTAGAGGAAAGTCTCCAAAGTCTCAGGACAAATTTTTTAGACATTGCTTTCATACCTTGACTTTTCTTTCCGCTACAGAATTTCCTGTGAGGTGCTTTACTGGCCTCAGGGGGGTAAGTACCATAAGAAATGGTGCTTGAGAATTTTCACATTCTAAAATGGAGATTTATGATCCAGTGACTTGAACTTTTCCCTTTCAGGTATTCTTGGTTTCTAATTGATCTACAGCAAATCACATTGATGTTAAATGTTCCAGGAAGTCAGTGTATGTCATTTCAAATGATAGAATCCTGTCCAGCTACATTCATCTCAGATTCCAGTTGTTTTGTCTCTCTGTATGTCTGTGGATTTATTCTATTGGCTTTTCTTTCCTCAAAGAAGTACAGGTTCCAAATCTCATTGATCTGGTTTCTTCATTTTAGGTCCTGTTACTTGAAATTTCAAATCAGGTTACAAGAAAATCAGATTAGTTTCTTGTGCTTAAACAGAACACTTAAATGTCTGGAGTTGGTACTTAAAAACTTATATTTTACAGAATTTGTCTGCTGTGGGTGTGCAGAAGGGACAGAGCACTCTGTATCAGATGCATCACCCTTTAATTTTATTTCAAGGAGGTTTTTCACAATAAGTAAACAGTGGATTATACTAATAGTCAGAGAAAGTAATTTTCAAAAGTATGCTCTGGCACTTGAAATGTCAGTGCTGTTTCAACTGTAAGTTTCATTTACCTTCTTCACAAAGGACTATGAATGTGACAGATCACATGTTCTGCACTCCAAGCTCATTTTCTCTTCTAGCACTTCCAATATATTGACTTTATTATTCATCATTCCAAGAAGAAAGAAATTAGTTTTATGAAAATTAGACAATGGAGTCACATTTCTAGGAAACATTACTCATTAGAATCAGATACCTCTCTTTAGTCTCAAAAATATTTAATTACTTATGAGAATGTCATCTTTCAGTAGAAGATTTTATTTCTCTAAATGGGAGCCTAAATATATGTTCTTTTTGATTTTTTTTTGTTAATAAATGTTAATAGCAATAGTATTTATTTTACTAGTCACCTGCAGGTATTAAACACTCAAGTGGCACTGAATATTTATGTTATACTGAAGAAGTAGTGCTTTAAAAGTTCACTGAAGGATTAAGCAAAAAGTTAAAGTAAAAAATATGTTTCTGATATTAAAAAGTAAAGGAAAAAAAATCCCAACCCTAAGTGAAAAGTGGTGCAGTTTATACATCTCAGAGAGGAAGGACAATAAAAGCATTTTGCATAATATATATAGGGTTAGGGTTTTTTTCCAATAAATTGCTCACACCTTATTAAAAAATGAAAATAATTTGATTTTTAAACTTGATATGGACTTTGAGTGTGGATATTACTGTTTCTAGACTTTTACATCATTTTCCTGTGACTTTAGTGCTCTCAGCTTCCCATGACCATCCCGTTCTATGCAACTAACCAATATACATGTGACTGTATCTGAAACATTTACTTGACGGGTTTTTTTTGTTTTTTTTTAGCCGAAAACACCTTCTTTTCGACGTTTTGCTTCTTTCCCAAGAGCTGATCTGAGTTTTCTTGGAGGTGCTTTCCCGAAGGGGTCTGTTGGCTCTGAGAGCAGCCGCGTTCGAGGGAGCAGCTCGGCCACACGGTGGAGCGTTCGTCTCTCTGCAGGGAAAAATTCCCAAAGCTGCTGGCCCAGCATCCTCCCCCAGCGAGGGATGCTGCAAGTCCTGTGAGTTCTGGGAGCACCGATCTTTCCCGTGATTTATGCTCATCCATGCAGCAAGAGGTGGGAATGGCTTTTGCGCCCGTCCAGGTCTGTAAAAAGCATCTAAAGGTGAAATTAATTACCAGGGAGTTTAATTCAGGCCAGCAAATCCAGTTTACCTTCAGCAGCAGGACTGCTCTCGGCCACCTGTCACATGCAGGTGAAGGGGTTCTCATCCTGCTGATGACCCCGGGATGCACTAGATTCTTCACACACACAGATTTATGCTCCAGACAGGAGCAGGGTGCTGTCCTCACCCTGTGTCCCCACATTGCTGCTCCCTACAAAGCTCACGATGTGCTTTGCCTTCCCCCAGGCCCATCCTGTGCAACGCCTGACGTGGAACTTTCCCTGACTTCCACACGGAAGGGAAAGGCTAAGGACCAGCAGCAGATGCAGAAACGTGACTTAATAAATTGCTAGTACATCCTCATTAACAAAAATTTTTGTTCCAGAGTGGATATTAGGACAAAGAGCTTTCGGCATTTGTGGAGACTTAAGGGAACATCTGTGTTTGTGATGGCAGAAGATTCATTATGTGATAATAGAAAAGGAGCCTCAAAGAAAAATCATTTTACTCAAAAAAGTAAGATTTTTTTATAAGAACGTTCACTAATGTTATGGTAGTGGTTTTTTTTTTTTCCCAGAGGTCACCACTTCCATTACTTTTTCTTTCCTATTGGTAGATATGTTATCTATTTAAAAACAAGTACACATCCTGAAAGGACTAATTGAACAATAAACAAATATTTTCAGTAGTTCTGTTTTTTTGTTCACCTTTATGTGCCTTGAAATACAATACAAGGCTAAAGGTCTGCACAGGCTGAATTAAATAGCTTCCTGCCTTGGAGTTGGTTTAGTTTAATTCTTTAAGCATTTAAGCCACATACCCAATTAAACCAATCAGTATTAGTTACAGCTAAGATGATTTACAAGTTGAGAAGAGATAGCACTCAATTAAACCTAAAAAAAAATTTATTTAATTCTGTCGATATATTTTCTGCATTTAGGTGTCACCTTAGAAATATTTTTAAATTGTGAAAAGAAGTGCACATCTTAAAACCTTGAGAAGAATATATGGTAATAAAGTGTGAAAATTGAGTACTGTAAAGAGAACTTAATGATTATACCATAAACAGGAAATACAAGGAAGGAGAGTGAAAAAAAAAGAAATAAGACTTTGTTGTGTAATAATAATGAAAAGCTAAATATTAATGATACCTTGTGAGTCATGATTTTCTTATTAAGATTTAAACTGTTTAGCCTGAGCTGAGCTTTAGAGGTTGTCCCATATGCATCTTCATAACACATCTCAAATCTTAGATGGGTTAATTTAGCAAAGCTCATGCTGGCTATTAAAGAGCTTTCTCAAAACATTCCACCTACAGAGGAAATAAAATGTACCATGAGACCAGTGAACACAATGGATGAACTTACAAAAACCAGCGTGTGTTTAATGTGTGCTGGCAGGAAGAAGATCATTACCACAGTAACTAAGAAAATCTCTTCACTGCTTTATGATTTGAGGCTTTTCTTGAAACTTTTGGCTCAAACACTTATGTCCATAACCTTATTGATAACTAATTCAGCAGCAGATAAAAGTATTTTTATGGTGAGATCCTGGGAAGAAAGGACTATTTGAAGTATATGTATCAAGGTTTTGTTAGTGTTTACCCAATATTTGTAAACTGCATTTTGTATTGTTTTCATAATCCTTTTTGCAGCACACATAAAAGCCCCACCCCAAATGCAAGCAACAAAAAAGCCTGAGATCCTCACTTTAAAAAATGGGTTAAGAAAGGATCCTCCCTTGAAGATGTGAGTGTTCCACATGCTCTCCTAGGTCCTGGGCTATGAGCAGTTAATGCATCCACTGGAGGCAGCGGAAAAAATATGATTTTATTCATCATTGCAGTGTTCCCACTGCTCAGCTGAATCCCATCAATTCAGAACACTCAGAAGTTCTATAGCTGTGTCTTTTCCTTTTGAGACTGAAAAGCTATTATGAGGAAAACTTGTTATGTTGAAAAAAGCGAGGGTGCTAATGGATTATTAAATGTCTGGGTTAACCTTACTAGAGATGTTTTCATTGGGATAACTCAATTTAATATAGTATAATAGAATTTTCTAGTATATGTGAAAGTCCAAATGGTGATGTGTAAAAGCAAAGATGAAAAGTCCCTTTGAGAAATCTGCTTGAAAGCTGATTATTTGAAATCGCTGTAACCTTACAACTGCTTATCCTACTGATGAGATAATGATATAATTTAGAAGTGGGAGGCTTAGTGATATATGTTTCATTTAGATTCTTCCTAATAGGTGACATTTGTTGAAAGCTGACTCTTGAACTGTGCTGCATGCCTTTGCTATCTATCTGCCTTGGAGCTGTTGGAGACCGTAATTGCATTTTGCTTCATTTCCTGTATAATTTATGTGAAAATCCCTCAGTGGTAGGAAAGTACAAAGTCCAGATAATGAGTACGTGACAATGTCTGAGATTTAGGATGGTTGTTTAGGTTGCAGCTTGAACTGCCCGTGACTCAGGCACTTTCAAGGTCAAGGATGTTTAGCAAGCTCGGGCAGCATGGTGCTTCTGAGATTGTTTAAAATTAATAACTTTTTGCCTGCTTTTAATAAACACCAGTCTGAACATCATTATTTTTAGCTGTAGAGGTGTGTCTTTGGGGTAGGGTAAGAAGAAATGACCAATTTTATTGCATTGAGTTATTGCAGCATTTAGCCACTAGCACACTCTCTTTGTGGGAAGAAAATTAAAAATAATTTTCTGCAAGGGTGTAATATTTTGAAATCTCCAGAGCAATTCTTTTCCTTTGTTGCACTTTCAGAATTTCTCCTTCATACCTTCTTGATCTATTTCTAGATCTATTTTTTTTAAATAATGGGTTAGGTGCTGAATTCAGGTGATCATGTAAACACAGCCTGGTATCCCCAGTTCTCCCAAATACAGTATATCCTGGAGAGCAAGAGGAATAAGCTCATCTCTTTGCAGACAGTAATTTGAGTAGCTGCATTTGTGGTTTTTTCTTGGACAAATGATGATTACTGCTTGCTAATGAGTTAAGTATTGTGTACCTAAACAACCTCCTAGGTTGTAATAGAATTACTAACATTCCTTTTGCAGTGAATTAAGCTCATCTGAATTTCCTTGCCCATTTTTTATGAACCTCTCTTTTATGAAGATGTTAGTCAATAAATGTAGGTGAACTAATCTTACTATTCCAATGCCAAACTCTCTAAAATAAGGGTGTGATTTTTAGCCTGGAAAATTGAGTGGCTGTTACAAAACCCAAGGGAAACAGAAATAGGTTTTTATGGATGCCTCCTTCAGATAAATCCCACTTTTTCCAGGGTTTTGACTAACCAGGTAGTCCCAGATATCATCACTCTGGAAAGTCCTGACTATTTGGTTACTTTCTGAGTCCCTGGAACTCTTCCTCTCTTCTTCTAGAATGAGAAAATGTTGCCTTTTTTTTTTTTTTTAATTTATTTATTAAATAGTCTAAAATTATCTTCTTCATTTTCACTGACTCCTAGGTCTGCCTTGTAACCACTCACGTAAGTCTGGAAAATAATTTGGTTACAATGCTTTCAAAAAGGTCTCTGGTGAAATGCACACATCTGTGGGACGTACATCATGCTGCTGGGCAGGCAAAGCTGCACAAAATACTGATTTCCTCACAGCAGAAGAAGCTGCAGCTTATGTATCATTCTTGAAAAATCAGTTTTCTTATGGTGTCGAATTACTTTTTTGCCACCTGAAAGTAGAGAGCTGCAAGTCCCAGGGACAGGAAGCCCAGGGCAAGGCTGTGAGCCAGGGCATCATTTGAACTGGCTGTAAAAGCTGTTAATGTCTGTTCTGCCACTCCCTGGGTGCTTGGCTTGGCATGAGACTGTTTCTGTTTATCTTCAGCCCCTTTGCTTCCCTTGGTTTTCTTCCTTAGTCTCTGTTTTAGCATTGGTCTCTAAAACACTCTGAAAAATTCCTGATTTCAATATACTCTCTTGTGAGTTGTACTGTCACAGAAATGTATTTTTTAATAGTCATGGTACTCACCCAAGAATAAAAAAAGTCATCTCATGATGCTGTAAGATCAGTTAACTGCACAGGAGGAGCTTTTTAAATTATTATTTTTTTTAATGTGGGATGTGAATTCACAAAGAAAATTGAACTACAATGGGAGCATTTCCCTTGATCCAAGTGTGATAAATGTCAGCAAGAGTTATGAACATGCTGAAATTGAAGAGCAGAACCTAATGTATGAAATTAGACTGTCCAAACAATCTTAGGGGGAGATAATGATTTACCAGAGCTCAGTAGATCAATTTTATTCTCAGTGAGTGAAAACCATGGCTTTAGCACTGTTACCCTGGAAAATCCCATAACTGCTCTTATGTCTGGCTGCACATCTGTGCTACCTCTGGGGACTAAACAGGTGAACTGAGCTTGCCATTTGAGAATGAAATGTCTGTCTTTGAAGTCTAACTGAGGTGTCTTTTGGTCTTGGTTCTTTCAGCTCTACAAGGAAAGGTCCTCTAGCTATGAGGAGCTTCAATGCTTTCACAAGAATTTGGATGCTCTACAGCATCATTACCTATCACTGGGGTCTGTGAATGTTTTCAGCACTACTGATAATTAGTTCACTTAGAGGTACACAAGCTGTGTTGGTCAGTGTTTCCAAATGCTTTTCCCCCTCTGGTTTATGCACTTAAGGATCTGGTGTGATAATACTCTCTTTTTCTTACAAAGATGACTTGTCCCTTTCTTAAATTTTACCTTGAAATTGAGATCAGCGATGTTCTGAATCTCCCAAGCAGGGAGATTTTGAAAGGGTCCCAAGTTGAAATGCAGTACTGGAATGATGGGAAAAATTTAAACTCCACCTCTGTGGGAATAGAGTGTAAAGGAAAGAATAAAGCTTACTGTTTCCTTGAATTTTCAGTAAGCAGAATTCACCAGCCCAGCTCTTTCCTGGGTAAGTGTTTGAAAATGCAAAATGATCCTATGGATCAAACGTGAGTCTTCCTATTAGACAGAGAGCTGGAAGTTTTGCAGTAAAAGGCTAATGTCCTGTTTTACATCCTGTTAATAGCAATTGAAATCAAATCTATAACCCCTGTAGTATTCACTCAGACTAAAACAAACCCAAGTAGGTTTCTGGATTCAATAGAGCATATTGAAATGGGCAGCTTGGGTGTTCTGGTTGCTGAACTGCTGGCTGAGTTGAAAAGCAAAACCAAAACCCTCTTTGTGATGTGAGTTAATGCTTGAATTCTTTAAAGAGGCTATTGCAGGGATCGTGGACAACAGAGGATGTTGCCAACTTCAGGGCTAAGCTCTTGAAGCTTGCTTTCTGTTTTCTCTGCATCCTTCTGTCAGATGGGCTCGGAATTCATAAGTCTCTTGCTGCTCATTGTGCTTTTAGTGTTTGGTAGTAACTTCATATGATGTATGTGCCTCAAGCACTGGCACTATTAGAGCTGTATAAATGTCAGGCTTAAATTGTCCCTTTGTTTTAGACTCAGCTTTCTTCTAACAAAGGGGAATAAAATTTGTCTGCCTCGTTGACATGTTAAGATACACTAGCCAATTAAATTAATGTAAATCAGTAATGTTAGTGTTTTAGAGGGTTTGCTAGTGCTGTAACACCATGACATTAAAGGATACTGCTTTATTTGTGAAATAGAGTAATCTCTAGGAACTATAGAGGATGTTAAATTTTAATCTCCCCACAGTGGTTCCTTCAGATGAAAAGAAGAACATCTAAAATCTCAAGGAAAACTAGGAGGCAGGAATGGTAGTACAGCAGGAGAGATATCTGTGTTTCTCTCCTGCAGATTTTGGAGACCTAGCTTGTGTCTTCTGGGGAATTCAGGCCACTATTGTGGCAAAACCTGCCTTCTGGGGCATTTCCTTAGGGAATGTCTATCTGCAATGTGAGATTAATGTTTGTGCACATAACTGGAATAAGCAAGGGGCTAATGGACTGTGGTGGAGTGGCCTGACCAGAGGGGCACTTACCCTCATGAGCTAAGGCAGCAGGACCCTGCCTCCAATGCTGTGCCACTGGTTGAGATGAAAATGAAAATAACTAAAGCCAACAAAGGACATTTGAGCTAACATATTCCTGCTTTTAAATGATATAAACGAAAATGTATCTTGTGGCGTGTCAAAAAAAGTGGTGATGTGGGTGTGTTTGCAGTTCTCTGAGCATCAAAGCTCTAAAGGGCGTTCCTGACATCCAGAAGAGTTCTTTTGTTTTTCCAGCTGGGAAGAGATGGTAAGACTTTTAATGGAGATGTGATTCTGGGCTGATATCTGTTCCTTTTGGCTGTTTGCTTTCACTTGATGGATGGTCTGACAGAGAGAGGGTAGTAGGGTGTTTCCCTTGTTCTGTGAGCTGAAAGCCAAAAAGGAAGGCCATTCAGAGGTTTGTGGATTTAGGAATGGTACACAAAGACTGAGATGTCAGAGCTCTAACAGCCTTTGTTTTACAGAATTCAAATGAAAAATGATAAAACACAGTACAGGAAAAAAAGTAAATTTTTCTGCGATCCATGCAAGGTAAGCTGAAAACTGGAGTCCAGAGGCTTTAGTGTGTATTGTGGCTGAAGTAGGTTGAGTGCAAGAGATGCTCAGATGAAGTTGGGACTAGAGAGGTCAGTTGACAGAAAAAGCCCCACTTAGTAAGTGGGTTTTAGCAGGCTTTAATAGCCATGTATGTGAAATGTTCTGTGGTGCAGAATATGCAGAATACAGCTGAATAGAGGCATTTCTTTACCATCCTGCTCTGTGCTAATGAAACTCCCAGATTTCTGGGGAAGCTTCACACAGCAACCAAACACTGGGCTTTATTGTGAGATATATTTTGGAAATGCAGGATCATATTTATCTGGTCATTACTTGTCGTGTCAGAAATTAAGTGAATTACACCAAATTATTCTTTCTATACTGTAACAAAAGATAAGGCTTGTGATTATTTAGCCCTTTAGTTATTTAATGAAATAAGTCTAGGACAATAGACAGTAAACCAGCAAAACTTCTCACCAAATGACAATATTTTAAATTGATTCAAGATGGAAAGAAAAAGCAGCCTGTACTATTCTCTACAGGAAATTTAGAAGAGAGAACTAAATGTTCTTTTTGTCAGACACTGCAAACAAAAGTTAACTACAACAGACCATTGATTTATGCCCTCAAAATTGTTGCTGCACTGTGTGCAGAGCTATTAAGGAGAGAAAATACCAAGTTAGGAACAAGTGAAAACTCTCTGCAAACTCTTCCTTTCACTCCCACTTTCTGAGCATCAAATTATGGCTGCAGGAACTATAAATATCTAGTATTTTGCTGTGTTTTAATAATGGGACCATTACAGAATAACTGTACCTTGCATGATGGAGAAAAGCATTGAAAATTCACTTCCCTGGCCCCAGCAGAACCTGGAGCAGTTTATTCTGTCCTGGCAGCCAAGCCCAATATCACAGAGGTTGACAGAGAGGTTGTGTTGGTGCTGACCATAGAAAGGGTGTCAGGGGACTCTCCACCATTAAAATTCGAAACCCTGTGGGGGGACTGACATTGCATGTTTCTCTGTTACTAAATGCCAAAACACAAGCCATCTTGCTTTTCCTAAGCAAGAACATTGCCTCAAGCATAGGAAGCAGAAAAATCAAGAGCACCTACGGAGAGTTTGTTGGAAACACCACCCAGAGCAGACCAGTGCAGTGTCCTGGGATGGCACTCAGAGGGATGTCCCTCATCCACAGCAAGGGATATTTGGCAGTGATTTAAGGGCTGCAGCTGGGCCCTTTGAACTCTGCTTCCCACCTTGATCTGGGCTTCGAGAGGCTGTGGTGGAGCTGCCGTGTGCTGCGGCTTTAAGGCACTGCCAGGCAGCCGCGGTTCCTCCAGGCTGGAGCACCAGGCAATGATCCTCTGCTCCACAGGGCTCACAGCACTCGCTGCTCTCTGCCTAATGACATTTGGCTGCTGCTGAGACGCCTGAGCAGCGAGCTCTGAGCTGCCTCCCAGCAGGGCAGGGTCCCACCTGGCACCATGGCAGCAGCTCCGGGCTCCCCTGCGCCCAGGGCTGCCAAGCCCTGCAAGAAGCAGCGCACGGTGAAGCGGCAGACTGGCATCTACACCTACCAGGAGCCACCCCACAGGTAAGGGAGCTCCCCTCTCCTGCAGGGACAGCCTGCTTTACCTAGCACAGCAGTGGGATCCTGTCCTTTCACTTTCATGCAGACAGATTTTGTGTCAGACTGGAGGAGGAAATCTCTTTTGGGTAACGGTGTTGGTATCGTGGAAATGAGCGTGAGAAAAATCCTTGTCTGTATTTTAAGATGTATTTCAAACCTCTTTTGTTGTTTTTTTATTTTATTTTATTTTATCAAAGTCACATTTCATACTGAAACATAAACACTGTACATAAAGCAAAGTAACTCCAAAGAGTTCAGGGAATAGCATGGTAAGAAGTTTCTTATTCTTTTTCTGTGAATTATAAATTTCCCTTGAACGTCCCCTGTGACTGAAGGGATGGGACTGCAGATCAGCAGATTAGTGATCTGATGAAGTATGTCCCCCAAATATTATTCCATGGTATGGTTTAGGTTAGGATTTATTTCTAAGTGATTAAAAGGCTGCTTTTTCAGCAAAATTGCAGGGGACTTTCCCAACAAGTACGTAGCAGTACAATTGGGAAATGTTCTGGCTGGTGGTTGCTGCAGTACTTCAGATCCCTTCCTGTCATTCAGGGAGAAACAGTTACCACAGGATTTTAGACTCGAGCCTCTGTAAAAATGAATATTTCTGCTGTTTCATAGACCAACAGGGAATTGAAAGTTATAGTTAGCAAACGTGATGACAGCATCAGTAAAGATGATTTAATAATCATCCACAAAGCACGTGAATCTTTTCACAGGGACAAGTAATTATTGGTATGTGGGGTCCCACACCCTTGTGCCCCTCAGCAGGGAGTAGGATTAAATGGTGACCATGACTGAACCACCTGCTCCCCTCATTCTAACAATTAAATATTTTATCATTATTGAAATAAAAATAATAGGTATGATTAATAAATGAATGTCATCTGCCCTTTCTGGAAATGTTTAGACAGCACTTTTTTCCAGAAAATACCCGGAGTCTTGCTAGCATGATGTACAAGCTGAATGGCTGGAAATGCTTGAGAAAAAAGCCTGGGATTCATGGTCATGAGAGGGGATAATTTGTAACTGACCAGCAAGTGGTGGGGAGGGAAAGAGGAGACGGAGAAACCACCCAAATTATGAATCAACTTTAAAACAATAGGTTCATGTGAGTTTCCTAGCTCCCTGTTCTTACAATGCTCTGTGCAAATCAACGCTCGGCTGGAAATCCAAACGGGAATAACTTGCCTCCTTTTTCCTCTCGTGGGGTGTGTGCTGGGCTGCCAGCAACTCAGATGATGACACTGCTGAAGAGAAGGCTGAGAGCCATGACCCCGAGCAGATCTTTCAGAACATCCAGTACCAGAAGGAGATTATGTCCAATATCCGCTGCCGGCCGTGGCCCATGAGGCAGAAGCTGAGGGCGCTCAGGTAAAGGTGCCTGTGCAGAGGTTTTCAGGCTCACTGGCTGTGACAGTGCTTCCAGCCTCGGGAGTTTTTCAGTGTAAGATGGAAGGGTTTGAGCACAGGAATGATTTAGAGCTGCTAGGGAAGTGTTCCATGGGATGCTCTGGGACAGCCTGAGGGCTGGCTGAAGGCAGCAGCCTCTGGGTGGACAGCCTGTAGTGAAGCTGTCTCTGGTGCCTGCCTTTGGCTCCTCTTAGAGAATCACAGCAAAAAGAGCAAGAAATCATGCTTTGGCTATTAACTACTAAAAGAGATTGTCAGTGGTCTAAAGGAAGGCTGTTGGTAATGCTCCACGTGGTTTTAAGTTAAATAAATGTTTTTGTGGCCCAAAAAGGAGAGCCAGCCTGCCTTTTTTAGGTAATTACATGGCATGAGAACAGAAGCTGGTCCTATCTTCAGGCAATGTATTGTAAATGCTGTAAATATGGGATGCCTGTAAGTTTAAAAACTTAAACTTCAGTGTAGTAAAAACACATTTCACAGTTTAGGATTAAAATTATTATAATTCCAGATTTCCAATGAAAGAGCATGTGACCAACTCTGAGCCACCTGTCTAATATATGTCAAGTCTTTCACTTCATGATCTGTGTGGCACTTGGGGTTTTTTTTTTTCCCTTTTCATCTGGCATTTTCTCTCAATACCTGTATGTTGCTCATGGCAATGTAGCCATGGGGAACCTCTACCCTACCAAGAGCCCTTGTGTAACCTGGGAAGCAAAGAGAGGTGTTTCTCTCTCAGGCAGAGTCTGTGACTTCTGCTTTCCTGCTCCTTTTGATCAGATCTTGGTGGTTCCAATCCACCTTCTGCTGAGGCCAAAGGCTGTGTGTGACCAGCTGAACATGCACCTCTTTGCATCTCACAAAACAGCTACTCCATACCTGCACAAGAGGTGTCAGTATCCACGGGAGATTACCAGACTGTAAAGGGGATCTTACTATTTTATTCATTTGGGTTCCACTATTTTAAAAGAAAGACTCTGGAACAAAAGGACAGTGAAAAAAATTATAGAAAGAGAAAACTCTCTGCAGTCAAACTCTGGAATGCTGAGTTCTTTCAGACAGATGTCAGAGTGATTTTAAAGTATCAATAAAAAGCTCAATAGTCAGAGAAAAAAAGCATTGCCTGGTTTAGGGGCTGATGGTGACACAGCCCATGGCTGTATTTCTGAGCATTTGACCCCTTTGGTAGCTGCTGCTTGTGCAGAGTAAGAAATGTGAGCAATGTAGAGACTGAAGCTCCCTCCTCTCACACAGGCAGGCGAAGGAGATCGTGCTCAAGTACGAAGGGAGGCTCACAAGGACCAGAGGTTACCAGGCTGCTGGGGCAGAGGTACAGCTGCTTTATCTTAGAACCCTTAAATTCCTTGTTCCCACCAACAGCTGTTTGCAGTTCTGATTCAGAACTGCAGTGTTTGCTATGCACTCCTTGTACTTCAGCTCAGGACTGTAGAGGGAGAAAAAAAGTAGTTAAAAGCTTCTTTATTATTTTTTTCCTTCTTTTTTTCCATTGTAATTTTAGTAATTACATTTTTGTAGACTAATTTCATGTGTTGAGGGATGAATATCCTTCTGTTAATGCAGTATAAGCTTTCTTCTCAGACAGCCTACAAATATGCCTGTTAGAGGGGGTTGATGCAAATAGGATAATGCAGTATCCTCTGAAGAGCTATTTCAACAAACTGGGGCCACAGTTCAATAGTTTAGTATGAAAAATGTGTCTAGCTTTTAGTTTGGACAACAATCCTACAATAGCTTATGTTAAATACATTGTTAAAGAAAGAGTTTTTCTTGTATAACACCCAGAGAATTTGAATCAAACCTTAGCAAATCTATTTACACCACTGAAAATAGACACTGGCCTGAGTTTCTGGAAATTTATGATATGCAGGAAATTGTATTTAATAAGCAACTAAGAGAAGACTTCTTTAATCATCTAAGCAGTCAAGAATATTTTTGTCATCATAACAAGTGCTTTTAATTACTGATTTATCTTAATTCAAAAAGGCAGGGTTAGGCCAGTAGAACACCATGCATTTTATTCATGTGAGCAAGTGAAGAGCTGCACTTGTGTCTGGTGCTCTGAGATGCTGGCCCCCAGAAGCAATGTGCACTTTCCAGTGTAGAGAGAGTAAGTTTTCCTTGTTCTGCCTTTGCATGCGTGGCAGATGCAGTGAAAGTAAAAATGCTCTTAAAATAAACACTGTTTTTTGCCTTTGATATGAGTGGAACTAGGATTTTAGCTAGAAAGAGAAGTGCTAAATCAGAATGTCAGTAAATCAGAGATTGGGCTCAGTGCTTTTTCATGTAATTCTTTCTATACAAAACCAAAAGCTTTTGTCTTAGAGCTCACAGTGAATAAAAGTTTGTGTCTAATCTAATTGCCTCTGTTGTATTTGCTTGAAGACATTCAGCACAGGGATGTAATTCAGCAGTTAATTAGTGCTACTCATTATGTGCAGGGGATCTGTATTCTTTTATCTTTATCTTATTCTTTAGCACAAAATAGGGGGTATAGGCTTTACATTTGGGCTAAATTCAGCATTGGCAATAGAATGAGATGAGATTTTTGGTGTGGGGTTTCTTTTGTTTGTTTTTTTAATGGGAAGAGATTTTTTTTTTCCCCCCACATATTTTTTTTAGAAAATAGCATGGTGCCCAAGGAGACAAAAATTGTAGCACACCAAAACAAACACAACGTCATCAAAATTAAGAACTCAAGTGATTGAACATGTGCTAAGAACAAAGTGTAGCTACTACATAAGTTTTTTAAATTTGCAAAATATATAGTGTTCGTAACTGGACAATCCACTCATGGTATTATTTAGGAAAATTGAAGTTAAAATATATTTTTATTATCTTGACACTGAAAGCAATTTTCTTTTTTCAATTCAGTTATTTTACACTTTTTTTGTAGTTGTTTTTTGGTTTTTTCCCCCAATTAAAGCCAGATGCCTAAACTGTGGGTTCCAAGAGTGTAAACTAGCCATTCAGGTATGTAGTAGGGAGGAAAAGAAATCACAGCTATCAGATGATAATTTTAGCAAATTTTACATCACTGTGGACACATTGATATTCTTTATAAATCTGTGGTGCAGCTGGCACAAGGTGGAGAGTCCTTCCTCAGCCCTGTGAACTCTGTTTTCAACAGAGAGTTGTAATCCCAGCCATTCCCATGCAATTCCCAGCATCTACAATTTCTTTAATTAAAATACCACATTCATGCAATTAAATGCCCATATCATCATAAATGTTAATTAACTTTGGCCAAAGAGACTGATTACATTTTCAGTAATTAAAATGTTATTTACTCCTCTTTAATTTTAGGAGATTAAATTCCATGATAGAATATTGGCACTGCTATTAAAAATGCCTAAAATATAGGTGGAAGTTTAATATCTAGCTATACTAAAAATACTGTATACTGCTTGGAATGCAATTTCTTTTCCTGTTGATACTGTAAAGTTATAACTCTAACTCGACAACTCAAAACCTGCCCTCACTTTTGCACAGGTGGATTTTACTTTTTCTCCCACATGTGTACAGTGTGTACAGGAAGATCCTCTTACCACACCAAAAATGGAGATTGAATAAAAGCTCTACAAAATATAACCACAGGTTTTCTGCAGATGTTGGCTGCAATACATAGAGCTGAGAATATAGAAATTAAATTTGCTGCTGTTGAAAAAAAAGCTTATTTTTCCTCTAAGAGAATTTCCTCTGAGGCATTATGCTCCTAATAAGACCTTAGTCATCGATGTTTGTAAAAATTCTTGTGGTAACAGATAAGATGTGAGTAAAATAATCAGCACTTTATTTTTTAAGTTTATTTTTCTTGTGGAGAAGTGTCATATTTCTCTGCTTTCTTCTCAGCTTTGGAAGAAGTTTATTCGACTTGCATATAATTTTGTGGTAATCTTTATTCCTTGGGAAATGAGAATAAAGAAAATCGAGAGTAAGTATAAAAATGTAATGGTGTTAGTAAAACACTTGCTAAAATGCTGAGTCTTATGGTGTATTTTTTTAATGTACTGAATTAAATAATATTTGGGAGGGAGTTAAATGCATATTTTCTGCAGCTAATTCTTTATTTAAATCTTTGGTTTTTTGTCTTTTCCTGATGCCTCAGAAACTGCATAGTTCTCATTGATGGTCTTAGTTAGAGGGTAGCTTTTGAAAAAGTCAATTTTGTCCCTTTGGGATTCTAAAAATGAAAAAATTTTCTAGTTTGCTGAACACCCTCCATAAGAGATTTTTTTTCTTTTTGATCTCTTATTCAAATACTTCATGGATAAGCAATACAAGCATTTATAGACTGTGCAGGTCAGGTAACTGTTATTTGTGGTTTAAGGTCATTTTGGGTCTGGAGTTGCCTCTTACTTCATCTTCCTGAGATGGCTGTTTGGGATCAATATTGTCCTTACCATAATGACAGGAGCATTTGTAGTCCTACCAGAGGTAAGAACACACTGTAAATATTTACAGAGAAACACTTAGTGTTGCACTTTCCTTTCTCAATGGAACAAACACCACACTTGAAGTCACGCATCAGTTTGAAATGTATACTGTAAAATGAATTATTTAAAGTAAATTTCCCTATTAAGAGGTTTTTCTCTGCCAAAGGAAGTTTTCTATTAATGTTAGAGATGGTGTTTTGTCAACATGGTATTAATGTTTTTAGAGAATATGTTTCTATCTGATTACTAAAATAAAGAATCCATTCTTAAAAGATGTAGTGGGTGTTGAGTACATTCGAGTCCTGTTAGTGTCATTTACAGGGAGAAAAATAGAGCATCCCTCTCCAGACTCTGAATTATTGTCCATTAGAAAGCATTTCCTACAAGTTCTGAACAGACACAACTTTGTTTAGTTCTTGCACAAGAGTAAGGCAATTTGTTAACTTTAAATTATCCATAAACATTATTTTGCCTCACCTACCCTGTGCTTTAATAATGTTATTGGAAAACATGGGAATACCTGATTTTATTCTCACACTGCAAAATAAAAAAATGTAAATACCCCTCGAACAAATAAAATTAAACTGGGTAAAAAAAAGGTATTCATGTTCATTTTTTAATTTTTAAGGAAAAGTAAATTTAATCCTGAACTATTTTTGAGATCAAACACTGCCCCATTTAATTTAAAAATGCTCACATTGAAAGCATGGCTTTTAAAGCTGACACAGTAGTTGCTACCCTGAGAGTACCACCCATGTGGGCAGCTCTTGATGGGTTCCACTGTGCAGCCCTGCCTCAGATGGGCTCGTGCAGCTCCTGAGACCTCCTCTCTCTTTCCCATTTTCTGAGTCCTTCTCCCTTTTCCCCATGTCCTGAGCCCTCCTCTCTCTCCTGCAGCTCCTGGCTGGAGCCCCGTTCGGCAGCACGGTCAGCAAGACCATTCCCAAGGAGCACATTGCATCTGCTCAAGACCTGGACACCATCTGGTCCCTGGGGGCAAGGCTCAAACCACTCCTTGTTATTTTACTGTCCCTGTTGTGTTGTAATTGTTGGTTACTGCCCTCACTGACGGGCTCTGGTCTTTGCAGGGTTACCTCCAGTACTCTGTTCTGTTTTATGGCTATTATGGTCGTGACAGGAAGATTGGGAAAGCTGGATACCGGCTGCCTCTTGCCTACTTCCTTGTTGGAATGGCTGTGTTTGCTTACAGCTTCATCATTCTTCTAAAAAAGTAATTTACTTTTTTACTGCTGTTCATTAACTTGTGTGTTCAGGCAATCAGCAAAGGTATTTACTCCACTTCTTCTGTATTTATTCTGTGTAGTTCTATTAACATGTTCCCCTCTGCTAATATCATGGAGGCAGACTGGATTTCCCTTTATCTTGTTATAATCTTCACTCTCTGTTCCATTTCCCAGCCCATTAAAGGAGGACAGCATGGACTATCTGCATGCTTTGTGTTTGTGCACTTTAAGGCCTGACACCCATGAAGTCCTTTCCCTTCTCTTCTGATATAAATATTGTTACGACAGCAATTTACCAAAGTATAATGCTCTTGAAGTATAATTCTTTTCAGCATTATTAATATTTCTCTCTATTGAAATATAGATAGAAAACTTCCACCCTAGGTGTAATGTCATTTGCATTGCTTTAGTGGGTACATGGAATCCCATTGGAATGTAAGCTTCATTTCTTTGCTGTGGAAGAGCCAGGAGTAGGAGTTACTGAGCAGAGAAAGAAAGACTGCCTGTGCTGACCATAAATCTAGGGATGTGCAATTCTTGGAGAAGGGGAAAGGTCACTCTGTCCTCTCCTGATTTGCTTTCTCTTCCCTTCTGGATGCCTATTTATCTGGCACAATGCAGTCCAGGGACATATTCAGCGCTGTCTATAATAGCTCTCAGTTTTGAGGTCAAACCTTCCCTTGTCATTTATTTTTAATCTACCTGCTGGTTTGTGCCAAAGGTCACTGGTATATCTGACACTGATCTACACATCTGCAGTTTCTAGATATGATCAGCTCTTCTTCTGACTTAGCTCAGTGATTCTTTGCTTAGCTGTGTACAGCTCCCCTTTAACGCTGTCCTTTCAGATGCCCTTTCTTCCACAAGCTATTAATCTTCATTTCATTTCCTATGTTTTGCAATATTCTCACCTTGCTTACCTGGCATGATTGAGAGGGGTTTCCTTTCTTTTTCCCAAGGCCTGTAAAATGACACTAGGTTTCTATTTGACAATAACATGTATTTTGAGGGTTAAAACAGTACAGCAATCAGATCTTGTGCACAATGGCTAGTTATGCCAAACTAGATTTAATTCCTGTAACCTTAGAGATGGTATATTCCAGCAGGATCCTACCTAGAGATTGTAAAACTGGAATAGGTGTAAGCCCACAGTTCTAGTGAGATTTATTTGCTTTATTTGTCAGTTATATAGACTGTAAATATTGAAATGCCCTTCCACAGTGAGTAATTTCTCTCTAGATGTAAAGTCAAGTTCATGAGCTGCACCTCACCCTGTTTTATGTTCCTCAGAAACCTGCCAACAGTGATACTAATTTTGGCAAACCTTTGGTAGCTCTAAATGTATAAACATCTGAAAACCATGAACCAAACCAGCAACTTCCTTCATTACCATCTTCACACACCTGAAGCAGTAAAATACCTGTTATTTTTTAACAGAATGGCAAAGAACTCAAGAATGAGTTTAGCAAGTGCCTCTGATGAAAATTACACTTTCTGCTGGAGACTGTTCTGTGCTTGGGACTATTTGATAGGAAACCCTGAGGCTGCAGAGAGCAAAGCTGCTGCCATAGTCAACAGCATCAGGGTGAGCAAATGACCTTCACGTTGATTTACATGTTAATCTCTAAGCCATGTAAATTTTTCCTCTCATCCCCTTGCACTTCCTATTGTTTTTCTGCATTTATTGACAGATCTATTTGCCTAAGGGAGGGCTAGTATCACATCTGCGTGGTATTACAGGCACATTATATTTGCTGAGGTCCCAGCAAGTCTGCAGTGTCCTTCCTCAGGAGACTTTTATTTAATGCACCTGTATGTGTGATAAGAAGTTAGCTAACTAGAAACAAATCTGCTAGTGATGAAATTTCATTGTGTGTTGGAATCAAATTCGTGTTACCAATTGATTTGGCAGGAAAATAATCAAATTTATAGAATGTATAATTGTTTTTATGCAAAGGAAGTGTTTTATGCCTCAGGGAATCCATCCACAACAGCTCATATTTTACAAGATGCTTTTTTACATGATAATAAGTTTTATATCTCTCTCTCTTTGTCTTATAACTTCCTGCATGCAATTTATTGTTCTTTCTTCTTTGTTTTGTCAGCTATTAATCAGGCTCCCCAGGGAAGTGGTCATGGCATCAAGCCTGTTGGAGTCCAAGGAGCATCTGGATGATGCTTTTAGTCAAATGGTTTAGTTTTAAGTATTCCTCTGAGTATCAGGAATTGGACTCAGTGGCCTTTGTGGGTCCTTTCCAACTTGAGATATTATATGGTTTATTTCATCTCTCCATAACAAATGGAGGGACATCTTCCAGGTCTCTCAATATTAGAAAACTGTTAAAAATACAGATGTTTTGCATCTAGAATTTAAGAGTATATATGGTTTTATCAAAAGTAATTTATTTCCCAAATTTGGTGTATTCTCATTATCATTGAACAAAAATTACTTCAAATTGCACCAAGGATAAATTAATAAGCTACAATATTTAGTTATTTAAATGACTGAAAATAACTTATGATAGTACTGTATTTATTGTATTAGTGACATGCAGATTTTAAAAGGCACATTCTGTCAAAAAACCTGAAAGTGTAACCCTTTTGTTTTATCTCCTTGAAAATGCATGACTGAAAGTGCCCAATTATCTGCTTATTGTGTATTTGTTTCTCAGAAATCTCATCATTTTTTAATATCATATATCAGTGATATTCTGATAAATCAATGAGGACAGTGGTATTAATCTGCTTGCACCTCCAGGATGTGATGCTTTTTCATTAGTATACTTTGATTTCTGTGAAAGATATGTGCATTGTTTTTGCTGAACATTATTAAAATGATAATGCTGTGTTTCTTTCAAGGAAGCTATACTGGAAGAGCAGGAGAAGAAGAAAAGCAAAAACCTGTATGTATATAAGATAAGAGATACTTTTAAAAGCACTGTTTTGATGCAGATGTCAGTGTTAATCTGCTTGTCTTATACTTCTAAACCCCGTTAGAAATGACCCTGGTGTCATAAGGCAACCTGCTGTATTGGTTGTATCTTCCTTTCATTCCCAGGGCGGTGACCATCAGCTTAAGAATTATTGCAAACATCCTGGTGCTTCTCTCCCTTGCGGGGAGTATTTACATCATCTACTTCGTGGTGGATCGATCGCAAAGGTTAGAGCGCACCAAAAAGGAATTGACTCTCTGGGAAAAAAATGAGGTACACTGTCTTTATGCCACCTCTGTTCTAGGAGCAGGATTGCTGTCTGGGGGCTTTCTGTAGCAATATTGCACACAGAGGTGTAAATGGCAAGAGATGAACCAGGAGAAATGAGGGGTTAGTGGGCAGACTTGGGTCTGCCTTGGTGCTCTTGCTCCCTCAGCTCTTCAGCCAGGTGTTAGCTGAACTGGGCAGGGAGGGGTGTGGGTGCTCACTCCACAGACACTGCAGTTCTAGCAGGTCCCTATTTTGTGAGCACGAAGCTTGATCTCTCCTGCCACTCATAGATCTACTTCTCCACCCAGGACTGGGCTGAGCAAACACTGGGCTGATGGACTAGAAAGGAATTGACTTTGATAACAGCGATGGATTCAGTATCAGGATTCACTGAATATTCTGTGACTATTTCCATTCAGAGGAATGAGTGAGAGGAGGAAATTAATAGGCATGAAGAAGCCACTCACTCATTTCAGAGGAAGATGCTAGCCTCATATTTCCTAACTTTTAATTTCAATTAATAAAGTAGGACTTTGAAGCTACAATATCTGGAGTAAAGACTTCAGAGTGGTATTGCAGATCTGTAATTTTTTATCATAACTACTGTTATTAATAATGTCAGTAATAATTTTTTTAAGCATCTCCTCCAAGAAAAGCAATCACAAAAGCATGTGCCTCAGAAGTATTTCAATCAGCCCTCAAGATTCCACACAAGACCTTCATCAGATGCTACAAAAATGCTGCATGTTTCTGTTCCATAGGTCAGTGTAGTTGTGTCACTGATCACAATGATTGCACCCTCTGCTTTTGAACTTGTGGCAGCTCTGGAGATGTACCACCCAAGGACCACTCTTCGTTTCCAGCTTGCCAGGTATGAGCATTATTCAGTGTAAGAAACATGGAGAGAAAAGGAGGAAATGAGAGGTGTGTTCTGGTTCATGTTTTAGCCAAGAGAACATATGAGAAGTCAATGGTTACCAATGCTGGTAACCCACATTTTATTATCTTTTCAGGGTTCTTGTCCTATATCTGGGAAACCTCTACAGTTTAATTATTGCTCTTCTGGATAAAGTGGACAGTATGAGTGTCACTGTAAGTTTAACTTGATGTTTTCTAATGTGTAAAGCTAGTAGATTTCATAGACAGAATTCTCTTTATTGTGAAGTCAGATGAAAGTTTTTTTGACATTGATTAAAAATATTATGGTTTGATAGGATTGTAGAGTTAAGTTTAGATAGTAATGTTTATTTACAATTTTTTATAGAGTCTTTTTAGTTAGTCTTTAAGGATAATTGGATCCATTTGATTGCTGATGTAATGAGATAAATAGATTTCTGTGCATTGCTGAACTATTAAAAAAAACCAAAACAACCCATCACTGAAGGTCAAATATTTCTGCCTACCTAAATCAGCTTTAAGTCCTTCCCTTTGGTGTTCCATCTGACTCTGTCCATTGACAGCTGTTTAATAGTTAGTTGCCTAACTACTGCTGGGAAATACATGAAGAAATGTCTGTGTGTGTGTATGTTGTAGAAGGTGCAAACATCTGTACCTTTGTACAGTTAAAAAGTAGCTTTTGGGACATTTGTTATTTCAGGACTCTGATGTGAACAACAATGCAAGTAACTCTACGACCTCCTTAGCAACCAACACTTTTTCTAAGGACAACAATTTAACCATTCCTGATGTACAAATGAAGAGAAATGGCTTTGTCACATTGGAAGAGCATCACACCCAAGGCCTGATGATCTCAGACTCACTGGTTAACCAAACAATTTCCTTTAACACCCAGAACCCACAGGATCAGTGCTGGGAGACATATGTTGGTCAAGTATGTAATTGTTTTAATTGTCATCAACTTACTCCACTTAATTCACATTCAAAAAAAAAATTAAAATCATGTTGTGCTGTGTTTAGTTTTAGAAGGAAATTATTTATATATTCAATTCATATTTTATCTGAATACTAAGCTTGAGCCAAAAATACAAGTACAAATGCAAAAGAGCCATATGCAGTCCATTTGCTTTCAGAATGACTCAGTATGTGTGAACAATGTGTATTTCAGGAGATGCTCAAGCTTTCGATTATTGACATGATTTTCACAGTCGCGAGCATCCTGCTAATTGATTTTTTCCGTGGGCTCTGTGTCCGATATTTGAGTGATTGCTGGTGCTGGGACCTAGAAAGCAAATTTGTAAGTACAATCCTTATTTTATCAAGCTAAGATGTTGAAGATGGGTAAACTCCTTCCCTCAATACAAAATTTCCTTAAAGTCTTCACAATTGAATAATTTCTTGGTAGCACACATCTGTAAACTCACGCTGAGTTTAAATTGGAGTGTACAGGATAAATGGTGCAGTTTATGTTTTTCTCAAGCCTACTCACATGCTTCTGGTGCAAAAATCTGTGTGGTTCACACAAAATAACATCACATAGCAGTTCCCACAGTCTAAGGTGACACAGAGGGCACACAGTTATTTCCCACATCCTCTTTTCTGCAGCTGTAACATCTTTATCTAACATAGACAGCAGTCCAAGGAACAGTCAACAACAGCACGCAGCCCTTTCAGAAAATTGCAGTGGATAATACTTGGTTAGCAAGAAGCTGTTGGAATGAAACGCTGCAGACTGTTCTTTGTCCTTAAAGATATGGAGTAAACTAGAGAGGAATAAGTTCATTTAATCCCTGGCTGCAGAGTAGATTTTGCTGTGTTCCCACTGCCTGCCAGCAGTTGGTATTTGATCTGGGTATTTCAGGCTATGTACTGTCTGCAAACTGGTTCAGTCAAATGCCTCTAATAAATGGTCTGAAAACTGTAATAAGACAAAAGTATTCATCTCACACTGTGTTTGTTGTAGCCAGAATATGGAGAATTCAAAATTGCAGAGAATGTATTGCATTTGGTCTACAACCAAGGAATGATCTGGTATGTAGTCCTTACATGTTTTTTCTTGCCCTTTGTTGGCTGATTGCTAGGTCAATCTGATGATTTAAATGAATCCTATTTGAGCAGGATATTGACAGCATAGTCTTTTATATTAAGAGATCATCTGTTAATAGTTAGCTATTAATCTGTCTTCCTGGTGTGGGGTTTAGGGGTTTTTTATTCTATTGCTATCAAAATGGCTTCTGGCAGCACTGAGCACTGATATTTTATGATTTTTCCAGGATGGGAGCTTTCTTTTCACCTTGCTTACCAGCATTCAATGTACTCAAGTTGATTGGACTCATGTACCTGAGGAGCTGGGCTGTGCTGACATGCAATGTACCACATCAGCAGGTTTTCAGAGCATCTCGGTGGGTCAAAATGAGAACAAAAGAAAAGGAAAAAATCAAATGCAGGCAGTGGAAATAATTTCATAGATTAAAAAAAAAATACAGGAGATTTTAGCTCAAAAGTTGACAATCAAATTTCACACTAATGTTGATAGTAAAGGTCTGAGGAAAAAAGCCATAGTTACTGAGAAACGGGAGGGTTTGTGAAGCAGGGTAGTTGAAGATGTGCAAGAACAAAAACGATGTCAGAAATATTCCTAGATAGTTTTTATGGCCTAATGTAAATGTTTTATTTCCATACAAATCTGACAGAGCACAATAACCTATATGTGTTAACTCTTGCAAGTCCTATTTCTTGATGCTTCTCTCTTTAAAAGCTATGCAATATCTGCTTTTGTCTGTTGCATTGCACAACAGATTTCCTAATTTTTCTTCTATCATGATGAATGTCATAATTGTTTATTCAAAATGCAAATAATTTTGGGCATCTTTAATCCTTAATAATCAGTTATTTCTAACATTATTTTAAGATTAATTGACTTCTGCAGCTGTTCTTTTTCTCCCCTAACCCAACTGGGCAGCAAGGGCAGTTTTTGGCAAAGGGTGCAGCAACCAGTTCTCTGTCTGCAGCAGTGGGATCTGGAAAGCAATGCAAATAGAATTTTGATAATTTAGAGTCTGTTTAAACCATCTCTGTTCAGACTTTCTAATTATAGAATGATTTTAATCTTTCAGACATGCTGATCTTGAACTGGATAGGTAGATCCAGACTTGTACCTTTTATGTTGCTTCTGGTTTTCTCTCTGATTAGTATAACCTGAAACACGTCACACCTTCTTGCAGATCCAATAATTTCTACTTGGCCATGTTGCTGTTCATGCTGTTCTTGTGCATGTTGCCAACAATTTTTGCTATTGCCCGATATAAGCCATCCTTAAGCTGTGGCCCCTTCAGGTAAGGTGTAATGGACCAAGGAAAATAAAGATTTTATTTCCCCCTCTTACACTAAGCTTATTGTGTTTCATAATACACGAATTACAGATGTAAATTAAAAAAAAAATTGATAGGATGATGCTTTTCTGCTACCAATATTTTACAGGTTAAGGTTTAATAAGGAGAACAGGTCAAAGTTCTGAATTGATTTTCTTTATATATGTAATTTAGTTAGTTTATATTTACATAATGTAACATGCCTCTGAGCAATCTCCCAAACATCACTGTCTTGTCTCTCCATTCAAGCACCCTCCAAGCTTGTTTTTAATTCAATGCAAAACTGCTTAAGAAATATACTCAGGATTCCTTACAACTTAATTTTACCTTTTTTCCGTCCCACATTTCCTATAGTGGTCAAGAAAAAATATATGATATTGTTTCTGAAACGATTCAGAATGATTTTCCCACATGGTTCAACACAGTGATAACTTATATCAGCAGTCCTGTGGTTGTCCTCCCTGCACTACTACTGTTATTGTAAGTACTTTTTTTTTTTTGTAGGCAGGTTAAATTGATTGTATTAATACTGGCCTTATCTCTGGAGAGTCAAATGTAGATACTGAGGAATAAACACTGTATTATTGTAGTTTCATTAGGCATAACTGTAAAAACAATTCCAACACTTCCCTGAATGCGTGGTGTATAGATCAGACAGGAATGAAAGTATGTTAAACAGACTGTCAAAAGGAATTTCTCATTCTGGGATCCTTTTCTAGAGCAAGTTCACTGCATTGTGTCAAGGCTTGTAGTAAGAATCTTCCTCCCTCTTAAGAGTTCCTCAGAAATAAATTTTCCATTTCTTCATGGTCATTAGTTCAGTTTATGACAGTGAACAGGGCTCAGTCTGTTGTTTAAAGAAGCTTCGCAGTCATCCTGATTTGACAAGATAAATCAATTATGATGGTCTGCTCTTAAGTGTTAATGTAATATAACTTGCTGTAGTGGAAGTCTTTTCTTACTTGGGCTATAAATAATTGTTCACAGTTGGGAAATAGTATTGATTTTGAGCTGTTTGAAATTCACTCTGCTTCTCTGAAAAGTTCTTTTTTTGTTTTGCTTGTACCTTTGTACCATTTTTTTCCTGTGTAAACTGAAAAGGCAGAGTTCGTCCCACCAGTGGCTTTTCAAATCAGAAAGACCAAAGCAACATTTCCTATTTATAACTTTTTCCTCTAAGGTCCCAGCTATGTAATATTTACGAATTTAAGTATTTCTATTGACTGCTTCAAACTGACAGCCAAGTACATATGTAATTGTTTGGGGTATGAAGTCTAGCTGCAAGACTTTGTCTGAAAGCCAGGGCAATCCATTTTGTCAGGCCATAATCAGCCAGGATCTGATCTCATCTGCCAGGGCAAACAAGGTGTTATTTCAGCCAGCCAACAAAATTGCATTGGTATGGTTGTGCAAACTCAGCTGTAACTCTGGTGTCTCTGTTCTGTAACCTTGGACTGGGAAAAAAAGACAAAACAGTATCTCTCAAGATGATTTGCCTAGAATTAAAAAAACAAGAACAAACAAAATAAAACTAACTGGAAATGCATGACAGGTTACACACACAGTGAAAAAAACTGTAAAAAACACAGGTGAAGTTAGAACTGCTTAAAACTCTTTTCAGTGTCATCTCTTTCTTTCATCTATGTTTGCTTGGAAGAAGGCTGTAAATCCATTATTACAGTATAAGGAAATGCTACAGAGCAGCAGCTGAACTTGTACATCATTTTGACCTATAAACTCTCAAAAAGAAACTGTCAAGAATGTTTGAAGTGACTCATATCACTCCTTTAATTTCTAGCATGCTTATCTACTACCTACAAAGTATTGCAAGATCATTAAAATTCACCAACAACCAACTGAGAATGAAGATACAAACAGTAAGTATGGTGAAAAGAACTTTTACATGTAATTTTGGGGGTTTTCAGTAAAGTGTTGAGCCTAATTAAATCTCTAAAGTCACTTCTAGTGTTTCTCAATGTAAAACAAATCCTGTATTTTTCATCCTTACACAGCTGGGGATTTATTCTCTAATCCATAATAATTTACATGTTCTTATTCTTCTGAATATATTTTAGGAAAGGACTGAAGATAAGAAAAAGGTGGTTCAGATGGCAGTAGGTAAGTTGGTGGCCTTTAAAATGCCACTTATTAATAAAGCATTTGGATGGAAACCAATTTTGATTTCTCAGGCATACAGGGAAGTACAACTACATTTTAAAAACTGTATTTCCTGCAGAATCCTCTTTTTAGATGGTTTCTGAGCTCAGTTTGACCTAATCTTGGCAACACTGAAAGACGCTGTGCATAGTTTAAACCTGAATTCACATGGAATCTTTGGACTGGGTATTTTCCTGCTTTTATCACCAACAGGGAAGAACCTGGGATGCATCTTTGATAATTCAAATACTCTCAGACTTCACATGCAATTCAGAGACTGGTAGGCAGAAGAAAAATTGGCTTGTTGCCCATTTGGGAATCCTACAGTGCAACATTCAGTGTTTTTTCTGTGTCCCCAATACTCAATCTGCTATGTACTGTGTAGTATGAAGATCTACCCCTTTATTACCAAGTATGTCCTACTGTGATTTAGTTTCTTTTTTCTAAACACAAGGGGTTCTGTTGGCCTTTGATCCCTGACTGAAGGGGGAATTAGAGCCACTGAATTTACACAGCAGTTTCTAAATGTAGAGACCTGGAAAGTTTCTATATTTCTGTTTTCCAGCCAGAATCCAAAATCTGGATGCTAATGACAAAAGGCCAGAGCAAGAAACTGATATCATCAGCCAGGAGTCTTCTCTTCGGTCCTCAACACCCCGAAAGAATGGCAGTGTCTTGAACTTTGACTCTTCAGTGAGCAAAGGCACCAGAATACAAACCATTTCCCAGTCTGTGCCCCAAGCTGTGCCATCAGCTGATGTTGGGAGACCTGCCAACACAACTCCCACAACTTCAACCTCTTTAACACCAGCTCCCTCTGCGTCAAGTGTACAGAAACCAAGAAATGATCATATCACAAACAGGTAAGACTGCTTTGGCTTTGAGATGGTATTTATTCCAGCAGCTCTATGTTTATTTACAAAACAGCTGTGCATTCAGACTGTCTGGAGCTGTAAGACAGCAGAGGAATTTTTTAAAAGCAGATTCATCCATGGGTACTTTTGATATTGCTTTTGATATTGCCACATCCTTAACTCTCCCTGAACAGAGATGGGATTATAAACCTTTTGAAATGATGTAGCTGATGGAGTTTACAAACAGCTCAAACAAAGGTAAATACTAGACTTGCCCTCAGGCACATAACTGAAATATTTTATGCAGGATAACATCTCCATGAACAAAACAAATACAGAGGGAAGGAACTCTGCAGAATGTATGTGCAGTTTTAGTTTTAAGACAACCAGTCTGGCATATCAGTAGGTGGATGCTTTAAACTGTCTGTTGGGGTTTTTCTCCAAGTGCATGAAGAACAATTTTCAGAACAATAAGAAAACAGAAAGGGAATATAACTCGAGAGGACAATTGTTTTACCTTTTCTTAGAGAACAAATATATCTTCTGGTTTCTAGGCTATGTTTCTCAAAATGATTCTAAAAATAACAGTGGAGATATAATAATCTTTACTTTTTCAACCTAGTCTTTGACTTCCAGAGCAATGAATTCTTTTATATGTTTTATTTCATTAATTGATAAGTGTGTATATCAGTATTTCCTCTCTTTTTCTTTCTTCCTAAAGACACCCAAGTGTTGTTCATAGGAGTACGAGTGAGCTGTGCAAAACAAAGCCTTACACACCAGTGACTTTCAAAAAGCACACTGAAGATGTTCATTCTGACCCTCTCTTCAGAAAAGCCATTCGGCAGGTAAATTCAGATGCCCTTGGGGCAGGGGCTCCTGTATTTTTGGGATGTAGACCATATGCTACCAGGTATTTTCTGGTTAATGAAAATGAGTCCCGCAAAAAATCGCTCCGTTCTGCCTCCCGACTCCAAAGACATTTCAGAAAGGAAGAATCAGGAGACATTATTGAGTTGTATCCACGCCACATCAGAAGATACGTGGTTCGAACGCCCCACCAGATGTATTCCCCTCATCCCAGTGAAGATGAGGAGGATGAAGAAGAACTTGAGCGAGAACTCATGAACAGATCCCATCGCCCTCGCTCACTGTCTGACCTCCGCCCAGCACCCCGGTTTTACATTGGGGATCGTGCTGATGGCCACATTGTAATGAGCAAAGATCTAGCCAGAGTGCATTACAAATCCTGGGATGATGGTTTTGAGCTGGACGTGGACAGGCCTCCATATGCTTACAAGAAAGTACACCTGAACTATCCTGAGCCATATGTGAAACCAAAATCAAAGCAAAAGCTGGAACAATCTCTAACAGAGTCTGATTCCATTTCCATTGCATCCAGCAGCGACCCGCAGAACAGCAGCAATGACCAGTACATCCAGGTCATTCATACCAAGGACAAGTATCCAAAAGCTGGGGCAAAACTCACCAAAAAGAAATGTAAAAACAGTGTTGATATAACTATGTCTGAGTCTAGTGAACTGGTGTGCTCAAATGTCTGAGAAAGTGCCCCAGTGAGCCAGTGTATGTGCAGGTGTACTTTACTAGCTGTTTGAGGTGTGCCAGAGTAACTGCAACTTAGTTTTTGTAAGAATTGTGTATGCTATGCAGCCACCCGAGGTGGGAAAAGCCTTGTGTTTTACTCTTTATTGTACCTTGCTTTAATATCCCAATGATGTAGCAAATTTTAGAAAATAAGGTTATTCCAGTCTATTCCTCGCTGTTATGCTGTCAAAATCCAAAATCTCTGCCTGCTGGAAAATCAAAAGCCATGTACTTGGGGCACTTCAATTAAACCAGTACAAAAATACATCAGATGAGGCTCTATTTATCCAACACAGCCAGAACTGAAGATACTTCCTGAATAAATTCAGCAGGGAATCAGCTTCCTGCAAAAGGAGTTGCTACACAGAGTAAATCTTGATGTGCCTTGTTTGAATATACTGTGGCCCAAACAAATCAGGAAAAAAGGTTAACTAGAGAGAACAGTGAGTTTCTTTAGAGTGCATTACATGGGCAGGGGAGTTATTTGAGTGAGTCAGACTTCTAGATTAAATCCTAGATCCTCTATTAATTTTCTGGTGAGGCTGGTAAGCTTCTCAGCGGTAAACTTTCGATCCGTGGCCTTTAAAAGACTCGCTTCGTTACTCGCAGTTTCTAAATTCTATCCCGTTTTTCACACACCGCTGCAATTTCGCACTTCCTTTAGATACTGAAGATTGGTTGGTTGCTTTTTCGCGTGTTTCTCTCCGTGTCGCTGGGATCGGGATTACACCAGCGACGAGCGCGGGGCGGCGGAAGCACCGCTCCGCCTCCGATCCCACACGCGTTAGCTCATCCCCGCTGCTCCATCCCCGCTGCCCGGGCTCTGCCCGTCCCCAGCCCCGCTGCCGCCGTCCCGTGAGGCGCGGCCGGGCCGGGCCGGCGTCACCCTCAGGTGAGGGGCGGTGCCGCCATCGGCCCAGGGGCGGCGCGGCGCGGGCGCTCAAAGCGGCG
>VZTB01008014.1:184529-238718 GCA_013397245.1 Thryothorus ludovicianus | reverse complement strand
AAAAAAAAAAAAAAAAAAAAAAAGGCAGGTTTACCTTTAAAGTTTCTTCATCGAGGGTTTTGACTTCCTCTATGAGCTTTGCCAGCTCCTCAGGGGAAAGCAGAGAGATGACTGACTGCCCCGACACACAGGATGCTTGAGGTGAGCCCTGCTGCTCTTTGTCTTCCTCCTTCCCTTTGTCTGCCAGGCTCGTGGTGTATTCTCTCAGCTCTGAAAGGCTGTCCCATTGTGACAAGAACAAAAAAGAAACATTGAGCTGGGAGAGAACATACCCACTAAAGCAAAAGGCAATTTTGGAGCAGTCATCTTATTAGCATGTAATGCAGGAGACTCCTACAAAAATTATAAATACAAGCAAATGGAAATTAATAGTGTTGACTTAAAGGAAGTAGAATCCATTGCATAAAATAATAAGAATAATTTCATGGCCTCAGGCAAAGTTACTTAAATCTGCTTTATCATGAAGATACTAGATTATAATAATAATAATAATGCTTCTTAAATAGGAGGATGCTTGAAATATGCATGTACGTGTATAATAGAAATTAAAACCAAAATTAACAGTAATGAGTCATTTAACCTTCATGCTCTAAAAAGTTCTTAACTTAGTCTGTGCTTTACTTCTGCGTGCTGCTAACTTAAACTTTATTCTGTCAGGGTATCAGTGCAGCTGCTCACCAAAGCTGAGCTGTAAATCTGAGTTTTAAATATGGTATCTTACTTTAGGGAAAACCCAGTGTTCAGGTGCTGATTCTCACTTGCAGGTGAGATGGAAGCCCCATCCTCCTCCATGGAGGACTGAGACACTGTGTCCAGAGTTTCCCATGCACTGTTTCCAGAAGAGGCTGGGGACTGAGAAAGGCAAAGCAATGATTTCATTAAAGCAGATGACACCTGGCTGCTGATGGAATAGATTTTGCTGCACTTCTCATCACACGGCTTCATTATCTCACAGGCCTGGGCAGCAGTAAGAGGGAAGCTTCGTGACCTTAGGCTGTGTGCTTTTGCTACTGACACAAGATGGGAGTTGGCAATGGCTCCTGGAGTTAAGAGACTTGATGAATTTTCAGTGCTGGCACTGCTGCTTTTCTCTGAGCTGGTTGCAATACTCTGCCTGCAAGTGGAAGATCTATCCAGGCTCTTTGTAGCCGTGGCCACAGGTGGCTGTTGGTGGCTGTTTTCGGGGTGTTGGAGGAAGGATTGGTTTGAACAGACTGCAGCTGCCTCTGCCCCTGCTGCAGGGAGAGAAGATTCTTTCTGCACCGGTGGTTTTAGGCTCAACCTTCGGGGGGGATTTTCAGGTGACTGTGGAGCACTCAAGGATTCAAACGAGCTTATTCTTTGTTTTATTGATGATCCTCCATGAGACACACGTGACAAGCTGGACTGCAGTTTTTTGCTGGAAATACTGTCATGGTTGGGAGGACTTGGATCTGCCTGTGGTTTTAGATCTGAATTTGCTTTCCTCAGTCCTTTCAGGCTTTGGCGGAACCAGGTGGGCTTAGGTGCAACAGGAGGACCCTTTTTCACACTGTCATTTTCTTCTGATTTTAGCACTTTGGAACCGACTAATTCTGATTCTGATTTCTTCACAACAGTCTCTGAGCTGCTTCGATTTTGAGTCTCTTTTTTTTTGTCTATGCCTGGTTGCAAATCTAAGTGGACGTTGTTTTCACTCATGGTAGGATTAAATAAGCTTTTTATGCAGTCAGAAATTTTAACCCAAGGGTCTTCTGTTGTATCAAGACTATAATCTACCCGTGCTTGTCTTTTAAGTACAGGTCTTTGTATTGATGAAAGTGGAGTCCCTGTAATAAAGAGACATTGATTAAAAACAACCATCTGTCTGCTTCTCCATCCCTTCTCACTGCATCATTAATTCATTAAGCTTCAATTTCATTCAAGCCTCTGATAATTTTTTTTGGAAGTTTCTAAAAAGTTTAAACTTTTTAAAAATTCGTAACTCTTGATCTACAAGTTCTGAATCCAGACACTGAAATTAACTGAAAAACAAGGTTCTTACACACTTAAATATGAGATTGCTTTTTTAAAGGGTTTACAAATAATGAAATTCTGTATGCGCTTGTAACAGTTAAAATAGAAAATTAAAATCACAATGTTGTTTAGAGAAAATCTGACGCTACAGTAAATTATTTTTACAAATATTTTTATTTTCAACATTTGTAAGTATATCCTACTCTGAAAAGACTACCATAGGAAGATCTTTGATATTTATGCTGCTTCAAATTTCCTCAGGCATTTCCAGTTGATTTTTCTCATATGTAAAAACTTGATTCTAATACAAGAATATTTTTTACTTCACAGAGCAATTAAGCATTTTAATGCTAGACATGTGGAGCTGAATGGCAGCAAACTTCTGTTTGTGCAGCTGCACAGGTACTGTTTTCTGCTTCAGTGTGAACCTTTTTCTAAGGCAACATTTTTACTTTCTTAAATGATCTGAGCCATAACTTACTTTATGTCTTAAGAGACCTCCTGAGATGGTCTTGTTACCTTAATGTTAAGTTTCCTTCATTCTAACTAGCACAGCAGAAAAGTAACTTATCAGTGGTTTGTACCATTGCAACACTAGAGCCTTGAAACTGTGCATAAAAATATCCTTTAGAAATGCTAAAACTAAGCTTTAATATCAGATTTTCAATATAACTAAGCAGTTTCATCTGAAGCAATACAGCAATATTGTACCTGTCCATTAACAATTTTTAAAATATATCATCTATTATGCTGCTTTTGATCTAGTTTCTCTTTTCTACAAAGATTAATCAATAATTTAAGAAAAATCCAATAAATCATCTGTTATGCTGCTTTTGATCTACTTTCCCTTTCTTAACAGAGATTAATCAATAATTTGAAATTTCATCTGTTCACCCCAAAATTTACAGATACAGTTTGAAGACTATGTTTAAAGAGAAAGTGAAGTCAGCTCAATATTCATTGTGGAATCTAAACTAAATACTATATATTTAGCTGGGGGAAAAAGAGTTCATGGACTTAAACATACCTAATTTTTCTTTTCTTTCTTGATCCCTGCCCACTGGAGCAGCAGTTGTGTGTTCCTTATCATATGCTGTAGGAGAAGTGGTGAAGACACTGTGGGTTACATCAGTTTGATGTCCCTCTAGCATTGGTTCTCTGACTTCCTGCTGAACAAACAGGAAAGAGAAGTGTGTCAGAATGCAATTATGCAAACCACACTATATATGAATCTGAAAAAAAAGTCTGAAAAAATATGTGAACGTGGAAAAAAAGAGAATCCTCATGTAAAATTGTGGTATGCAGGCCTCAGACTGACTACAAAATACCAATACAAAATACAAAATTTGTGAGGAATAAAGGTTAAAAAAATTTAAAAGCACTAATAAAACCTTCTCTTAGTGATCTGAAATACATTCTGACAAGAAACTTTCTCTCTTGGGCATATGCACATATACAGACTGTCTTAACAGAAAAAGTTGTCTTCCTGAACAGAACTTGATATTTCATGGATTTTATTTATCTTAAGATTTAATTTTTTCTCACTTTCATTTAGAATGACTAAGTATGGAGAATAAGAAGTTGCAGGGAGTGATAAGTTCAACAAGTACTTATTTCCCTTAATTTTACTTCTGAAAGTTGATTTTCTAACAGTGGTTTCGACTTAGGGGATGGTAAAAGTGACCTTACCTAAGATGCTTAAATGAAATTTTCTTGGACGTTAACATTATATGTGGAATTCAGTTTGCTCTACATAATTTTGGATTGATCTCTGCAGCTTGGAAACTGTTTGGGGGTGGGGTGGGTTTATTTTTTGTCGTTTTTTTGTTGGTTTTTTTGTTGTTGTTTGTTTGTTTCTTCAGGGTTTTTTGGGGGATTTTGTTTCTTTTTTTTGGTGGGGGGAGGTTTTTTTATTTTTTCCTTTGCATTGCATTGAGAACTGTTAATTTCTTCTGACACATTACTAAACCTGGGGAAAAGAGGTTTCAGTTTTAAACAAACCACAATTTTGTTTCAACATGCAGATCTTGCAATCCTTCATGCTCACGCAAAAGTGAAACATTCTCTGCTGTCTTATACAAGAGAGGGAACTGAAACTTAGTAATGTACAAATGTACAGTTTTCAAATACTGCAGCTCATCAACAAATATGTATGTGTACCACAATTTAAATGGGTTTATTTAATACCTCCTGGTCTCAAGAAATGTATCTGAGGCCAAGATTACTTGTTGTACATAATGTCAGTGCTTCCTTCCAGTAAAAACCCACTACTGAAACAAAGAAATTATTGTTTCATGACTGTTTCATAAATTATATGACTCTGTGGCACAGGCAGTTGGGGTCAGCCACCTCAAGCTGGCCCCTCCAGTCCCAGCCTAGGGCATTAACCCTGAAACCAGAGTGAGCTTGGTACCATCAGTGGCACATGCTCATGAGGAGGGGCAGGGACTCAGATTCATTCTTGCAGCAAACTGGCCTCACTAAGATACACACCCTATTTAGAAAACAGAAGAGCCTCATCTTCTTCCTCCAATTCTCACATGTATATACGTTTTCTCTTTCTTTCCTACCCTTCTTCCTGCTGCCATGCAAAGCCACTTTGCCTTCCTCCTACCCCGCCTCACAAATGTGCAGACACAAGAAAAATGTAAATTTTCCTTCACCTGGACACTTGCAGAAGGTGATGCAGCCACTTCTGATACAGGCTTTGCTTTTCTGTCTGCATTACCCTGGTCATCACACGTGCAGTCCTGCTTGAAGTATTTCCTTGGTGGAGGTTTGGGCTTTGATGATTTAGGTTTTCTAACGAGGATCTCTGATGACTTCTTCGTGCTTTGCAAGGCTCGACCACCTTCGCTACAGGTCGGGGGGGAATTTCTCCCTGAGTTACTGGCAGAGAATGAGCACAGCAGCCCAGGCTGCCGGGTGATTGGTACATCTACACTGTGTACTCTTGCTTTCAGGTCGGTGAGCTGGTGCACAGCAGCAGTGGCACAGGAGGCCCGGGGGTTGTAGCTGCTGTCGCTGCTGGAGCGGGTCATGAGCCGCTGCGCCCTGCGGCTGCAGTGACCCGTGCTCCTGTCCATGTGCTTCTCACAGGGGTGCCTGCCATGCCAGCTCATTTCCAGCCTCTTAGCACCTGTATCAGGAACATGTTCAAAATGTCTCCTCAGTACATGCAAAGCGCTTGCTTCTAAGATTTTAGCTGATGAAATCTGCAGCTAAATATAATCCTCGGTGGATGCAAAGGTATGATTTATGTGCTGAATGTTTGTAGGGTCAAGAGTCAACAGCCCAGTTCCTGAACACCCAAATAACTTTTTCCCTATCTATAGATATGTCAGCACTATAGTTTTACTGATGGTGACTGTTATTTGTTGGTCCTTTAGAAGACACTTTAAGGAGTATCGTTCAATACATTACTGGGAGAGGATGTCATGCCTGAGCTGGGCAAAAAGCTCCAGCTGTGACTGCTTATACCTTCCCTCACATATAAGGTTTACCCCTAGGACATCACCTTCATCATGCAGTTCCTTGTTGTTATAGTCCTGTCACTCACAGACAGTTGTTTGAAAAGCTCTAAGCTTGTGAATTGGAGAGGATGAGCAACTGTGAAAGTTTGCACAAAACATTTTGTTGGTAATCAGACAGACTTTGTCTGTTCTTATCACGTATCATTGGAGACATTCTAGGAGGGTTGACTAGTGAGATTTCCTCCTATTTCTTTTGTTCTGCTCTGGGTTACTTGACTGTTTCCAGGATTCTAATACAGCATGTACTCATCCTTGACATCTTCTAAGTCAAAATTACCATGTCTTAGTGAATGCATTTATTCCCTTACCTTCAGTACTCCATTGGTGTCTCTCCTTTCCAAATCTGTTGCTTTCCACAGCTTGTGCAACAGCTTCTTTTAGCTGTTGCTCAGACACCTAGGAAATATCATGCCATTTTACTCTCATGAGGTGACTTAATTGCACACCATTATTTTTGTATATATGCCTGCATATATGAAGTGTATGAATGTGCTATTTTTAGAGAGTGGTAAAATGGGACCTTTCAAAGACAAACATTCTTTTGCAGATTTCACTAGAAGTGGGGTCCTGGATTTACCAGTGTAAGGTAACTCAGTACAGCACAGTTTATGTAAAAATTTAAACTTGATAATAGTTTATAGAGTATTTGGTGTTGGGAAGCATTTTGTAGAAAAATCTTGCAAGAATAAAACATTGTGCTTCAATATTAGTTTCATTATAAATATTGGAAGGGCAAAATCTAAATTTTAATTACTGAAAGACAAGTGTATAAATGTTTATTTCTTTTTGGGGAGGTATGTTCCCTCTTTCAAATTATTTACTTATTATTTTCAATTCTTACATAAGAACTATGTTTTGGGTTATTCTTTGTTATTTCTGTAGTTTCCTTATTCACTGCATAGAACCTCATGTAAAACTGTCACCAGTGATCTTCAAATCTTAAATGATTCTACTTAAGAGAGTGCATTTTGTGTGCAGTGCTGATCATGAAGAGATCAGCATCTTTGTAGTCTGTTATTTTATTCCACCTGTATTAGATCAGCACTTCCTCCCTCTCAGTTCTCAATATGTGCTATATTGAAAGTCAGAAAGAACACAGACCATGCTACCTGTGGTTCAGGGTGTCTGCTAACAATGATTTGTACTGCACCAGGATCACAATGGCTTAGCACAGCATAAACTTCATTAAGGGTAGTATTTTGTACTGAAGTTTCATTAATTTCAAGAATTTCATCTCCACACCTAGAGAGATATTAAAAAAAAAAAGAGAGGATGTAAACAAAAGGCATTTTCTCCTGACCTTTTTCTCACCCATGTGAAAACATACAAAAAGCAAATTCATAAGGTTGACCTCTAATTTGCTTACAGATTAAATCTGTCTTTCTGTCCTGTCACAGAAAATGGAATGAGTTGGATGTCAAGAGGTTTTGATTTGCCATGTTGCATGCAACCTCTGAGCTTTCTGCATGTTCAGCTGTGCACACTTGGTGCTCTTTCTGCTGTCTGCAGCTCAGCTGCTGCTTCCACCTACACCTTCCTTTCCACTTAACGTTTCACTTTTCATGTCTTTATATTATGTTAGTGCTATTTAAGGTCAGAAAGGATGTTGTTTCTACTACATATGTGAATAACTCATTAAAAGAAAAATTCTAATGACAAATTATCAAAGTCTGCTAAACTGTATCTTTCTAGATGTAATCCAAATTTGGCCCACATGGAAACTGAGATTGCCTTGCTCTGCTCTAGTTCTCATACACATTAAGAGCCTGACTGAAGGCACTGATTTGTATCATGCAAATATTCAAATAATTTAAGACTATAGTTCTTTTCAGCTGAAGTATTGGAGAGGAGGATTACAGAACACCTAAACTTAAATCAAAATACTTCACTGAAACTGCTGTGTTCTGTTCAAATCTCAATATGTTCAATACTACTAGTTGGTCAAAAATCTCTGAAAGTGAATTTCTACACACTCACTAAAGCTCATTTCAGCACATCTGCTTTTCTATTGGGCAAGAAGTGATAGAATTGGAGGAGCTTGTATCAGAAAAAAATTAGTGCTCAAACAAACCAAGTTATGCCATATGTTTAGGTTTTTCTGAATACTTTCTCATTTGGAAACCTCCCCCAGTAGCAATGCCACGAACTTGTCTAAGACCTTCAAAGCTAGCCCAGCTTGGGTAAGAGGCAGTGTTTTCACTGGATTGTTGTGTTTCTGGAAATCCCTCATATTCTGAAGACACATACTCCAACCCTGAAAATAGCACATGTGCTTTAAAGCCCAAATTCCCAGAAATGAATATTTCTTCCTGTCCAAACAGGTCAAAAATAAACCCATTAAACAGATTAATGAAAAACTTTTGGCCTAAGACAGCCAGCCTTTCTCATCCTACCTGAGTCTCCCATCCATATGTGCCACTGAGCCTGGTGAGAGGGTGTGAATAAAGATCCCTGAAATACACTGGAAGTAAGGGATGCTACATAACCCAATTCCAAGGCCAACACCTGGCTCTGAAAGAATCAATAATAATTAAAAAAATACATGAGAAACAGTCAAAGCAAATCACAGAAGAACATTTTTAAAAATTAATAAATTTAATTATTTTTTCTGCACAAGCAAACACCAGAGTCTTGTGTTCATGAATGTTTCACATCCAGTACTCATTGCTGTTTTCCACTGCATTTTTCTATACCTTTCTATTGTTTTATTGTGGGGTTGTTGCTGGAGCTTTTGTCCCCCTCATTATTAAAATGTAACAGACACAATGAAATGCAGGTTTATTTTGCAAAATATCTGTCATTACAGAAGAATTCGAATGACTTTACAAGGAGTCAGACTAGGGAAAAAAATCAAGGAGCTAAAATTAAGAAGAAAAACAAGCTAAAATTAAGGATATATGGCTACTTAGCCATATCATTTCAGTCTTCCCTCTGATTTATATAATACAGCTTAAGACTTCTGTGAATTTATCCTCTTTGCTCTGGACAGTTGGTGGTGTCAGATCCCATTCTGTGTGTTTGGTAAGTCACTGGTACCTCATAGAGGTTTGCTTTGTTTGTTGCTCTGATGTTCCCATATTTAAAAAGTTTATTTCATTGTGCCAATGGTTGTTTATAAATAGAAGATGATGACATTTGGAGAGGAGGTGAAAGAACTACAAGAAGATATAGATACTTATTTTATTTGGTTTTAAGACTTTTCAAGAGTGAAATTAACTGCTTGCATAATTATGGGTAAGAGTTGCTCAGTCTGCTAAATAAGAGGCATTTGTTGACAAGAGTTTTACTTTTTCACATGAGGGATATGAATGCCACTCTAATGCTTGAGAGAAAAAAAGCTCAGAGATTTGCTCTTGAGGACAGATGGTGTTCAAAATCCTGCTGTTGATAGATACTTGTTAGCACTGACAGGCACCGAGATCTAATTTAGTATATTAAAAAAACTTGGTTCAGGAGAAGAATTAAATTAGTGAGGAAAGACATTCAGAGAGCAAATGAACAGTGGTTTGTCAGTGCTTTGCTGGCAGTGCTCAGTTAATGTCAACACTCACCTTTGTTTAGGGTAACTTCCATTATGACCCTGTCATTTGGCTTTGTAGGATTTAAGGAGAATTCTGCATTTTCTGAACTGAAAGAGCTGTTTTCCTTGGTTATGCATGCACTGGAGCTCAGTGACTGACACAGGAGGGGTGACTGGCAGCTGGAAGCAGAATGAGGTGTGCTGAAGCTTGTCCTGACTGTAAGTGTCAGAAGGCCCTTCTTGGCCTGCTAGAAAGAACAGACAATGAGTGAATGGGTTAAGCTCACTTGCACATTGTGTCTAAAAACAGAGGTTGTTCTGGAAGGAGAGTACATAACCTTGAATTTCTGTAAAGCATCATAATGTGTTAACCCATGCATGGATTCTCCATTCAGTTCCAGGATTTCATCCCCTGTTTTGAAACAGAAAAAATTATATTACTATTACTGTATTGTGCAATAAGTTACATGATAACATACATGCACTCAAAATTACTCTTGCAAATGCAAAAATGGATGCAGATGTAGAAGTCACTTATGGCTCATTTCAGTTTCAATCTGTCTTTCAGTGTCATTTTTTGGGAAGTGGGAAAAGGGAGAGGAGATGTATTTCCCACCTTCTTGTAGCCTTCCATCAGCAGCAGCAGCTCCACCAGGAAAGATGGTTTTGACATAGATGCCTATTGGTCCATAAATGCTGTCTTTACCACCAACAATACTGAAGCCCAAACCCTAATTTATGGAAGAAAAAGTGTGTGAGAACCCATGTTCAGTTCTCATAATAGTTTGTTTGCAGTTTCTTCTGCATTACCTACATGGGGAGGTATGATACATGAAAAAATAGTCAATCATTGTAAGAGTAAATGGGAATTTCAGCAGCATAATCTCATGGTTTGCTTTGTCTTTGTTCCAATCAATTCATTCACTATTCTAAGCACAGGGGAAGGTGTGTAATTTTTTTTATTTTTTTTTTTAATTTTTGCTTGGATATGAATTGGCAGCCCAAAAGTAACAATGTTAATACCTGCAGTCACTTCTCTGCACTCTGCAGATCACGTTTGTGAGATGGAGTAAAACTCATGGTAAATCAGCAGAGCCAGTCTTACCTTCCCTTGTCCTTTCATCAATACAATGTTTGAAATTACTGAAGCCTGTGAGCCACAGGATGTGTGCACAAGTTGTGCTGTACTTAGGGATCTAGACGGCCTCGAAATTGCCTGTGAACATTTAAAAAAACAAAAAACCCACAATTTTCTTTTTGCATAAGCAGAAATTCTTGAACATGCATTGAACAACTTGTTTATTTGAAATTTTCTTCCTTACAACTGCTGGTACTAAAGATTTAAAAAAAAAAAAAATTTCTCATTTTCATTAGCCGTTTGTTATTCAGAAAATTGCTGCTCACTGAATTTGTCCTGTAGGGACTAAATTGGAGAAAAACTAGGATGCTGGTCCTTGAAGTGGTGCAATGGTATAGAAAGATGTATTTGTGCTCTAGCTTGAGTCCCCATGCCAAAATCCCATTTGTAGTCATTAGAGAACATAAACAAGTATTATCATTTTTGCCTTCAAGAACTGAACTTGAATCAAGACATTCAAAATCTTTTCTTCATTTGTGACTACAAATTTCATCTTGGCATATACCAAACCTGGTTTTAGCATTTCCCCTAAAATATGAATTTGTGCTGGATTTCCTAAATTCAGCCTCTGAGATTTGCCCCATTTTAATGAACTTTTAATGAAACATTCAGTGAAAAGTTTAACGAAAACCTCCTATTTCAACATGGAATTGTGTATTGCAAGATAATTTAAGCACTGACAGAAATCATTACCCAAAGCTAACTATGTAGGGTCAGAGTTAATTGCACTCGTTGCACATCTGAGAGAGTTCAACACTTTTTCTTTTTTTTTTTTTAATGCAGCAAAGTGAAACTAACAGGTGTTGAAGAGCATGGAAAATCAGCCAAAATTTTGACTTCTGCATGTGCGAGAGACTCGATTTTGACATGAAAACCAAGTTATCTGTTCAACATGGGATTGGAAACAGGATTAAGAAGTAAACAGGTGTGCAACACCAAAAACACACTGTCCAAAATATATTCCTCTGTCAGACCAGGGGGACTGTTTATTCCAGTAGGGATCTTCTGAATCTGGAATGGGAAATTTTCAAGTTTCCTTCGCTCCTGCGTGAGGAGGAATATTTTTTATTTCTGTTTGTGGTGGATAGCAATACCCAGAGCCAGGATGCTCCCAAAAAGCCTCTTCAAACAGGCAGCATGTGCCACACAGGAGCTTTGACAAGAAGGAGACCCAGAGAACCCCTGAGGATCTGTGTGTGTGCTCGGGTTTGGTTTGGTTGGGGTTTGTGCTCTGGTTTGCAGCCTCCTTATTCCTGTTAAAGCCTTGTGTCCCTCAGGGTGAGTGATGGGCCAGAAAAAGACAGGAGGGAGGTGGGAGCTGGGCATGAGGAGCTTTGCCTCCATCTCCTCCTCCAGGTCTGTTGGCCGTAAACACCCCAGCCTCTGGTGGGTCACTCAGTGTCCATCTGGAGAGCACAGGAGTGTTGGGAAAGATGAAACAGGAAAGCCTTATAAATATGATTGACAAAAGACTTTAAGACTATGGAAACTGTAAGCGAGATTGAAATGAAGGCAACCTTTGACATACCAAACCTTAGTTACTGAACAAATGAAAAGCTGGTACATCCGGCTGAAAGTAATCCCCTCTTGTTTAGATAAGCAAGACCCTCTGCTTGCTGATAAGTATGGTACTGTAAGGATTGTTATAGGCTGTATGTAAATGCTACAGAATTTATATCTTGTAATAGATTGGTTAGTAGAAATTAGAATATTCAACATAGAAGAGGATTTATTGCATTGCAACAAGAACCTTGCTCTCTTACTCTTGCTCCTCTTCTTCCTGCTCTTACTCTTATTTCTACTCTCTTACTCTTTTTCCTGCTCTTACTCTCTTACTCTTATTCTCTTATTCCTGCCTTTTCTTGCTCTCTTGCTCCTGCTCTTATCTGCTCTTATTTCTTGCTCCTCAGTCTTTTGTTCTTCCCCTCCTGGGCCTGCTCTCAGCTGTGGCTGGCAGCTCTAAGCAGGGTCTGAGCTTGCACCCACGCCCTTTGCAATAAACTCTAAGTTCTAGGATCCAGCTTCAGAGATCCCTCATTTCCATCTGATGTCCCATTCACCGGGCACCCAACCGTCTCCTACACAGGAGCCAGTCTCCTTTAACAGGGAGTTTAAATCTGTCTCGTTCAATGGTGAGTCCGTACCCGCCTGTGGCCACGGCTGGGCCAGTGCCTGGGGAGGCTGGTGGCACTGGGGCTCAGAGTGGGGTGGTGTAAACCACCCTTGGGAATTCAGACACACCGCAGAACCTGCTGGCCAGTGGGAGGGAGAACCTGGAGAAATGGGGAACTGCTGGCACCCCTCACAGCGGAGGTGCTGGGGGCAGAAAGCCGAGGAGGCAGAGTGACCATGGCAGCGGGCCATGGTGGGTTCTGTCAGGAAAGCGGCTGCCACAGCCCTGCAGAGAGCCCTGCTGGGCACAGCGCCGTGTGCTTCTCGGGGGCTGCTGCAGCACTTACCGGGGCTCTGCCTGCAGGCCAGTCCAGCTGCTGCGAGAGCGATTTTCGGCCGGCGTGGAGCCCGTGGGGCGGGCGGGCCCGGAGGGGCGCGGGGCCCTCGGCAGCCCCGGCCCAGAGCGGGCTGGCACCTGCCGGGCGAGCACAGAGGGTGTTACTGCACAGGCCTTGGGCACCCTGCGCGGGCATTTTAGCTAAATGTCACTTTGAAAGGGTTTCCCCCCCTGTAAATCTCTCTGTGAAGGGGTTGATGCTTTCGGCTGTCGCTTTGGGGATAGCCGTTCATGTTAAATATAGTAAAAAGCAAGCGTTCCCTACTAAAAAAGTGTTGGTCTATTTAGAGTACATCATTAAAAAAGCCCCAAACCATGAGATGCAAACCTTATGCTCCAAATCTAGGTGTGGGATGTTGTGAATGCAGGAGCTGATGATTTTATGCATCAGCAATTCTTAGCTAAGGATCCCAGAATAAATTTGGACAACATTTCTTTTAGCACCATAGTACCATCACTCAATGGGGGGCTGTAATCTGCACTCCCTGAGCATTGTAAGAAAACAGATTATTGCTCTGCAACTTACTGGTGGAGTTACTGCGAGTCCGCTGGCATGCAGCCTTACCGTGCAGAAAACCATTCTGTATTTCCAAAGGCCTTTCCTTATATGCTGGTGTTTCCTAAAACAAAACAAACAAAAACCCCAACAAACAAAACTCCATTGCTATGCAAGAAATTTCCAAAGTGATCTGTTATTAAAAAACAAATTTCTTCTAATTTGGATTGCACAGATTTCAGCCTGAATCAAAAAAAAAAGTATGGAGCAAAATTCATTATTTAAAATATATAGGAGGATAAAGGGGAGTGAAGCTCCAAAGTTTGCTATAAAAATTATTATAACAAAGTAATACAAGAAATAGATAGAGGTCCTTAGACAAAGTGAATAGAAAATTAATTGGACACCCCCAGTAGGTCCAGACAGATTAATAGTTTGATAGATGGGTAAGATATAGCCATGCTTATCTAATTTCTGGATAATTTCCACGTACTCAAGCATCTTAAGGAAGTGTTAAATTCAAGAGGAAAATTCTTAGGCCCATCTATACAATGGTGGATAGGTGTCTTACTTCTGATTCAGAGGGATATTTTTTAGTCAAAATACAATCTGAGCATTTAAAAACCTCTGAGGACTCAGTTTTAGAGTTTTAAAAATAGTCAGTACCTTCCAGTTGGAATCTCCTGTTGCTTTTGAAAATATGGCCCCTAATTCTAGCATTTAAAAACTTGTAGCTAAATTTTTCAGCTTTCTAAATTGAGGTTTTTAGAACTGTTGGAAAACAAGTACATGATCACATCTGAAAAACAGTTGATGTTAGGAATGATTTCTGGATGATTCCTGCAAGTACTGGTTCTGATTCTGTTTCTGTGACACAATTATTTGGATCCTGAGGGAATCCCAGTTAAATGAAGAACATTACTAAACACAGACACCATATGGAAACTGATATAAATAAAACAAAGTGCCAAATTTTTGCCCAGTGATATTCTGCAGGAGCTGAGTCAGCCACAAGAGCAGCGTCAGAGCATGATCTGTATGTTGTAATCTAAGCGGAGCCAACAAAGACAAATACTTTGTTTCAGAATCCTGATTTCAGGAGTTCTGTTTGGAGACGCAAAAGCTGAGGAATGGTAATTTTCCTCTTGGACAGCAGGTGGGAGTATTGCCAAGTAGCAAAACCCTACTCGGACTTTCCAGTCCCGTTCCCTTAGGGAACTCTTCAGAATAAAAAATACAGAGAAAATCCTTAGAGATGAATTTTGAAAATGATTTTGCAGTGATTCTCTTACCAAACTAGCTAGCTTGAAAATTCCTTGCTATTAACCGTAGATCCTAGATCCACAGAAATGCTTTGTTATAGGGCTTGCTCTCTGGCTTCTCTGGGATTCATGGATCTTCCCTTAAATCCATTCCTGCCTTTCCTCAATTTCTAAATGGAAAATTAACATTGGCAAGCTGTGTGTTTCTAAAAGAAGGGTTTTGAACAGCCCTTGCTAGAGTTTCCCAGGGCCTTGGCCTCCCCATAGCTTCTGTTTATCTGGGAAAAAGCTATGCTGAAAGTCACCAGTGTCTGACCACAAGAGGTTTTGGGTTTTGTCAGGAAAGGCAAAACCATGTTCTTCAAACATCTGATGAACAAATTCCCCTCGTCTCTAAAGTGCATGTCCAATCACCCCACAGTTGCTCAGGCTTACTTTGTGAGCCATCATGATGTTCACCAGCCGAGTTGGGGGAATGAGAGACTCAGCCTCCTTTCTGGACAGGTCTTTCAGTGATTGCCCATTTAGTGTTAACAGTTCATCCCCTGGGTTCAGGCAACCATCCCTTAAAGAAAAAAAAAAGAAACATTTGTATGTTATTTCATCCAGAACAATATTGCCCTGTTCTGTGTGCTACCTGTCTCACTATATGAGGAGTCAGCTGCAATTTCTGGATGTGTGATACACCCCATCCCCTGCTGGATTTTTTCCAGTTGCTGCTCTCTTCTGCTTGGTCCTGGTGATCACTGGCTGCCTGGTGATCACACAGCTAACATTCAGGCAAGATATTCCTCCCTTCACACGTCTTGCTCTCAAAAATTGATCAAAGTCTGCATTTAGTCCCTGTCAGGAACCTTGGCTCACCTTGCTTTCCAGTGGCCTTGTGGGACTGCTGCCACCCTACACTGCCCTTAGCAAGGCATCACCGTTTGAAAACCTGATATCATGTACACTCTCTCATTCTTCTAGGTTTTATTTGAGCAGCATTAGACCCCTGAGCACTCGCAGGTTTATTTTTCTAGAATCTTGTCTGGAAGCAATGTAAGAAATGATTCCCAGACATTGCTTCTTTACTCTGGAACTGGCTTCAAGGCACAGCTTGTCACAGACAGCTGGTTGTGCAAAATCTGTGCAAACAAATGTCTCTGTAGAAACTTGCTGACTCCACATGTACTGTACCTGTTTGCTGGGCTTTCAGCAGGCACATGGCTGCCTGTTAACCCTTTCCAGAAAGATGCACATCTTGGACTCCTGGAGAGCTTGATTCCTGAGCTTCTGTTCCCTGATGTTGAGCACAGCCTGCAGATGCAGCTGTCCTGATCCAGAAGATGAAAGGTTGCATGAGTGAAAATGTACTAAAAGCTGTTAAAAGTTACTTACACTTATTCTGAGCCTTTTTAAGAAAGGCTTAGAACCAGGTTGCCTCCCAGGAGAACAGGAGCCTTTAACACTGTCCATTTGAGAAAAAACAATGATATTATAGAGTCAGTGTATTACAAAAGTTATTCTCCTTGGGACTTCAGTGGCTTCTGGCTACAAGAGGGAAGAATAAAAATACGGTTTCCCTTTGCACGAGGGGAAGAAAACAGATAACAGACTTTTCATAGTAACTGGGTAAACTTTGCCTATGCTAACTATTGTAAGAAAAGGCAGGGAGGAAAATAAACACATGCCAGAAAATTAAATGCTCTGGAAAACAGAAGAGGTCTGAATGGAAAAAAAGTAAAATAAGTGTATACAAAACACGAGAATCTCCACCCTTGCTGCTGACTTTTTAAGTGGGGGCAGGGAACCAGAGAGGTCTGTAGCAGTGGAAAATTCTTTGTCCACTCCAGACTGGTTGAAGTTGCTGTAGTCTGCATTGCATCTGGAGGACTAATTGTAGGCATATCTTTAATGCAGCTATGAATCATTAACACAGGGCCATTCAGAAGGAGAAGCAGTGCTTTGAGACGTATATGGAAAGCAAAGAATGGAGCAACTATGCACACGAAGCACAAAACATTCGGCTAGGAAATACACTCCTGTGGCACAAATGTGAACACCTAAAAATTCTAAAGAGATGAGGAAAGCTGCGAAGTTAGCACACGATTTCTTTTCTATTTGCTTAGTATTTCTCCTGATTCAAGTATTCACTCATTCTGCTCCCAGCTGAACCCACCTCCTCTGCCCTCGCCAGCCTCTCCATACTCCACAAAGTGAAGAGGGCTCTCAGTGTATCCTGGATCCAGGCTTGTTCCCAAGAGATTTGTATGACTGAGGTATAGATTTCTGAAGGGGAGGCAAATTTCATATGTTAGGACAGGCCACAAAACATAACAGTGGTCAACTGTCTGTGTTGCTCCCAGGGCCCCTGGTCAAAGTGGTGTAAACTATTTCCAGTAATCTGTAGTCCTCTGAGAGCACAAGGAAAGCTGTGTAGCCACTTTCACCATCAGCAGGGCTTCATTTCTGCCCCAGCAGAGTTCATCCAGCCCTGAGGATGAGAATCTTTGTGCTCCTTCACCACAAATCAATAAGGGTCACATTGTACCTAATTGACAGCAAACACAAAATGCAAACTTACAGCAATGTCAATAAAGGTCATTATCTTTCAGGCTGACTGCTGAAGCCTGGTTCCCATTCTGAAACCTGCCAGAGTAAATCTAAGGCTGTGAATGAAGGAAATATTTAACTTGGAGCCCTGGGCTCACTGCAGGCTGAATTCAGTAGGTAATGGATAAGGGCTATACTTATATTGACTGACTCGTTAACTCTGTGGGCTTGCTTACATTCCAGATTGTCTGCCTTTAATGAGGAGTGTCTGAATTTTGCGAAGCCTTTTTTGTTTGTGAAGAATTCCTCTAGTGAGTAATATGTTGGTAAGGACATAAGCATGGACAGAATTCGATCTTAAAGCAGTTTGCTTGAAACCTAATATTAGTTTTGGAGCTTTTATATTTACTTTTCACCCAAGATAAATATCTTGGGAAATACTTATAATCAAGATTAAATTATGTTTATTTTTGTTCTTTTTTAATCTTGTGGCAGTTCTTTAAAGTCTTCAGCATGGTAACAAAATAATGATTAACATTCTGATGCCTTAAAACTTGAGATCTTGAGCAGCAAATAATGTGATCTTTTATGTTTGTCCTTTATATGAGGTATGATTATGATGTTACAGGTCAGATTCTGCATATGTGGAGCATCCATGAAAACTCACAGGGTTTTCAATCAGGTGGTGTGCTTGTTTTAAAACATGAAAAAATTAAGACAGATATAAAGGTAGGAAATTATTCTGCCGTTTGTCTGAGTATTTCTAAGATGTCAGCTGCTTGTGGATTGGGGCTGTTGTGAAAGAACAATGGTATTAAAAATTAAGTGCTTAAAAAAGTAATTTCCTTTCTTTTCTTCCTGTAGTCAGAATTCAAGTTTGGACTTGCCAACTTCTCTTCTTAGGAGTTCTTATTCTCATGACATGCTCCCTTGAAAGATACACGTGTCCTCTCACAGGCACCTGTCAGACACACAAACACAGCTTTGCACTGCTGCTCTCCATTTCACTTTCTTATTGATTTTCATAGGCCTTTCCAGACTCTCCCCAACTCATCTCTGTGAAAAGCAGGATTGTGCTTGTGCCTTTCCTTTAGATTTTTCACAGTCTGTAGCTACTGTGTTCATCATGTTTATAAATATCCTCTGAATAAATTGTCCAAAAGTGTTGTGTCTCTGCTCAGTTTTAGAGGACATCAAGAAAGCAGTGTGTTTGGTTCTGAGGTTTTTCACTGCAGCACCATCTAAGTCCTTTGGGGAAGGAATTGTATTTTCTATAATGGGACACGTGCCAGGCTGGAAATTCTGGGTTGTATTGGGACATCCATGTGAAATGTCACCAAATCAAAACTGAGATGAAGATTTGTCCGAGAACAGTAAGTTGCATGCACTTAGTCACTAGGAAAGTAGAGGTTAAGTCCCTTTACACTGCAGAAAAATCTTGGGAACAATTTTTGTTTAGATATGAAGTCATCTTACCCAGTTGGGCTACATTTCAAATTAGCTCTGTGTCTCAATCATTGCTGCAATTCATTTAGGTGACTTACTTAAAAAAAAAAGAAAATGTTTTTATTGGGCTATGGACATGTGGCAAATAGCTGTATGTTGTCAACATCTGTATTTTTTGGGTCCTGGATATAGATCATTATATTCATATCCAAGTAATTGCAACATGACAGAAAATTAATAAAAGCTGCTCTGAAAAATAAATGTTTGACCAATTCATGTGCCAGCAGTCAATTTGCTTTGGGTTTAGTTCTTTAATATCTTTTTTTTCCTGTCTCTCTGATTATTTTATGCATAGAAATGATGATGGTTCCAAGAGCAAAGATAGTATTTATTTTTGCATCCTTCTCCTTTTCAAAGTGCCCTGCTTGTTTTGAAAGATCATTTATAGGTCTGAACACAGAGAACTGAAAATTTGCTAAAAGAAGGTTGTCAGGTTTGATGTGGGGGCAGGTGGATCCTAGGTCAACCTTGTCTCTTCATTATTAGAAGATATATTTAAACATATATTTGCTGCCAATCAATAAACTCTCTGCTTTGTCTCCCAGCACTTCAAGACTCTGGAGAAACTTTTATCTGCATTGTAAGTTCCACTCAAAGCAAAATTTATATTTAAACTGAGTCTGCTTGGCTGAAAGATAAAAATTAAAGGATTTGAAGAGCCTTCTTGAATTTTCCACAGGTGAGAATAGATTAAATTTTCTTGTGTTTAGTTCTGGAAAAGTAATTTGCACATCCAGGCCAACTCTCTCTTCCTGTTCCCGTTTTTCGTCATCCAAAATGCAAAGCTTCTGAGAATGTTTTTATCTACCATTTAAAAGATTCCTTTTTCCTTCATGCTTTCATTAGACATTTCTAGCCCAGAGTCCCATCTCAAAACATCTAATTCCAGATGTTGTTTAGAAAAAAGGGTAACCATGGCATCTGTGGAAAACTGAAAAACTTTTGTGCACTCTTAAAGTAAGACACAGTAGTTAGATTGTCTGAATTGAAATGTTATACAAGGCTGGTTCAAGTAAGGTCTTGGACTCAGTTAGCCAAGTGCATGACAATGAGCTAATTGACTGCTCTATGAAAAAAAAGGAAAAAAATAAAGACAAAAATATATCTAACAGCAGTACAATAATGTATTAAAATATTTAGCTTTTATGGTCTTATGGCTATGGAATGGCTAGGATTTCTGTGAGAATACAGGCTTTGGGGATTTTCTTCAAGAAGCAATTTTTTCCTGCATCAGTTCTAACAGAGAAAGAGCCAGAGTCTCTCTGGCATAAACTCATTCCACTGGCTCTGACGTGCCCTAGCCCAATGCCTTGGTCTTTTAAAAATATTTATAGTAGATGTGATTTATTTTCCCAGCAGTGTGTTCCCTTTGAAACCAGCAAAATGGCAGAAGCTGGGAAGCAAGGATGATGCAAGGGGCAGGGCATGAGACCAAGCTTTGCCCTAGATTGACAATTCAGCACATCAGATGTTACAGAAGGACCTTTCCACCCATCCTCTGCCCTTTGGTGTGTTTTCCTGGGAGCCTTTGCTGGCCTGCATTTTGCAGCACACACTGTATTAATGGAGCAGCCCCTTTCCCAGCTTGCTCTGGGGATGACCTGGGTGATGTGCAGCAAAAGCAAGGAGGCTGGGAAGACAGAAAGAGAGAAGTGTGAAAACTGAGGAGAACACATAAATATCTAAATAAATGCAGTCTCCTCTCTTGGCTTTGGTTTTCCATCCTGCCCGTGGGCTTGTGTTTGGGACATTACAGTCTGTTGCCATAGCACTTGTCCTGGTACCAAAGGGCCAGCTAACTGCTGTTTGCATCAAGGCAAGTTAATAAAATTGTATTCTGCTGATGATCAAAAGAGAAAAATTACCTTTTACCTTTTCCCTCCATCAAACAGAGAGTCAGGGACCAAAGTCAGAAAGGGTGCAGGCGTTTCTAGAACCAAGTAGAGCCATGCAGTGAGGTCAGAAATCAGCCCTTTTTTATTCTAGTTTATTCTAGATGCCATTTCAACCCTGCTACCAACCCCACTGGTAGCTCTCAGTGCTTCCCAGGGTTTTGGAGGTGTTGGGAAGACAAAATGGAATGCTTCTTGGAGTAGTAGAAGTGCTTCTGGCAGGAGCTCTCATATTCAGCAGAGCCTGCTGTTCTCTGAAGGAGTTGATATCTGTTCCTTCCCAGTTCTCCAAGAACAGGAGTGATTTCAGTCTCAGCAGGCAAAGACATTTGCCACAGTGTTTGCTGTGTCCATGCTCATGGTATCAGATACTGCTTACCATTTCTTTGGTTTTTTTTCTTTCAGGCCATGTGAAAATTGCTGATTTTGTGAGAAGCAAACTGCAAAGGAGATCTGCTTGTTTATACATAGACCAGCTGGCAGTGCACCATGCCAGGGCAAGCACACCTCATCTCAGAAAGTGTCTGAACAAATGACACCAGGGTAACCTGGACCTCCAGACCCAGAAACAGTGAGTAGAAGTGAAAAGTGGGTCACAGAAGCGAAATTAATTAAAAGACTGTTCATCTGCTCTCATTGCTGACAGAATATTAGAGAAGGAAAAAAACCCCTCTGTTATTTAGTCCTGAAAGTGATTTGCTAATCGTTTATTGCTTATGGTGAATCCCATGCAGTCAGTAAAGTATGGCTTGGAGAGGCACTTAAGGTTTTCAACAGAAAAAAAAAGGAATTTGCATTTTGAATACTGATGTTACATGTTCCCCCTTACTCTGGAGAAGAAATGCACAGGGAGCATTAGATCATGCAGCACTTTTAAGCATTCTTCTCTCCTTCCTTGTTACAGCAATATTAAGTTGTTCAGTTCTGTAGGAGTTACTAACACCTTCAGAATCACTCTTAGGGCTGGAGGTGCTGGAAAGAAGAATAGTGGAATAGCCTCAAGAACACCACAGAAAGAATGGAATCAATTTTCTTGAACAAAGACAAGGATTCTTCAGCTCTGAGTCACACGTCATGAATTTCTGAAGTGTCACATTTAGATGGAGAGAGAATTACACTGGGACATAAAAAAATGCTTGTTTGACTTCTTAATGTGAGAAGGCTTAAACTTTGTAAGACGTGTGGTACAGGAAGATTGTTCTGACAGGCTTGTGCCATGTGGAAGGTGGAGATCACTGCTTTCATGCTCTAGGGGAAAAGCCTCAGCAGCAGCACAGGACAGGGTTGGTGTGGCTGTCACCAATGTTCATCCTACTTAGCCAGCCAAGATAAGACTTTAGAATCACTCATTGATCCATAACTCTGAAAGGTATGGAAGATTAGCAAGTAGCATTTCAAGAGGTTTAGATTGCCGTGAGAGCTCTGGAGTGGGAATTTAATGGTACTCATAGTCTACAGCAGCACTGAGCAACCCAAATGCTGCTGTGAGGGACTGAGCTGCTGACTAATTTATGTCAGCATCCAACACATATTCTTCAGTGACACTGATGCTTCAGCCTAAGAGTGGATTTATACCCTTATGAATTCTATTTTATATGTGCAAAGGCATTGTGGGACTTACTCTGTTCCCCAGATCCCTATTTTAGCTGCTCACCAGCTTTAAAAGCAAAGTATCTAAACTTACAGTCTGCACTAAGATACTGAGTAGGTGCATATGGATATGGATCACAGCAGTTATTGGAGCCCTGCACACTTAGGAGATGTGCAAGGAAACAGGCTTTGGCAGCTGACATACACCTAAGTGCTTCAACTTTTGAAAAGAGAAGATGGGGGAGTGCACAGAGGCCAGCTCCTTCTTCACTCACAGAGACACCAGCAGGGTGTGTATGGACTGTTTCCAAAAGGAGAAGTTGGCATGGTTTTGCAGGGGTCTGAGTGAGTTTTGGGACTTGGGTCTTGTTTTCTGTCAGAATGCAATAGGAATTTGGTTTGGTTTTGTCTTCTTGCTGGGATTTGGCCAAGGGTGGAAACACCTTGCATCCATCCTGCTGCAGTCTTTGCAATGCTGGGCATGCTGTGGTCATTATAAGGGTAAGGGGAGATCCTGATTTTCAGTAGCACTTGTGCCACTGTGTGTTTAGACTAGATATTTAATTTTAGCCAATATATATTTAATTTTATTTTATATAAAACAGAATATACAAGAAAAACTATTTAGGTGAAATAATTAATTCCTTAATAAGAATAACCATGTATCTGCAGAGATAAAAGGCATATAACAAAGGAGGTGCCAGAATGACACTTGCAGTGAGGTCTCTTTTACACAGCAACAGGTAGAGAGAAAGTAGAAAAATTAGGTTACCCTACAGAAAGAACTTTCTAAACCCACCTAAAATATATTGCTCAGACTGAAAAATTGTTCAGATTGTTAAGGTTCACGTAGCTGGTTAAAGAATAATATTGTAATACGAGGTTCTTTTCCCAGCTCTAGGAAATGTGACATTTCTAGTGGTTTTAGAGCCATCATTACCTTCTTCCTGAATTAGAGGGGAAGAGCATTTGCCAACTTAATCTCCCATGTCTGACACAGTATTAATACAATTTATGCTTGAATGGCTTGTGAGATATCATGGTGCCACACTACAAGCACACTTTGCTGCAGTGACAGGTTTATATTTTGAGCTGAAGTCTCTTGCAGATAGAACACGTTAGCAGTACTTGTCTGAACACTGATAAAGGCACTGATTTCAGCAGATTGTGCATCAGCAGAGTCCAACAGCACCACAGGAAAACCAGTATATTTCTGGGACTTTTATGCAGAACAGGAACACTGAAGACTCATAGGCTCTGAAAAAGCCAGGTAGGACCCTAAGTTCCTGAGAAATATTGATTAATCCATTTAAGAACTTCTGCAGTGGCAAACATTACAATACACAGCACGAGTTTCCTACCTTGGTGAGGAACTTTCTTCTCGTGTTGTTGCAGTTCTCATTTGCTGCAGCTTTGGACTGGAGGATGCTAGTGATCACACGTGGAGGATCAGGTGGAGTGTCTTCTGCCTCTGATGTGCGTGGCAGCTGCGTGCTGGGACAACAGTCAAAATCCTCTTGACCCCAGCTGGCAGAGATCTCAAAGGGATCAGGGCATTTCTCATCAGGGCTTGACCCATCATCACTGGTTTTGGCATTGCAGAGAATAAGCGACCTTGAAATGGAGCGAAACTTTCTTGACTTCCTGTTGCCAGCATTGTTCTTTTGATCCATCTTCAGAGAGCTGCTGCTCTTTTTCCTATCATTCTCCCATTTATGTGGCATGATACTTTCAATATTTTTCTCTGCTTCTGTGGTGCTAAATATCCTCCAGGAAAGGAAATATAAAAGTGAGTTGTAATATACCCCACTTTCTCCCACTTAATAACCTACGCTACTGGAAAGCCCTAATGAATAAATCGAATCAACAGAGCCTTTCAGTCTGAGAACAGCCACGTGATATCTCATGACTTGCTAATTCTGCTTCTGTGCTGAGCTCTCCTAGATCCTCCTTCACCTTTTCATTCTCTTGCTACCCAAGCAGAGTGGAGTGCTCTTAATAAATGTTTGTGATGCTGCCATTGTCTGCTTGCTCGAGGCATCTGCTGAATTTGCATGTTGAAATCCCAAATTGAAAAGGAAGATACTTTAAAAGCATTATTCTATCCTCGCAGTATTATTTGGAAAGAAGAAGCTCCTTCTGAAGTTTGATTCATGAAACCACTATAATTCAAAGAAGATTAATCAAATTGTCAACTCTGAGTTCTCTGCCTGGCACATCCGAGTTGTAAGTGGTTTAGCAAAAGTAGATCATAGCCTTGAGAGAATGTCAGGCTGCCATAAAACTTCCACCTTTGCAAACCAGAACCCACTTAAGGCTGTGCATTTAAGAGTAATGGAGAGATCCAGTGAAGCACTTACGATGTGAATATCTGATTAAGGATTGAATTCTATAAAGGAATACAGCTCCAGTACATCAATCAAAAAGTGTCCTATTACAAATGGTTTGTTTCAGCACATGATTCAGCATATAAAATTAAGATAAATTGAAAAAAATTTATACAATCAAAATATAGCAAGATTTGGAGCTTTTGTAAAGTAAGTAATGTAGTGAGCATTTTAAGATAACAAAGGGGAGTTGTTAAAACTCTTTCAAAAAAGCTTTTTAGAAATGCTTTGGTAGGTATGTGTCAGTGCTGAAAATTCAACAAAAGGGTATATAAATTAATTACTTTGACTCTCCCTCCTAAGTTTTATCATCATATTTACTACACAAACTTTTCTATTCTCCTCACAGAACCTAACTGATACCAAAGTTGCCATTCTAGAGAAAATACCAATTGAAAGTAAAGTATTTGCATAAATCAGAGATGCTGTAGATGTTATAAAATATCTGAAAGTCAATGTAATTTGAAAAGCACTTCCCAGGTATCCTATTAAGAGAAGAAGTTTGCCCACTGTATTCTAAACTGGGATGTTGTGTTTAGTTTGGGGTTTTTTTCCCTCTTTCTGTGCAGAATTAGGTAGATATATCTGCACTTTGTGTCTGAAGTTCCACTGGTGCTAGAATAAGGAAGAAGGCAGATTTTCTAAAGGCTCCTTACAACCATGGCACTAAACACAGGCCTACAAACTCAGACCAAGCCAAATTTGGATAATAAATCCAAGTTAGCATTGTAATAAATCTGCAGGATTATTTTTCTTGTTTTTTTTTCTTTATACAATTAAACAGGAAAAACAAAAGCAGATGATAAACACCATGCCACTGAGCACTTGCCTAAAGGAACTATATGACATTGCTGGAGAAATCCACAGTTCAGCATGAATCTGAATTTCCTTGAATCTGTAAAAATAAAACAGTTTTCATGTGCAGCAGAGATGTCCCAGGGAGAAGGATGTTTATTTGTGCAGTTTTTTTCTGGTGTTTTTGATAGGTAATGCTTCTATGGCTTTCCATCTATTTTCTATCACACCAATCCTATTATTGCTCTGCTCCCTTATGTCTCTTTTTCCAAAACAAAATCCTTGATGCCTCTGAAATTTGTTCCCTGATTATTGGAGCTCCTGGGATTTCCTGGCAAGACGCTGTTTCAAGGCAAAGTTTGAAAGTAGCCAGAATATGTCCAGACCCCAAAGCTGGTGTGCTTTCTGCCCCTCTCTGTGTGTCTTTGGGATCCTCTCTGCTGCTGTGGGAGTCTGATCCCCTCTGGGTTGGAACAGGGGAGTGGAAGTCACTGGGCTCCCAGCCTCCCTGACATTGGCATGAGGGAACCTTTCAGGGTCAAACTGGGCTTGTGTGTTCTCCATTCCCTTCAATTCACAGAACATTCCACCTTCTTTTTTTCAGAGTAGCCTCTCTCATGAATGATGAGCTTGGTGTGATTGGGAACTGCCCAGCAGCACAGCCACACTCTCTTCCTGTGACACAGAGCACATGAATATAAGGTTTGGAGATCTTGTTTGTGACTTCTAAAAAATTCTAAAAATTCTAGCCCTTTCTAATGTTTTGATAAGCCTAAAGCTTTAGTCTACCATCATATACATTAACTAAATTTTTGAACCTGGAAATCCCTCTTGGCATCTCCACTGTAGTAGGTAATTAATCTTGTTAAAGCCTATGTGTTGTGTTTCCTGTATGTCTAAATGAAGGTAAAAATGCAATCTGGCCCATTAAACCACAATGTGGAGCTGAAAAAGAAAGGATGGCTGCAGTGAAGGGAATTTCTGCAAGTCTCTACTCTCAGCACCTGGGTAGGAAACAACAGAGCTGGAGGTGAGTGGAATGTGCATCAATGAAAAATCTGCCACAGAGATCAGTGCTCCTTCTGTGATACTTGCAATTGCTTTTAGACACTGTTAACACCATCTCAAATGCACCCAGCTGCACATTCAGACCTAAGCAATCCTGCCTATCTGGGGAAATGAAAAGAAAGAACACTTTTCATTCAGGTATTTAAATTTTGTACAAGCATTAACACACTCATACTTTTCTCAAAGAGGAAGAATTTTAAAAGAGCTATTAAGCATTTGGATAAGCAGAGGACTTGATATCTGGGATGCAGGGACACATAGAAGCACCTGTTGAAACAGTGAAGGAAACACAGGTCTAAGTGCATTCTGCCTTCCCATCCCCCTGTAATGCTCCTGAGGAATTTTGCCTTATGCAGAGAGAACTCTTTGCCCTTCTCCATCAGCTGTTTCCTCCTCCCCTGCACCCATGGGAGCTCCATCCACTCAAAGACCAAGTTTAACCCTGAATGACTTACCTAATCTCACAGTGAGACAGGCACTGATGTGAAAATAAACCCACTAGACCTGAAGACTTCCAGTTAAATACTTGCTCTTGCTGTAAGTGTTAGATCACAAGCCCTAACTAAGGCAACATTCTTTCCAGAGCTGCTGATTCAGGGTTGCATAAGTGACAGAAATATAGGAGGTACCAAAAACATAGTCTATAAGTTTTCCAATGAAAATATCCAGAAATGTTATTTTACACAGCATGCAATATCACAAGTGCCAGAGAGGCTTTATGATTCATTGCCATCTTCCACCAAATTTAATTCAAGATATTGATGGCATGGACAATTACTTCAAAGTCAATTCTCCAAACCATTCATCTTTTTCTCCAGTGCACTCACTGCTTGTCATTTTCTTTTGCCATTCTTATACCTCCAGCTTTCCTGATGGAAGCTGTCTGTGGTTTCTAATGCAAACCAAATGTTCCTTCTCTGTTTCAATTTTTTTTCCCCCAAGCTTTATTTTTCCAGCTTTAAATCTTAAAAGTCCAAACTCAGTCTGTCTTCTGCAAACAAAATACATTATTTGAGCTGTGACCATTTGGTTCAAATTTTTGGTTGGATATTAAACCAAGCATTTACAAGATACAAATAATTTGATGTAGCTCCCAGGTTGAATGTGAATGCTCTGCTGTTAACCAGACAGTAGGAAAGACAGGACTTTACTAGCAAGACCAAGATGAGTTTTACATTACCAAGTGCTAGCAGCATCCTCTTTTAATCTAGATCTTGTATCCTAATTTAATCTAGATGTTAATCTTACTCGTATTCATTACTGAGCAGTACTATTAGCACTGAAATATTGTATATGTACGTCTCGGGTTTCTCTGCAGTAGGAAGAGCTAAAGATTTGGAAATTTTCTAATGAAGAGTAAGAAACTCTCCAAGAGTTGAATTAAAAAACTATAATTAAAAAACCCTAATGGTAAAATAAAAATTCAAAAGGAGGAACTTACAACAGCGAGGCAGACAAACCTGACTCCTGCAGAAGGCTGTTCCTCTTCATAGGCCTGGCAAAAAAAGACAGAGTGAATAATTGAAAACACACTCTCCTGGTGCCACGTGACTCAGTTTCAGTAATTGTGCTCAGTACATTGGAACGGAGCTATTGTTTCCTAATTGAAGAAAATGTCAGCAAGGCTAGATAAACAAAAGCAATGGGATGCAGTATTGGGGAAACTGCTTCCAGCAGGCTCCCAGCTACCCGGAGATGGCAGGGCCATTTAAGGAGTTTGTGTCATTTGTCATTTGTTCTCACCCGTTGCTCTCTGGTCCTAGGATTGACATGTTAAACCCACCTGAGGGGAGTTGGAGCAACAGCAGAGTCTGTGCTAATCCAGTGAAGTTTTTCAGTTTGAGGCTGATATGTCAAGCATGTTTCTTGTATTTTTCAGCTGATATTTTAACATTGAGCTAGTAAGAGTTCATAGACAATTCTACTCCAGGAGCAAAACATAATAGGTGCCACTTTTCAATGCCAGACCCCTCAGTTCACCGTGAACAAAATCTCTTTGACCTACCAGTTCTTAAATGCTTTCCTCTTTATTAGCTAGACTGCAACTTTGTGGTCCCACCTAATTAAGGACTCAGAAAATTGTTATTTAATACACAGATCATGGCAGTCCCCACTTGTTGATCCTCAGTTGTGCTTAGACAGACAAACAACAATCTTGCTGCAGAAACCTGCTTGCTTTTAATGAATTTGTGTGATGAGATTCATAGGGTGTTTGTTAATTTAAAAAAAATCCATAAAAGAAAAAATTGTATCTGAAATAGTTGTTAGTTTATTGAAATAGGCAGACATCTTTAGAGTGTTCTCAAAAACCATAAATCTCATGCTTTTCAGGAAAATGAAAGCATAAACCTGGCCCTGTCTGGTCATGGAAATGGTCAGCATGAGATCTCAGACACCTGTTGCCCTCTGTGTTCTGTGTCCTGAAGGTTCTGGTTTTATTGCTCTGTCACTAACCTTGAAAAAGAGGGAGAGGAATTATAGAAGAGCTTTAAAATATTGCACTGATAGGGGCTCATGTTTAGTGATCCTATGGCTTCTAGGTACAACATGGACTGTAAAGACAAGCATCTGTCCCATGAGAATGATTCTCATATTAGTAGAAAAAGGGAAGATGAAATCACTGTTCTGTACAGTGTCTACAGTAGTCCTGGAAAACCCTGTCTTTAATAACACAATCATGGGCAATCTGTATTTTAAGCATTTATCAAGAGAATTTGATATTTTCCTAACATCTTTGGGACATTAGTTCCCCAAAGGATATTTTCTCTAAAGGACATTGTTTTTACCTGACTCACTGGTTAACAAATGACATGGAACATTACCCAACACTTTCAGAAGAACCAACCCTTGGGACTGAGTAGTGATCAGCAATTGTGAGGTAGATTTCCTGGAAAGGAGGGGAAATAAGGAGCTGACTTTGTATTTTAGGAAAGAGTTTCTCACTGTATTTGAAGAGAGAGGACAGTGGCCTTGTACATAAAATGGTGTTTTATATGTAGTGCTAGTACTGTAACAAAGAAATATCAACAAGGAAGGAAAGCCACAGACTGTTTACCACTTTACTGTCTTTCACTACATCACACACATGTTTTTGTTTAGCAATAGAGAACTCATTCACACAAAATCTCAACAGTCCCTGAGTTCTGATCCAAGCTGATTGAGCTGGAAGCTCAAAAGCATTGGAAAGCTTGCTTTATTTCTTCCCATTGTCACATGCTTTTGCATTTCCTGACTATGGGATGAATAATGCAGTCCCTAAGCCACTGGGAGTTTTGTTCATTCCAAGTCTGGACTTCTGCCAGGGCCAGCAGCAGAAATATAAATATCACAAGGAGGGGCTGTTTTTTCATGTTGCTTTACTCTAACCTTTTGCAGTTTTTTCCATCTTCTCTGTACAGTAATTTTTCAGTACTCAGTGGTGAACAGAAAAGCAGGTTTTTAGAAGCTATGAGGAAAAGGAGAGAGAGAACCTCTACTGTGCCTGCCTTGTTGCATTAATGGTATGCTTTGATATTGGATACTGTGGTCAATCTTCATTACTTAGCTCAAAGGTATTGTAGCAGGAAAAGGGCAATGAACACTGATCACAGGCCCGAATTCTGTATTAAAAGATTTAAATTATGTGGACTGTCCTATGCAGAAAGGCACTGCATTGATAAAAGTTTATGAGATAACAGGAATATATAGACAAATCAGTGTGGTTTCTTTACTTCCTTCTCAAGTGAGGGACAGGAAAAGAATGTGGTAAAATAAAGAGTATTCAAACAAATAAAAGGAAATACTTAAAATCTAAAGTATAATTAAGTGTAGAACAAGAAGGCAGCAGAAATCGTGAGCACTTTGAAGTTAGCTGTTTTGTCTTTGATTTCAGTCAGACAGAGATTTTACCCCAAGAGTTGAGTTGATGAAAATATATATCTATAGATAAAGGGAATAGCATGCAGAAGGGGTGGGAACTCCTTCTCCAGAATGAAAGTCAAACAATGTAGTTCACAGATACAGTGATAATCCTGCCATGGGATAATTACCATAAAATGGAGTAATTCTTCTGATGTCTGGAGTTAGTGTCTGTTGGCGATGGGTAAAGGAAAGAGAGGAGCCACTGAACTTAATAGTTATGGAAATTCTTCTCTTTTGCATGACTAAAATCAGAATGTGTCTGGAACTATAGCAGATACAGGAGCTGATCCCTCTTTTCTCCAAATTATTTTCCATATACACAGGTTTGGATTCTAGAGGACAAGTATGCAGACTATTCAGTACTAAATATTTTGCCTGTTGCTACTGGTGATAACCTTTTCCAAAAAGGAACGTGTAAATTTAAACAGAACATTAGTACTGGGCAAAGCAGATCTAAGAAATGATAGAACAGCCTCAGTCCTGATCTCCACCCAACCCCAAATACTGCTTGTGTTAGTATGAAAGAAAGGGAATAGTTTGGAGTGTTCAATATCTTTTGTCCCATCCTAACATTGTTCAACAAACTGATAATTTACTTTTGCCTTAAATACAGCCACAATTTTCACATTTGCCATATTCCAGGCTACATTTATGTTGTACAGGACAATCCATCCCCTCATTTATTCTATGCCAGGCTGGATTAGTCATCTCTGCCTTTGGTTTCATGGCTTTCACACTGCCCTTCCATCCATGAAAACATAGCTACATGGCATGTTGAGTCACCATAGCTAATCCAGTATCCTTCTCCAGCAATAACTGATAGCAATTGTTTTAAAGGGATTAACTTAAAAAAAAGTCCAATCAAGCTGGAGCTTGCTTTCAGGAAGTTTCTGAGTGCCTTGTTGGTAGAGTAGGTTTTGCACTATGAGGTTTTGTGTATTAGTCCAAAATGCTTGGACATATCATGATATGATATTGTATGATGATATGGTATGATAACCTTGTTTTAGCAGGAGTTACAGCTGCCCCATCTTGGATAAGAGTTGCATAATGTCAAATTAGGTAAACCACTTTTTAATTCCTTTCATTACTTGGTACCTAACTTTTGCCAGGAAGCACACTGATTTGTTTTCCCTTCTGCACAGGAAATGAATCTTGTGTAGTAGAACTGTAATTTATCCATTTCTGGTTCCCATTAAGCTTTTGATTTCAAGAGTATCCATAGGCAATGAGTTTCATGTGTTACATTTAAATGTACTTCCTTTTAATTGTTTGAAATTTGTTGCCTCTAAGATTTGTTCAGTTCTAGGAAGAATACAGAGTAAATCTTCATATCTCTGTGGAATCCTTTTCTCATTGATCTGTGTACTGATGTCATTCTCTATTTTCTGCATACTTTTTTTCCCCTTCTGCCCTTCATTCCAGCTTCACACTGCTTTCATGTTTGGAACTCCTCCTTTTGCTTCAGATCCTTTTTGAAAAAATTCACTTCCTTTTGTGAACTTTATTACCTGACTATTTTATGATGGGATCCAGCTCTGCTACCTCCTAGACTATTTTCAAGTGAATTTCTTTCCTGTGAATTCATAAAAGTTCCTAGACCCTGCCTTGCCAGAAACGTTTGTGTTTCATGACTTGCCCTCCCACTCTGTGATTACTAACCCCTCTTGTTGCAGTGCCCCAGAGATGAGCTGTAAAATACTGCTTATGTAGTTCTAGGCAAGAGGGTCTAATGCTAAGTGTACACCCATAAAAAGTATTTTTACTTCATCTTGAGAACATAGCTTTGAACTCCATGAAGAATTTGTTACTTTATGCACACAATGCTTTGTTTACAGACAAAGTAGCCTGTGTGATTGACATAAGTGATTGTCTTAAGAGAGTGTGATTGAAAAAGTACAGCACTATGAGTGTAAAGTTTGTTGGCTGTAGCCATGAAGGGGTGAATGAGGCAAGAATGGTACCCTTCCAGCTAAGTGTTGTGGGCTGTATTGTTATTTTAATATTTTTATAGTGTGTATATAGACTATGTGTGACATTACGTTGGGCTTTGGGAAATACTAAATACTTATGTCATCTATGAGGTTGCTAAATGTCTTGTACTGAAGGAAAGATTCATCTTTTTATTTTTAAACCACTGACCAATACATAGTTTATAACTTAATGCAGCACCAGAGTAGTAAAGGCATTATGTGAGCTCTCCTGTATGGTGTCATTCAAATTTAAACAAATATTTTTAAAAGTTAGGACTTTCCCTCTTCTTTCTACATAATCTTCCTTTTTCATATGACTTAGTATTTCCTTTAATTTATAGTTCCCTAAACTGTAGGCAGGCATAAAGGGCCCTTTAGGCTGAATGAAAGGAGAATTATCAATAGCCAAACTATGATTTATAAGGAAAAAAACAGAAACGGCAAAAGAAAACTGAATTGACTCTACTTACAAAAATTATATGAAAATTTTCTCTATATTTCTCAAGAGTTCAGTTAAAAAATGTATTTAGACATGGGGTTTTTTGGGGGTTTTTTTACCTATTTTTGTGAATTCATGTTGGATTTTGTCATATTTGTTGCTGCTGCCTTCTTTACTCCTTGAACAGCCAGATGTGAATGAATGGAAGTACTGAAAAGGTGAATGTGCTTAGTTCACCTGAGAACCAGGGGCAGAATTTGCTCCATATTTCACACTCTGGTCCAGGCACAGTTTGCTCCTTTAGCATTTCACAGGTAACATGCATGGTCCTCTCTGGGTGGCTGGGTTTGTTGGTTTGGGTTGGGTTTTTTGTGGTGGTTTTTTGATGAGGAGAAGGTGTTGCTTTTTGTTTTGGGGTGTTGTTATAGTCTGGTTCAGACTTTTTTGTTTGTTTGTTTGTTTCTTTCTTTCTTTCTTTGGGTTTTTTTTCAGTTAGCTTTGTTAGGGATTGGTGATGAATTATGCAACCTCTTTTGGATATTCGTGTCTGAATAAAAAGACATTTACTACATTTGTAGAGTTGTCATATCAAGCACAAAGTTTAAGCAGTAGCTATTTCTGAGTATTTGTCATCCCTGGAGCTTGGCAGAGGCAAAGCTACTTAACACAGTCTGCTTCTTATGTCTGCATTAGAAAAGTCTCGAGGACACTTCACATTTCTGCTGCTGCACCTTATCTCTAAGGCTGTGACAGTCAGAATGAAGCTGAGCAGACAGGTTTTGTTTGTGGTGTTGAAGACAACAGTAGAAAGTTCCAACAGCAGCTCTCTTGTTTTTTTGGCAATGCTGTGGCTTTTAATACTGACTTTTTAGTAGCAGTGCACACCATATACATCACTCACCAGCATTACCATTGATAGAAAAATGAGGTTATTTTACAGGTTTCCCATGAGAGAAACAGTATTATCTGTCACATAAATAGGTCCCTGCTAAGACACAAGAAATGCTTCTGGTGTTTCATGAGATCTGATGATACCTTGGTCATAGGTGTGATAAATAAATGGTGCTGGGGTCAGCTGCAGCAACCCAGCCAGTCTAGGTTCTAGTGTCTGTGGGAGATTACTTTGCTTCCACATTTTGAAATCAGTCTACACCTCCAGAGCAGTATCTAATGTTAAGTAGTTTAGAGCTAGTGCCTGAGAGATCTCAGCTGAGGATTCCTGACTTTGGATTTTGATTTTTCTACAGAATCAGTTTTCAAGCCCAGAAATTGTTGTTCTCATTAGCTAGTATGATTAACCTGTTGAAGAGAAAATGTTAACCTGTAATTCCTGCACTGATGAAAATAATTCCTACTCCAGCTAAAGCTTATCTTTTAAAATAAACACCAAATCTGAATGTAAAGACATTATTACACCTGTCTTGAAAACTTGCTATACACTCAGACAGATTGTTAATGCTGCTTAGTTACCATTTCTTTTAAACACCACTGTGTCCTCATTTGCCTTTATTCTGTGTTGGCCCAAAAGAGCTTGACTGTTGATTTTATGGCACAGTAAATAATTATGATCATTTCCCCAACGTTTTTTATGAACATCAGCAGGAGGACCAGGGCATGAGTGGTGTCATGGAAGAGCAGCTATAAACTGGATTGTGGGGCAGACACGGGGCTGACTTGTGAACTGACTCTCTGGGATTTAACCTCCAAGTAATTGTCCAAAATCCTGTTCCAAGGATGCAGTTGCAGTTCCAAGCAAAAATATGACCAGCAATATTACCCAGGATTTTCTACCTGTGGTTCTTTTTTATTTCAACACCTTTTAAACTGATTATAAATTTTGTCTTTTTATTCATCAACTGAATCTTTAAAGGCTCGACTCAAATAAACAGTTGAGAATAACCAGATCTTTGAGGGGTTGCATAAGTTGAAGGTTTGTTTTTTTCTTTCTGGCTTAAAGAAAGGGCCCTAAATACCTAAAATTGGTATCAGAAAAATGTAAAGACTTTGACAATATCAGTTTAGGCTCAGCATTAATCCTGGGCAAAGAAGTGAACTGCCCCTAACTGAATCTTACCAACCACATCTAATGCCTGATAAAGCAGTAAAAATCTGCCCCAGCTCAATTTTGACTGGACACTCTAATTGAGTCTGGAAATCTCCTTCCAGCTCTGATGGTGACCTGCTGGTTTGACCCAAGGTTTGCATTCCCTCACTCCTGAATCCTTGTCCTCATCAACGAAAGAGGGTCATGGCCTTGTGGTCACCTTCTCTCCTGGGTGTGTGGAGTGAGAATTTCTCTGATGAAAAATACTGGAAGATAATTAAATGTTGTTTTTTGTTTTTTTAATGAGACGATGGATAAAATAATTAACAACTACTCAGAAAACAAGAATTTGCTGTTGTCAAGTGATGATATCCTTGCAACCCATCTCCTATTAAGCAGAATCTATTGCATACTGAATTTTTCGTATGATAAGGCAAGCAAGCTTTCTCACAGGGTGCAGTATGTGCCACTCTGTAATACAGACAGCAGAAATATTATAACAGCAGGAGGCAAATAAAGCAGCAGATCACATCCCTGCTGCTCTGTAAGAGCAAGGAGCTGTAAAAGTGACAAAGAGGCCACCGCCTGTCAGGTCAATCCTTCAGCAGAAATTGAGGCAATTTGACAGCCCCACATCTCTGTCATCTGTTCCCTGGACAGTGGGGGAAGAGGGGAGTCCTCACCTCCACCCTGGGAGCAATCCCCCTGCAAAGGGGCTGCTCCAAAGTCACCCTGCAGTGACTGTCCCAAGGCTCTGCTGGCCAGGAGCTGAGTGCCCAAATCAGGGCAGCCCAGCTGCACCAAGCCGGGCTGCAGTGGAGTTTGGACAGCACTGCACCAGCACCCGTGTGCTGCACCAGCCTGCACCTCTTCCTGAGGGCTCACCCTGCTTGAATCAGTTCCTAATGAGGCGCAAAATAAAGGATGCTATAAAGTGAACCCTGCATTAATAATGCTGGCAGGGTTTCAAGTCTGCAGATGTTATTTATAATACATGACTAAACAAATACATATCCCCTTTGAGACTCAGACTCAGGAGCAATTTACTGATTTCCTGTATAGGCTAGTTCATACAGAGATTTGAGTTTGTACTGCACTTGAATGTCTTGCTTGGATCTATGCTCTGGAACTGTAGTAGACAATCGTATTAATGTTTAATTTTAAAATAGTTTGAAAATTTCTTTTTAAATTATTAGATACTGGCCCTATCTAGTTTTCATGGAGGAATACATTTTTCTGTATTGCTTCTTTAAAAAATAATATTCAAAGAATATAGCCTTCTGTTATACAGCACAGTGGAAATAAGGAGAAAGGTTAGAGAAAATTCTGGAAAAAAATGGACTTAGCAGAAACTAAAAAAAACAAATTAAAACTCCATATCCTCTCCTTTCAATCTGATTTTTAAATTAATTAATCTTATTTATGAAATTTAATTGCCAATGAGATATTTTGTAGTTTTAAAAATTATTCTGAGCAATGGATCATTTGAGCTGTGATTTTGTTTCTCTTCTGCTTCTTTTAATATTGCAGGTATACAGAGGCCTTCAAAACTGAAGAAAGCTGTGAACTCAAAACAGTCTCTGGTCCACTCTGCAGGCTTTTATAAACATCAAGAGAAAAAGGAGAAATATTTTACAGCAAACCAGAAGTGTCCTAAATTAAGGTACTTCCATGAAGAGGATCTCTGTTTAATTCATAATGCTGATCATTGAACTACAATAATTTGCTTCAAATTTCTCAGACAATTTAAAGACGAAGCAGTGATAACAGTGAATAGACAGAAAAAACCATAATTTGTGACATACCTCTTATCTGCTTAGTCTTCTCTTTCAAATTCTGAAATTAAAGCAGTTGAAAATAATACATGCTGACATGTAAAAAGCTGCGTGATGCCTAAATAATTTGCTATAAAAATATCACTTACCATTGACATTGCCAAGTATCTTCTTATTTAAATGTGCTATTATGATGCCGTCTTGGTTATGAAATATGCAGCAGAGTCCATTCCCAGTGCGTTAAATACTTAGGAAAATAATAAATGCAGTGTAACTCCACAGTGTTTGGATATTTGACTGTAACTCCTAAGCATTCAAAGTGACTACTCAATATAACAACTTTTCCTCTGCAGAAAATGCCTTGCTATTTGCCAGCAGATCTTTAATGCTTTAGATTGGGTATTTCCAACTACCGCCCTACTTGCTAGGCAGATGTGTATAAAAGAGATGTTATTTCACTGAATCAACCACTGAGATCGTAACCCTTTTCCTGTACCACAAACAGAAATATAAAACCTCAGACTTTCCTTTTGGACTTTTACTGACTTGTGTCTGTTGCAAGAAAGCAAAACACAACTAGTCCGAGTGCTAATATATGGAAAATGTGTTAAAACGTTTTAGATCATCTCATTGCTTCTCATTCCTGCAATTCATTGGTTAACTGGCTCCTTCTGTGTTTATGTAGTTGCATGGTACAAATACAACACCTAAACTTCTTGCCCAAAGTTGAAATGATTCATTTATTACTTTTTACGCCACCCCCAGGAAAAAAAAAAAAAGAAGGAAGAAAGAAAACACACAGTGCTCATTTAACCCAAGTGAGTGAAAACGTCTTTCATAAGGTCTGTAAGGGCTTTGGGAGTTTTTTTTTCGTGAATAAAGTCTGTGTAGTGGAGGGAAGAGTTTTGTCTGAGGATGGCAGAATTCAGGCTACAGCAAATAGACTAACTAGGATCCCTCTGCTGTATCAAAATATGATAATAGTAAAGGAGGTGCAAATGTTATTTATTCATATGAGATCAATTGAGATGGTGTCATTGTTTAAAGTGGAGGCAGGACCGGAGAGGAGGTATTTTTGTGAGGGTAGTGCCTTGCTCTCTGGAATTGTATCAATATTTATTTAGGTGCTTTAGTGAGGTAATCACCCTAAATAGATAATCCATGGACTTTCCATCTTCTGAGTGCTTATAAATATTAGTTAACCACATTAATGATAACCACAATGGGGAAAGCACAAGCAGAACAATAAATGAGGGCTATACTAAGAAGTGGAAAACAGGATTAAATGAAAACATTTCCTCTGCTTCTTTTTCTATAATGCAGAGAATGGGGCTATGTGATAAGGCACTCCTCCATAGGATGTACCACCCTGATTTCTGATACTGCCTGTGGATCCAGTCACTGTTAGACAGAAGGGATTACAGTGGGTAACCCTTATTTTCCCAACAGGTCTAGTTACTCTGCCTTCATTCATCATCCTCTCCAGGTGGGCATTAGAATTAACCAGGTTCTAGCCCTAACAGCTTGTTGCAGGACCATAGGTGGAATCACTGATTTATTCCTGGCTCTCAGACCTATGTGCATTCTACTATTCCATGTGCTTTCTGTAAGAGAGGTAATAATGCCATTTCACAGCATAACTTCAGTTTTTCTTTCTTCCTACCCCTTTTATTGTAATTAGACATTGTTTTGCTTATGTAGGAAAATGCCCTGCCCTTGCTCTGAAACAGATCAAACTTCCAGACAAACCAAATAAATTTCACAAAGGAAACAGTTAAATTTTCTGACTGTCTTCACTTTCTCAGAAAATGCTAAACACGTTTGTAAGTTATATAAAACTGCATAAGTTCATATTTTCCTCTCCTGGTTTCACAGCCCAGAAGAGAAAAAGAACCTTGTGACATCTCAAGAGTTTTAGTAATAAAAATAATCCTCAGCAGAAAACAACACTCCACACCCTGCTACTGCTGAGCAAACGAGTTTCCCATTTTCCTCAGACATACTCAGACTAAACAATGTTAAATTTACAATTCTAACATCTATTTATAGCAGGCACTCTACCCTAAGAACCACAGAGGTTGGTGTATATCATCATCCTTAATCCACAGGCCAGCTCTCAACTTGGCATGTCAAGGAGTTGGGAGGGAAACCTCCTGCCTTAATTAATATCTAAGCAATTAGTGGATAAAGCCCCAAGGTGGGTGGTGTATGTGGGGGGCTGGAAGGGGGTGTTTCTCTGCTGTAAATTACCCTCTGATTTTGGTTTTTCGTGTTTGCTGTAAATAATAACTGATAACATGAACAGCATCATGGGCTTCTGTCGGGGGTCTGCAAAGCCTGGGAAGTTCCTGTAGGTACTGCAGGGGAGGGAATTCCTGGGAGTCTGACTGTGCTGCTAACCCTGATAGCACACACTGAGGGAACTAAGCTGGGAATGTGCCTGCAGAAGGGGAAACTGAGCTGAAATGCCACAGGGGGAGCAGGGAGTAACTGGTGTGAGAGCGTGGAAGCAGCAGAGGGTCTTTGGGAATGGAAATGAAGGGGCTGAGGGGAAGGATGGAATTAAAGGAGGAAAGAATTCAGGTTAGGGTGCTGGGCTGGATTGGAGCAAGTAAAGACTGAGCACAAGGGGCTGGGTATAGGCATCAGCTGAGCTTTAACTGGGTAAGACCCAGCCTTGGACTGGGCTCTGCAGAGCAGAGAGGTTCTGTGAGGAACTGACCCTCTCCATTTTTTTCTAGAGCAGCACGGAAATCACAGTCAGGCCTTGTAGGTTCAAAGAAAAGAAGTTCATCCACAGTCTGTATGTCACTTATCTCAATAGGAATGACAAAGGGACAGATATGCTCCTGCTAACGTTTTTTGCAAATTCAAGAACTGAGAAACAGAGAAGTTGTTTAGAAAGAAAAACCCTTTATTTGAAGGATGTCATTATTCTGATACCCTTTAAATATCTTTCACTTTATAGTTTATCAATGCCCTAAATGCTATTTAGTTTCTTTTTTTTTTTCAGGTGATTCCCATTTATTTTCATATAAAGAAAACAAAATACCTTGATCTTAAGATGAAGAATACTTTGTTGATGTATTTGGTGACACTGTTGTTCTTTCCAGTATTATTCTTCAATCCATCTTTAATATAGCCTGACATTTTGTTTGCTTTTTTTGACCACTACTGTGCCCTGAGTAGAAGTTTCCATTAAGCTGTCTGCAGTAACGCCTAGATCTTTTTCTTGAGTGATTTTGCAAACTGTCAAGTGTATATGAGTAGTTCAAATTGTTCCTTTTAGTACACATTACCTCATGCTTGCCTACACTAAATTTCAGCTACCATCTTTTTTGGTCCCTTCTTTTAGGCTTTCGTTTTGTTTTGTTTGCTGTTGATTTGGCTTTTTTTTTTAGGTCGTGGCTTTTCTAAAAGATCACATAATTTCCAATTATGTTGTCTCTGCTACTGCATGCTTGCTTTCCAGATGATATTGAATTAACCCCAGTTTTGGTGTAGGTTTTAGGATCTCTACTTGTTAATTTACTTCCCAGCTCAAAATAACCATCGACTTGTATTTTTTTATTTAGTCTTCACAACTTTCTGAGTCGTAATATATTTCTTAGTCTCTGCTATTCTTTACCCTTAGACATTTTATGGCACATAAAATAAACACCTAGGTTATACCCCTAAAATTATGCTTTTATCTATTACTCTAATATTCTTTATTACAGAATTTGATGGCAATTGGCTGTTAAAACCCTTTAGGGATAAGTACAGATAAGAGTAGCTAAAGTCAAAGCTAGAGTTTACCTAGAGGAGCAGAATGGCGGGACAGGAAATCAAAATCTCAGTTTGCAAAGAGTCTCTTTCAGTCTCTCCAGAGCAATCCTCTCATAGCTGAATTCAGAAAAGCAGCTCCCAGGTGCTCTTTGTCTAAGTACTGAGCCCAAGCCTGTTCTTCTGTGCACCAAATGTCACCTCTCCATCTTCCCCTCCCTGCCTCCTTGGCCACAGTGGAACAGCTTGTTCTGCTCTCCAGCTGTTCCAGCAGAGAGGAATGAGAACAGGAGTGGGGTTTGAAGATGGGACTCTTTTCTCCAGCTATCCCCAGGCCACCCACCCTCACTGAGGTCCTGGATGCAGCCTTGAGAATGGATGCATGTGCCAAAAAGCATCAAGGATGAACAGGATCCTTACTACTGAATAAAGAATTAAATGAGCACTCCATGTCCAATTCTGGCATCCACTCATTTTAGCACAGATGGTAACAAGGTGGGAAGAGTTCAGAAAACCATTATAAGAAGTCTGAGGCGTGTGTTTTGCAGTAAGAGACTGAAGAATTTTTTTCATTTTCTTCCAACAGATTGCTGCAATGTGATTTTTTTGCAATGTGTACATACCATCCTGAGACAAAATTCAGAGCAATGGAATGTGAAGGCAGATGCATTTGAGTCACAAATATGGTTACATAGAAGTTCATCATTAAGGTAATTAGAACTTCCTGGAATGTTTTTTCTGCTCTATGCAACTTATCACAGCAGTGATACAATGGTTTTGGCGAAGTGGCTGATCTCATCTGAACATTTAATACCCTCATAGTCAATTTTGGAAGCTACATTTCTGTCTAGGTCTTTTTTCAAAAGCCTGCTCAGTCATTCATATTTTGCATTAATGTTCTGGACTGGAAGAATGCAATGTAGTAATCTGCAAGATCAGATGAAATGAATTCACCTCACTAATGGTTTGTTTTCTAAGAAAAGCTAATAATTGTAACTTACTGTGTGTTGTCCTGATTGTGTGCAACATGCAAATGTTGGGTAGCTTAATGAAATGTGAGACTTAAACCCAACACACTTTTATTCTATAATCAGTGGCTTTATCATACTCATATTTTTTGCAGCAACAGGAACTGTATGAGACAAACTGGTTTTAATTGTGGCAAAAGTGAATCCTCTTGGATCTCTAAAATGCTCTTTCAAGCAAAACTGTTAGCCTCATTGAATGAAGGAGAAACATAACACAAAACACTGTAGATTGTTATTGAAGAATATAACTGTGGTTATATTTTTCTACTAAATTGTAATGATCATTTTTTATTTCTGAGGGGAAAATAACGTAGGTGTACCTGCAGAAGCTTAACATGATATTGGATTCTCCCCAGGGAGAGTTAGTTTTACAAGTTTAAACATATTTTGAAGAGCTTTAGTTTGTGTTCTTCTTTCTCTGTAAATTTGGTTTCATGGATGTGTTTTCTGAACTTTTTTTTTTTAAGTCCTTTATTGCTTATCATTTCAGTTTCAACTTCATTGTCCCAGCCTCAGGAAACTTAACATAGCCAAGCATGCTGTTATGTTGAAGCACATAGAATTCCAGGTGATGAATACTTTCTTCATGACATATGCACAGGATGATTATTCTCATGTAATTACAGTGCTCATTTGCAAAAATTGCTGACCTACCCTGGCATGATAAAAAGTTCTCTTTTGTAGAATACTTTCAAATGTATGTGAAAAATTATTATTGGGTATTTGTACCAGTTCTGACATATTTGGTTATAACAATAATCTGATATTATTGCAGAAAACCTAAGATTGTTGTAGGTTACATGGGCTGACTAAAAACCTTCACCACCATTTGTTGGATTATATGTAGTGCTTAACTTCTAAAAGCAAACAGCAAATGGTTGTGTGTGCAACAGGCCAAATGTGTGGTAAAAATTGACTTTGCCTCAATTCTTTCCTTGATGAATGGACTTTCTGTTCTCAGAAATAATTGCCTGGATGAAAAGGTTGCACGCATCAACCGTGGAGTGCAAACGGTTACTCCCCAAATCCTTGTTAAGTTAATTTCATAGGAAGCAGGAATTTGTGTTGGTGTTTCTGAATGCTGTATAAAGCCCAGGGTTCAGAAGGAACCATTCAGTAGACCCAAAGTGTGGCACTGTTTAAAATCAGCTAGCATTTACAGACAAAATTCCATAACCACCCAACACGGCACAATCTGTTGATATATGGTTAGATATTAATTAGCCAGGGGCAGATAAAAATGTTGAAATTCAAGTACTTCTGGAAGCACCAAAATTTTCAACAAGCAGTGAGAACAATAAGCTATGTTTTATCAAAGGTCATGCCATGTCATGCAATTATTGAGATGGCTACATGCATTCCTTTTAAAAAAATTGTTTGTTTCTGAAAAAGAAATGTGGAGAAAAGACACAAGGCCCAGGGAACTTGTGTTATTAATTGATAACTTAATAAAAATTATTAATTTGATTAATTCAACCAGTGGAATTAGGTGCCATTTGAGAGCAAGTATATGCAGACAAATTTTATGGAAAACTTTGGAATGCCAACATATTTAAGAACAACAAAATTATTTTTCTTGTAATATTTCTTTGTTTTTCATATTAGCACCTATCAAACATCCACAATCTACTTCCTACTACCTTTATGAATGAGCTATGCCCAGGGGGTAGTGATGCACAGGTACAGTAAATGAGGGAAGAGGGGGCACATGATGCACACATGAGGAAGTGCAGAGCAGAACCTGTGGTAGACAGGGAAATATTTGAAACAGTGCCTGGAGAGACAAAGCTCAAGCAGAAGGGATTTTTGGCTGGTCTCTGTTTTTCACCTGTACTATAATCACTGAGTTCCAGTGTTACCATAAAAACAAAAAACAAAGCCAAGGACATTTCCTTACCTGAGATACAGCAATTTACCAGCTATGTAAGAAATTAGCCCAGCTCCCATATTTGTAATTAGGATGTATCAGACAGGGATAAACATGAACTTGTAATGCCATGCATCTGTGGGTGGCTGCCCCATCCCCTGAAGCTTGTTTAGGTGATCCCCATGGCCTACTGCTTTCTTGGAGAGCTTGCCAGGCCAGAGCTAACTGCACTAAGACTCTGAGATCTGCACTTTCATACTCAGCCCTTCCTTTTTATCCTGATTGGATTCCCCTCCAAAGGCAGCAAAGCAGGAGGCATTCTTTAGCTGCCTTTCAAGCCACCTATTCTGTCCAAGAGCTTGAATGCTGATGGTTTCAACTGCTCCTATTTGAAACTCCTGAAATGCATTCAACTCACACACAGCCACCTGCTGAAATTTTTAATGTAAGTTAGTTTGATTCAAGAACTAAAAATGTACTGGTCATAAATATTTCTTACAATATCATGGCTTCTGGCAGAATTCCAGTTCTGGCAGAACTCCACATCTTTCTGCTTAGCACCAGCCTCAGCCCAATGCCTTTGTTACTGCTCTGCCTAGGGCTAGGGTTTGGGTTATGGTTGGGTTTTGGTTAGTGTTAGGGGTTTGGATTTAGAGTTAAGATTAGGGTTAGGGCTAGGTATTACTATTAGGGTTAGTTTTAGGGTTAGGTTTTGCATTTGGAGCACCATTTAGCAATTGGTAAAGGATTAGGCTTATGTTTAGGGTTAGGTTTAGAACTCAATATCAGCAGGATTTGAGGACATTTGTATAAAGCAGAGATTGTAATGAAGATACATAAGGATAAAGGGTGCATGTGAAGCAATAGATGTAGCTTGAGTGTTATTCATGTGATGCCATGGAGCAGTTCATAATCAGATCTGAATATGTCCCTGACCACTGCAGATTACACTGAATAAGCTTATTATTCCATGTAGTTTCAAAAAAACCTGTTAATTCTCTTACATGAGATTGTTTTCCTGCATATGCTGAACTTGATGTGATTTTTGTGTTAGATAAAAGTTCCCAGAGTGTGTACGTGTATATAGTAGCACTTCATTTATATTTCTGTATATGTGTATATTTTTATGGCACAGTTACTGGTTATTTTTGAGACTATAATACGTCTTGGGTGTTCTGGCTAAACTGGTGCTGCCAAAATTGTCAGCAAAAAGCCTGGAAAAGCTGATGAACCTTAAACTTTTCCCCAACTTGTCTGTTGTTTCTGCAGGATATGGAAGAGGCAGAAAGTCCAAGACAGAGGAGTGGTAGGAAAACAGGGAGGAAAGATTGAAATTTCTGTCTGCCATGGATTTCACAAACCTCTTTGTTTGATCTTTTAGAGACCCTAAAACAATCATCCACACTTATCAGCATTTTAGGAGTTATTAGAGATTTGAATACAAAAGAAAGGTAGTTCAAACTTCAGTTCAGTGCTCTGCTTGTTCTCTAATTTCTTGCTTTCATTTTGTTTAGGAATTTAATATCTTTATAAATTGTACTGTAATGTTTTCAGGAACATCTAAACAAGATTTTTGAAAATTATCTTCTTAGACTAAGATCTCCAAAGATCTCTAATTCCTGACAATTTTAACATGAACAAACTGAAGAAACAGCTCTTCAGTTTCTCAGGACTGGTGTCTCTTTTGCGAATGGGACTTTTGCTAAGAGCTGGTTTGGTATTTTTTACTAGTATGCCATGTAATTAAAAAACTAAATATATGCATAAAAATAAATGCTACCATGGATAATTCTTATTCCCCTCTGTGGATTTGTCAGACCCACAGAGACAGCACTGTGGTTTGTGGGATCTTCTCCTAGAAACTCCCACTAACATCAGAATTACTTGGGCAGCTGAATCTTCATACCCCACACTAAGAGTTTTCTACTTGGCACTATTTTATTTGCAGATTTCATATGCCCATATCTCTGGTTATTTGCACCAAGTTTACTTCAGTTTCTTGTCATCTTACAAACACTTTTAATTACAACTTTATGCTATTACTTACTGAGCTTCTCTGCTGTAGTTCCTTGTATTTGGAGAAAAAAAATTATGAAGATGAAGATATGGTCCCTGCCCCAAGGAGGCTATAATTAAAACAAGACCAGCATTATAAAAACATATATTCTAGCTGGCCTCTAACTGGATGGTCTGTTTAGTTTTGTTTTGACGTATTGTATGAAGCAGCATTTAACAGATGTTGGGAAATCAGCTCTCTGAGCTTCTCGCATAAACTTAGAGCAGAGATGCATGTGCATGAATTAATTTCATTGCTGAATGTGGGTATTAATGTCATCATGCATTTTTAAATGTTTGTGCCTATTCTGTTGTACTTTGAGTCCTGCTCGCCAGAAAATATAGAAACTTCTTAAGAGAAAATGCCTCTGTTATAGCAAGACTTTTTAGCACCACACTGATGGTTCTCTTCTGTTGAGTGAAAGATGTTGCCTTGTGCAAGCCCAGCAATGGGAAAAAAAAAAAAAGTGGAAAAAATGTTTTATTACATGCCCTCAATTGTATTATTACATGCCCTCAAAAAGACCCTAAAGTGGAGGAGTGTCCTTGTGTCTTTATGCCAAGTTGTCCCTTATTGTCAGTAATGCTAATTTATCATGCCAATCCTGTAGCTGATATCCCTATGGCTGCTCATATCCCTGCTGAAACAGCACATAGGTGACAGATTTTCCCACTCTTCCTCTTTGCCAGGAGAATTGAGTGTTGAGGATAAGATTCCCTTTCCCATCTTTCAGGGTTAAGTCAAACCAGCATGAAGGGAGAAGCTGACAAAGCAAGGCTTGCCCCTCTGTGCTGTATAAGGGCAGGCCAGGCAGAGAATGGATACAAGACCTGGGACAAAGCCTAGAGCAGAAAAGAATTAGAAGAGAAGTGTAGCTGACAAAATGATGCAGAGATTTCATTATTTCCACCTGTATTTAATGTATTTTGCATATCACATCTGTATTTTTAGGTTGGTTTTTTTTTTTATTTTGTGGCCTCCTTACTTTAATTTTTGTACACTGAAGTCTTAAATGCTTCTAAAACAACAGCTATGGTTTTAAAAGATCTTTTCACACCCACCCCACTCAAATTGCAACAGATGTGGAATATTAATTTAGGGTGAGTGGGCACAGATGTTATCAAAATCACCCTCTTACCTGCCAACTCCACCAAATTTTCCAGTACTTGGATGTTCTCTTCCACTGATGTGTGGAATTTTATTGTAATGTTCTCTGTGCCTTTTTTTTTTCCTCAGATGTTTTGTTCAGTTGCTAAACCTGCTTATGTCTTCCTCCTCTATCAGCTGACTGAGCTAAAACAATACTTTGTGGCCATCACTGAACAGAAAAGCAGCTCTGAAGACACTGATGTGATTAGGTGTGAGGCCAAGAACTTGTGCTGAGTGCTAGAAGAGCACTTTATAACCACAGTAAATCAGTAAGTTTGGGCTAGACAACATGGCAGAGGAGAAGTGATGTGATTTGAAATATGAGTTGGGGAAGAATGCGAAAAATAGGGAAGTAAAAAGGTGTATTTAAACTGGATTTTCATTTTCCAGTGTTACCAAAGTGAGTTAACCAGCCAGCTTTTCTTTGCTGACTCTGAATTCTCTTCCTTAATTCAATATTGTGCTGCTCACACAAAACTACAAAGCAAAACGAGTGGATATGAGCACTCTCTGTGCCTCAGGCCTGTGGAAAGCTATTGTAACACAGCACTAAATTTGGACTAATGCACCCTGTCCCTCAGCAAGGACTAATAGCTCAGGATCAGCTTCAGGCTAACAGCTTTTGAGCTGTCTGGAATGGAGGCAAAGGGAGTTTTATCTTCCCACAATGTACTTTGTGGAGCTATCCATATTGGGTCGAATTTGGAAGAAGCATTGAAAGCTTTTTTAATACATGACTGTGCCCTAAACCAACAAAAAGCAAAGTGCATTGCAAAGGAGAGGAGCATCACTGCCCATATTTTGTGATATGCAGTATTAGGACAAGAAAAAGCAACACAGTGGTCAGGTCTGGGGTGTGGTTCAGGTCTCCATTGCCTTATCCACCAGGAATATTGTGACTCTAAGTGGCAATAGCAGGATTGTTCATATTCTCCACTAATATCCAATCCTGTGTTTATCAACAAATGGACAAATTACAAAACCTACAGTACACTTTACACAGCATGATTTTTCCTAGCTTAATACCTACAGAATCAAAGCAGAATTATGTCACTCTGTTGTGCAAATGGGCATAATTTTAATTTCTGTAAATTGGCAAAAGTAATAACAGTACTCCTATAAAAATGTGCATTGCTTGTCACATGTCAAGTTTCATATCTTTACATAGAAAATTAGAGAAAAGGTCCTAATTTCCTTTAATTATGCTTTGACCACAAATTACTTAACATTCTAATTAATATAAAGAAGTTGATTGTATGCAACACACAATGTCCTGTGTTGCTCCATCTACCTTTGTGCTTAACTTTATTTTCCAAAACCCTGATATTAATGACATATCCTAGCCTAGAATTCAAGTCTGTTTTAACTTGGTTTCCTTCTGTGGCATTGTTACAGGGACTCATTCGGATTTTAACACCTCAGGCGGTTTTACAGACACAGCAGGAATTGTGCTGTTGGAAACATGTGCTGACATCGTGTGGACAATATTAAGAAGTGCAAAAAAATCAGCTTTTAAGAAAAAACTGGGAAACAAGTAAGTATCTCTACTTGTTATTGTGAATTAGATGAATTACAAATATGTATGATATGATATAAGAGCTATGCCCAAATAGTTTGGTTTAACACTGCTAATGGAATCAGGAATATTGATTCAACCCTGTTTATTTTCAGCTCAAGAAATCCTTTCCAATGAGCACAAAGTGATCAAAACACACAAGTCTCCAAGCCACTTTTAATCAGCACCCAATTCCAACATTACCTGCTTTTGTACTCATTTCTGTATCTGTTTATCTCTTTTTTTCTTCCTCTAAGTCTTTGCCAAAGTTGTTTTTGTACAGTGTGCATTGCTTCCTTCCACTCAAACACACACACAGCACTCCTACCCAGAATATCAGCCCAGGCAGCCCTCATTCCTGCAGGACTTCACACGAAGCTTTGCTTCAGAAATGGCTTTGGTTTAAGGCTTCTTCTTGTTTCTTACATTTGACCCAGAGTTAAGAGACTTAAGAGTTGAAATAGCTGCATCTAATACCAGTAAAAGTCCACAATGGCCAAGTTAGAAACACTACAGTGCATTCATGTAGTTTAAGTCTTACTAAACTTAAATACCTACAAAACTTTGTCTACTAAGCTTTAACATCTACAAAATATTAGCAGATTTCTGTCCATCTGTTGTGAAAATGTGCAAATTTTAACCTCTGAATGTTGGACTATTAACAGACCCACTAGAAAAACATCACCCATCATGTTAATTATCCTTACATAGAATATGAAAGGAAAAAGTGAAAGAAGCTCCTAAAGATACTTTCCTCTATAACAGCCCATCTATAAGAGGTCTGTAAAGGTTTGCACACAAGGAATGTGATTCTAAAGTAGTCCCTCAAAGCAAACCTGCATGTCACAGCTGCATGATCTGCCTGCATGAGATCCTGTATGCCAAAAGCCACTTAGCTGGTGCTGCAGCCTGCTGACTTAATTTACATTGAATAAAGGCAAAACTTTGTAAGCCTTGCCTGTGGGCTTCAAACAAATTATGTGGGAATAGAGCTTAAAGATATGTTTGGACCAATCCCTTCTTTTGTGAAAGTTTATTGAGTTTGTTTTGGAAAACGTAGGAAGTTTTAATTGAACTTTATAATCAGTGAAGATCCTTGGAATCTTTTAGGAATGGAGATCAGTGTAGTATTTTACTCAAGTAGGCACTTTGTGCAGAAAGAGCCCGCTCTTGTGGTACAGTAGGAGATGAAATAAATATATATTTAACTAAATGGACATAATGCCATACAGTAGAAGATTTTCTGTGATGCTTTTTCAGCTTCTATATAAAGACAGATGAATCTATGCAGGAATAACATCTGTTTTCCAAGTCTTTGCATTTTATACTTGATGGATTTTGTTTTTAAGAAAATGTGAGTTTCAGCTGAAATTTCTACCCTCAAAGGCCATTTTTTTTTTTTTTTCATGTGGATACTCTTCTCTAATTAGGTAGGAATATAGACTACAATCTTTTTCTTACTGGATAAACTTGCAGCATATCCTATTTGTTTTCTGCTTTGGCACTTACTTTCATGAAACTTGTGGGTGCCCAATTTTCTTTGAAAATTTTACCTTGCTCTCAAATTTGTTAGAAACTACTATGGATTGAAAAATGCTGTGGGTGAGAGATAAATGGAAAATGGAGATGCATGGAAAAGGATGTTGTAAGTCTCTATCACTGTAAGTCTGTATCACTGTGCTCAAGTTCTTGATTACTTGATATTAAAGTGTTTAGAATACATGGACAAACATAAAAAACTCAATTTTTATCCATGAATTAGAAGATAATTTCCAGATAAAAAAATCTCACTTGTGATTTAATAATTGGCAGCCTTGTGCTAGATGGAGGGTGGAACAAGCTCAACAACCAACTTTCTTTCAGATGAACTTTAAATGTCAAAGTGTCCCATGATAACTTTGCATGTGTTTGGTTTTCAGTGTTTTGGAAACTTTCCTTTCACCCTTTAAAAAATTGTAACAGTGGTTTGCCTTTGGAAGAATTGGTTAAATATGCTCTGAGAGCCAGTAATTTAATGAAAATCTATTAGGTTTCCTGGGTTCTGACAACTTTTGTCATCAGTGGAGGTGAAAATGGGAAAAGAAGCTTTTCCTAATTTACAATTTATGATGTGTGGTCCATCTTTAAGAGTTTTTTACCCATTATACCCTTGATGAGTCAATGAGATTATGCAATACTACTAATGGCAGACTTTCATTTCCATTTTTAAAATAAACATCTCTAAAACGAAAATTTAAACAGAAAGAAACAAGAATCAGAGTCCCATCAACCTCTCCTAGCTGTAGTCTTGGGCTTTTATATTCTCTGTCTTCTCAGGAAGTTCATTCTTTCTTATACCCTTCTGGGAAAGCTTTGGGTCTGTCAAGCATTATACCATCTTCAGGACCAGGATTTGCTGTAATTATCTCCCAGTAATTCTTATCTTCTTCGACTTTATGTGAGTTCAGATAATTGTGACAAATTACTTCAAATTCTCTTCCAAAATAAGTCCTGCAAAGTAAAAAGAGATAGGATAAACAAGGAGAATTAACATACACACAAATACAACAAATCTTCATTACTTGTGAATTGTTCAAGATTTTCTCCTTTTTCTCTTGGTATACTCAGAAATATCCCCGTGCACTTTCAAATACCAGACCCTTACAAGAATCACAATAATCCACGTTGTTTCCTATGAATAATTTAGGAATTTGAAATCCAAAATAAATGCCACCTTTCTAGCCTCAGAGCTAAAAGGAGCCCCAGGATAAGGCCCTGATGCACCAACTCGATTTGTAAAAACTGGTTAGGCCCCCATCCCCACTTCTCTCTGACTGAGGAGGATTCTGGCTACTTAATAACTTCTTCAGCCTCAAACATTCAGACCTTTCATCCTCAAAAACCTTACACATCCTCAGTCAAGTCTTGCTAGGAATTTAATGGGAAACATTAGTATACTCCTTAGCAGGGCCTAATCAATATTAATTTAATGCATGTACCTCAAGTGAATTAACTGCAATTTCTTGAGACACTGATTCAGATGGACATAGCATATATAGTTTTCTGCAGTGTGGTTTTATTTAGTTCCCTTGCTCCTTACTGATATACTTCTTAGTATATCAGTTTTTCCTTCAAAAGTAACCCAAACAACTGACATTGCTCAAGATATTCAAAGGAAGAACCACCAAGAAACCAGAGAAAACTAAAAGCATGATATGATAATGAAAAATGAGAAAAAAAAAAATCCAAACTGATCCAGCTGTCTGCAGTAACACAGCAGCACACGTTACAGCCAAGCAGTAAAATCAGGGAAAGGAGAATGGCATTCTGCATTATTTTCCATTTCCTCAGTGCATTCCTGAAGGTCTCTTGCTTCCTCACAGTAATTCTTGATGTTGGCACACCACTGTGCACACTCCTGCCAGTTGTGAGTTATTCTTACCACACACAGAAGGTCCTTGGAACAGCTAAATTTCGATTGGTGTAGCAGTGAGTAATAATAATTTTAGTGTCTGCCTGGAAAAAAAAAAAGAACAAGGGAAGACGTTAGACAAACATTTATAAACCAATACTGTGAATAAACAAGTCTTTAACAATTAGTTAATTTTAGGGTTTATTAGTGAGCTTATTCTTGTAAATAAGTGTTAGTTCAAGGCTGTAAAGGAACAGTTGTATTTGTGATACTCTGTTGTACACCAGCACTTCAGGAAGCCTAGCAGTTATCTGGTACAGGAAAATTCTGCATTTACAAAAGGTTGAGAACATTTGGAAAATCATCCACTTATTCATATGCCTTGAGAATTTTATTATACATTTAATATACAGGACCTCTTATTTAATCACATCTCTAAATATTGGAAATGGAATTTATTGTCTCAAATGGCCTGAAAAACAAGTAAGAAATGCCTCCTCATAACGTGATAATGTTAACCTTTGAAAATTTCTGATAAGAAAAATGGAACAAGTCAACCTCAAAATGAACAGTAGAAACAAATCTCCTTATTTGTATAAGCAGATTCCCTAATTAAAGAGATTGTTCCTTCCCTCTCCCCCTTCCTAAAAGCAGAGGTCAGAATGGCATAAGGGAAATATGTGAATAAAATCAACATAACTTTTTTTTTTTTTCCAGGAGTCCACCTGCTTCAATTAAACTTTCATAACCTTTCCTACAGTTTTAATTTCTTACAGGAACTGGAAAGCCTTCATGTTCAAGACGCAGTTGTGGATCCAAGGACTTAGCTTGCCAGAAAGTCAAATAGGAAACCTCAGCTGTCAAAAATACTTTCTGAAGGCGAGATTTTTTAGCAAAATCTTTAAATGTTTTGTGGTCACTTGCCAGATAAAACTGTAAATAAAAATATATATTAAGGACAGTATTAATGTAAAAGAAACAAGATATGTAATTTTAAAACATACTTTTGAACAAAAAATCTTTTCTCCTGACTCCTGACAGATCAATCTTCTCAACTAAAACTATGCAAGCAAACCCCATACGATAGATTCTATACTGTTGATAAACTCATTAAGTAGTTATTCTATATGCAGATTTGTGAATACTAATTTAAAATTCAATTTACATTTCAAATATTTTTATCTCACCAATGTGATTGTTGAGAAGGAAACCTTTTTCAAAGTTGTGGTGAATTATTTTGAGTGCATTCATATGTGTAATGCTTTATTTGCTTTTGATTTGCAGGGTGAAAGAATGTTACCATTTAATAGAAATCTGCTTCCTCAGAATGACAGAATAGTGCATGACTTTATACTCCTACTATGGATTATCTTCATAAGAAAGGAAATCTTCTCATTTTGGAGTTTCTGAGTTGGAAGAGATCCATGAACATCATCAGGTCCAACTCTTGAGTTGTTCAAAGTGAAAAAATCCTAAAATCTCCCTGAAGAATTATTTCATGAGACAATCTAATTGTGATTTCTTTTTCTTTCCTTTTTTAGATTTCCTTTATTCAATTATTCTGGCTAACAGCCCCCTTGGTCTGCACACCTGACCTCAGGTAAGTAACATAAACTTTCTAATTAGGTATTACTTATCTTAATCTCTGCAAGATTCTGAGCCTGTTCTATAAAATTAAGATGTTGCACTAGTGTACAGCTTTATATATCTATTCTTAGAGAGGGATTAATGTATATTATCAGTATATCTATCAGTATAATAACACTGCCATTTGCAACTTCATTGTCTTACCAGTTTGTCAGAAACTCCTCCTTTTGTCCCAAGAAGAAAGTTTTGGCCGTATCTAAGTGGCTCACCCACTGCACTTCCATCAACACTGGTAAAATAGTAAAGAGGAAAAAAAGGTACATTCAAATAATCAGATTTACTTTTGTTTAGGTTGTCTGTTTTGGTCTACTGTTAGATGTTGCTTTGTGACATTTTTTATTGTTTACCTTTTAAAATAGGTAAAATATCTTAACCTAAGGCAGAGCCTTTGACTATTGAGCAGGGCCGTGTTCTTCTCTTTCTTCTCCAACAAACAGCAGCAATTAAATATATATTTGAGAAATATGCTGGGTTTTTTTAGAACAGAACCATGTCCACTTCATGGAAAGCAAAAGCAATGACACATATTTCTGCTTGCAAGAGAGTGAATATTAATACTAGTGATTTTTGGACATGTTTTGTCTGCAACTGGAATAAAAACAGCTGCAGAATTTACCAATAATATAGTGAACTTGATTCTGTCTTTCACACTTAAGGTGTGAAATTAACTCCAAGAAGTCCGTGGAATTAATCATAGCATGCAACATAGAATCAAGCTTATTGCATGACTGAAGACTCTTTCTTAAATAGATTAAATTCACTGGCATTCCTTTTTATATCAGCAAACTTCGTTGCACATTTCTCAAAGCAAGACACCCAAAGCTAGAACAACAACTGACAAGAGCCGAGAATAAAAGCACCGACCTCACGATACAGAAAGCGTTCCGACCCACGGGCTCCACGCTCTTGACGGCGCTCAGTCCCCGTGAGATCTGCAGGGGCTCGTCCGAGTACGGGGACACCTCGTCCATGTCCACAGCCAGGGTGACGTCCCCGCGCCCTTCGGGGTCCCACTCCTCCGAGCGCCCCTCCGCAGCCCCGGCTTGGCTGTCCGGGTTCTTGAGCAGCACGGTGTCTCCAAAGTGAACGAATCCATCACGAGATACTGACAGCTGCACCTAAATCAGAATTCGCACAGCATTTGACAGATATTAATATAATATTAATTATATATATATATAATTTATCTGAAGTATTGCAGTACATAAATTCCGCGTCATTCTTAGCGCATGCACAACAATAATAAGAGTTATGCCACCCTGTGGGGAGGTGGACACAACTCTCTGTAAAAATTACCCTCTTGAAAATATTCTCCTGAAGTCTGGCTAATCTCTGTACTAAAAGTTGTCCTTGCTCTCTCTTACGGATAAAATC
>VZTB01008014.1:122012-182452 GCA_013397245.1 Thryothorus ludovicianus | reverse complement strand
TGTCCTTGCTCTCTCTTACGGATAAAATCCCTCAGGAGCTCCTGTTGGCAAAGGAGAGAGGGGCAGATATGTTATCCAGCACCCACAATCTCGCGTTTTAAGTGGATTTAGAGAGCCGGGGGGAGACGGCGGTGCTCGGCGCTGGCCGTACCTGATGCGCGTACTCATCCTCCAGCCAGTTCCCGATGCGGACCCCGAGGCGGTAGGACGCCATGGCCGGGCCGGGCCGCGTCCCGCGTCGCCATGGCTACCGCGCCGCGCCGCGATTGGCCAGCCCAGACAGGGGCGGGGCCGTGATTGGCCAGCTCAGGCGGGGTGCGGGGCCGTGATTGGCCAGCCCTGCGAGGGAGGGGCCGCGATTGGCCAGCCCGTACGGGGGTGGAGCCCCTATTGGCCAGCTCAGGCGGGGGGCGGGGCCATGATTGGCCAGCTCGGACCGGGGCGGGGTCGTGATTGGCCAGCCCTGCGAGGGAGGGGCCGCGATTGGCCAGCTGGGGAAGGGCGGAGCCACGGTTTGTCTGCCCGGGGAGGACGGGGCCAGGGGCGGTGCTGAGGGCGGCGCTGAGGGCGGAGCGGGGTCGTGAGGGCCCGGCAGTGATGGAGTGCTTGGGGGTGTAAGGTAGTGTTCGGATCGTTCCGTCCCAGTGTAAATCCAGCACTGCCAGGTCCACAGAAACCGTGTCCCCAAGTCCACACATCTTTTAAATACCTCCAGGGGTGGTGACTCCACCACTGCCCTGGGCAACTTGTTCCAGTGCTTGAGAATCCTTTTGGTGGATGAGTTTCCAGTGTGAACTTCACCAGAGCAAGCTGAGGCTGTTTGCTCTTGTTCTAGCAGTCAACATGTCGGTCTGTCCTCCAGAGCAGTAAGAACAGCTCAGGTCGCTCGAGTGCCCCTCCTCAGGCACTTGCCTTTTACGCTCCATATTAGACAAAGAGATGCATCAATTTGACTCAACAATTTCATTATCACTGCGCTGTTGGTGAATGCTGGCAATCATAGAATAGTTTGGGTTGAAAATTACCCTTAAAACCATCTCATTTCAGCCTTCCCGTGCTGTGGACAGGGACCACGGTGCTCCAAGCCCCATCCATCCTGGCCTTGAACATCTCCGGATGGGGCAGCCACAGCCTCTGAGAACCTGTGCCGGTGTTTTACCACCCTCATTGTGAAAAACTTCTGAATGTTTAGTGCCAGGGAATGAGTCAGGTGAGTGTTTCTTGGTTTGAAATATTCATGGCAAGTTAAACTAAGTGACTGTGCCATGTGTTTATTTTCCAGATAGGCTAATGCAATGATCTTCAGAGGTGGGGTAGATCCTTGCACAACACATTTAATCCCTTTACAACTGTCACAGTTTTCTTGCAAGCTTGTTATCGTAAGGTTTCAATGCTGGACAACTTACAAAGATTAAAATAAAATTATTTTTTGTATGGACAGCTGGGCTACCTGCTATCGTCAGGCAGTTTTGGCAGTAATTCATGTGAAATTTGGCTTTTTTCTGTTTGTTTTTTAACCCCAAAATTATTATTCAAACATTATTTAGCATGTCCCAAATCTTTTAAGGACCAAATACTACCCATTTTTGTTCAAATAGCACCACTCAGTGTTCAGTTGTGGTAAGTGACACTTCTCCACCCCGGTTCTGTTGTCAGAAATGCTGAAACTGTGTAATGAAAATAAAGAAGAAACTTTGTTCATCTTAGCCGAATGTCACAAGCCAAACACCTTTTTCTTGTTTCAGAATTAAGCCGTTTAAATCAATATTCAGAAATAAATCATTGTTATAAAATCATCTATTATACTTAGCTGTGTCATTAAGAGCAGGTGCACTGTTCTGCTGCAGCATGTAGCTAATATACAGAATTTACATCAAGTTTCCATAGTTTTGTGGCCTAATGCACCATCAGTACTTAGTTATTTATACATTCTGATGCAGAGAGAAGTATTTGTAGAAAATATAACTGTGTACAGAAATAACTCCAAGCATCTCTCAGCAGGATTATGCTGTAAGTATCCTCGTTACCTGGAAGGATTTAATTTCTGATTACATAGTATTTCCTGTAAACAAACAAAAAGAGCTCCCTCTAAAGATGTTTGAAAATTTAACATCTTCCCTGCAGGAAAGGTTACAGGCCTATTCAACCCAGCTCAGTTTCCTTTTGTGCAGATAAAATCTGTGTTTACTCCTAACAGTTGTTTGCTATATTAAATGGTGTGAAGAAAAGCTGTGCTTGTGAAGGAATTGAACTGTGTTTTGTGTGTCAATTTATGGTAGCATATAATTTTAACAGAATTAAAGATCTTCGTGATTTACTGAAAAATATAGTATTATCATTTTCTTTTTTTTTTTAAGTCAATGTTAAGTAAAGTTATAGCCAGCTACTTTCTCCTACTGGAGTTACAGATCTTCTACCCTTTTAATCTTTTTTTTGGTTTTTTTTAAAATGAAAGATTACCAGATGGTTGAGAAGACCCCAAATAGCACACAGAGCTGTCTAAACCATTAGTTTACATAAAAGGCTGGGCTGGTTCGACTTTTAATTGCTTTAAGCTTGTCAGAAATATGTGAGCTAGAACATGTTTTAAATACTTTCAATTATAAATGCATTGGGATATATCAGCAGTACAAAGCATCTTGTGTGGTCCAATCTGGCTAAAAGGACAAGGTCTGGATGGGTGTGAACATATATTAAGTCCCTGAAAGATGAATGTGATCTTACTTAGAGAAAGTGGCAGAGCATAAAATACTAAAAATAAGTCATAAATCACATACACGTTGGAGGGGAATGTTTTTAATACCTGCCTTTTCTGCCTTGGGAGTGTGTCGGTGGGGTTTTTTTTCTGTTTTCTTTTCCCTTTTGAAATTTGTGAGTATGCCAAATTTCATTAACAATACAGACTAAATAATACTGCACAGGAGTAAAATTGTTCTCTGGGAGAATTTGTTTCCTTTCATGTTATTATTTTACACTAGCATTGTTCTGACACATGCTATGAATCAGTTTTCTTTGCTGTTATTAGGTTTCTGGCTATTAAAGTGATTAATCTACTTGTTAATAATATAACTACAGTTTCTTATTCTAACCTATGCCCGAAACACTCCCACTCCTCTTTTCACATAACAAAAGGAATGAAGTAGTTTTAAGTGATATGATTTAAGGATTGTTGTTTTGCCACTTGTGTGGATGCCTCCCATTTTGGCTGTGAATTCAGTGTGGAGTTTGCTGTAATGCTTTTTGCTGGCAAGCAGTGAACCTGTTCATGGTACATTATTTTCTGAAATGTAGCAATCCATTAAACAGACCTTTCAGTCTACCTTTCACAAGAAAGAGGAGCAGGATTCTTGTGTGCCATACTGGCAGTAAGTTTGCTGATACAGGTACATGAGTGGAAATTTGCCCTATATGGGGTCTGGTTAAAGATATTCAAAATGGATATTATGATTCATTTGGTGTTTTATAACCAAAAGATTTTGCTGGAAAATGAGGGAAGGGAATAATTTGCAATGTATCTAAGACTACCAAATGCTTTCCAGTTCATTTGGATTGAATAATCCACATCTCCATGGTGTTTTCTACTTGTTTCTAATTTAGATGTGTACAGAGCATTCCCTTTAGAGAAATTTTATAATGAATAATTTCCCTTCAAATTGAGCTGTTCCATCATGACTGACTGTGACAGCTATTTGAAGATTTTCTCCTATGCCTGGCTGAATTTTGTTCAGCAGATGGACTTGAAAAACCAGTAGAGTTCTGTATCTCTCAGAAAAATATTGTCGTTCCACAAACAGTAATTTATGAAAAGAATATAGAAATTTTAAAGTACATCTCCAAGAAATAACACTGTATTTCACAGAGATCTGTATAAACTCTGAACAAGCTAAAATGCTGTCATCAGCAATAAATAGTTTAGTGTGAGCAGAAACACCATTAACAAAGCTCTATTTCTTCTTACATTTATCTCTTCACAGGACTATGCATTATGTATGTCTACCCTTAGGCAATTTAAAAATGCTTGTTTTCCAAGCTGTGGAATATTTCTCCAAGGTGTCTTACCAGAACAATGAGACTGGCCATGTCATTGGCTAACAAAGTCTCAGCTGATTTCTTTTAAGAAATGCTTGCTGGGGACCTACTTGAAGAGACTTGTGATGTCCACCCACTACCAAGGTACAGAGTGCATTGCATGTGCTGAACTGCAGAGTTCTGTCTTCAGCCACAAGCATTGACACAAAATCACTGTGGCTGGGGCATGGTCCCATTTATAACAGGTAGAAATCACTCTCTCTCATGGTTACTCATCTGTTTAAACTTTAGTTTCCATGAATACTCATGCTTGAGATTTTGATATTTGCTTTTTGTTAGCAATTTTTGTACGTAAAAAGCAATAGCATGATTGTCTGTAGAGAAAAAAACATAGCCCTAAGCTCCATGACTTAGGCTGACTTTGATTGTGTGGGTTGTTCAGGCATTAAGTCCTGCCAATGTGAACACACTGCTCCTGAAACTGGAAGGCAGCATTTCTGCATGACCTCTTGTGACCCAGATCATTCTGTTTGTTCCCACTTTAGGGCTTTCTATAGATAGTGCTCAGGGATGTCTTTGCTTCCCTTTTTAGCCTTGCCTGCAGCACGATTCCTCTCCTTTATTGTGGATTGCCTATTGGATCAATCCCTGCCCTGTGATGTCATTTTCCTCCTTTTGGATTTTACTGCCCTGTGAGGACAGTGTTAAGATAGAAACCAGTCTGTTCTCATCATTTTCCGTGGTGCAAATACATGCTCCATTGAAGCAAAGTAATGATGTACACAAATAACACTGGAGATTTGGGTCAGTCTATCTTCCAACCCTTCCTAAACCTGTTAGAAACTGTATCCCACTGGCTCCCATTCGAAGTTTATTTGTGGTAGTTAAGATTTAGAGATAAGGAAATTACAGAAATCAGAATACTTTGGTTCACATGTGTGTGTGTTACATCAAATGAGCTGTCTAGAAACAGGAACAGAAACTGATTTATGTATTTATACCGCAAAACATGAATCAGTTAAATATTTCTGGCAGAGTAAAAAGGAACGTGATGAGAATCTTTTGTCCTAAGGGGGAAAGAACATGTGTATTGTAATTGTTTTTAACATTTTCTGCCACCATTCTGCTATTTATGGTTTTGAATTGGCTGACCTTACTCTAGCAGTGTATTTATGTCAGACATCACAGACTACAAAAAATATTTTATATGTCTGAAGACCCTGGCAACTGTTCTAATTTGAGGCTCAGAATATTTTGGCATTTCTATGTCAAATGGGTTTGTAAATTAGCACTGTTTAGTTGATGGCTTTTCATTGAGCTGTAGGAGATCAATGGTGTTGCAGTGTAATGCTGAGGATGCAAAAAATGAATGGAGCACAAATAATGTAATAAATAAGAAATTTGCTAAGATGGTCATTGCAATGTACAATGCACAAACAAAGTGTATTTGCTAGTTCAAGCTGAAAAGCTAGACCATTCATTCCATGAGCACTTGTTCTGCAGAGAAATAACTTTCTTGCTGAAATACCTTTCAAGTATTGGAAAGAATTCTCCTGTGTGTGCTTTTTGTGGACTGGAATGATACAGAATGAGCCATTTTTAATCCATTTTTTAATTGAAGCCTCCTAAAAACAAACAAGAAAAATGGATTAGTGTAAAAGCAAAGGCTGAGCTCTTTACAAAAGAGGCAGAGTATCTGATCTGTCTGCAGGAACAGTATTTTTGTGCTGCTGCCCTGGGGTCTTTATGATCACACAGAGCACTGGGGGGTTCTGTGTCTCCCTCTTATTCAGGGGAGCTCCTGGAAGCAACTTGGAATTCCATTGGCATCTCATAGGTATAGGGAACTCTTGGTTAAAGTTAGGAACAAAATGTGTTATGTTCATTAAGGCAATCAAAGAGGAGCTCTCCCTTCTCCATGCTTCTGGCAGTGGAAAGTATTTTCAATAATATATCAGAACTAATTATGAAGATCACCAGACCATAAGCACTGCCATTATTTAAAGTTTTGAGTATGCATCTTGGAGGGAGGAAGCAGATACACAAAAGAATGCATAGAATCATCATAATTCATAAGATTTGTTCTTATCTTACTCTCTAAGAAGTTTTGTTTCATCTTGATAGGAGATACTGAGGAACAAGGACTATCAAATAGATGTCAAGGTTATTTAGTTTTTTAACTAAGACTTTCACATGGAAAGAGAAACCCCAAATACATTTGAGCAATCTTAAGCAGCAGTAGCTATGGCAAACAAGAAATGAAAGAAAAAAATAGTGATATAAAAACTAATGAGTTATATTCAATAAGAGAAAAAACCTGATTGATTTTCTTCTTGTTGCAGGGTACACCACTGATGTAAGTGGACTGATATTTGCATAAGATTATCAAAGAGGAAATGCATTTGCATTTATGTCTCCATTTTATGTAGCCTTTTGGAATCAAAAGTGTTCTCTCTCTTAAAAAGTTCGTGTGGTGATAGAGTTCTCTGTGGAGAACCATCACTAAACACACAAAGAACTTTTTAATCTCTGTTGATCCTGGCAGGAGTCTTTGGCAAAACTTAAAGCAGCAATGGTGTCTTACAGAAGACTTGCTTGATTTCCCATGATGTAACAGGGTATATAAATGATTCAGTGGAGACAAATTTGAGATAAAAAATTCTCAATGGAGATGGTCATACAGGGATGCTCCAAGGCTTTAGAGTACAAATGTGCAATTAGTGCAACAATGCAGTTTTTATGTCAAAATATTAGTGAAAATGCAGAATTAAAAACATCAGGAAACTGGTTACATTAGCAAAGAAGTTTCATGTGGAAATTTAGGCCACTTGTATATCATGTGACTTATGAAAACAGAGAATACATTCAGAAAGGAAAAAGGTGAATTAACCTTGGGAGACCAGCTAGATCTGAACACTAGCTGTAAGGAGAGAGAAAAGTTTGCCTCTTAGTGGCTGGATGGAGGAATAAGTGGCATTCTCCTGATTCTTTCAGACTTGGAGCTTGAAGAAAGGAATCAAAGCTGACTATCAGGTTGATAAGGAATGCAATAGTGACATCATGGCAAAGAAGGAATCCTAAAATCAGAATATCCTGATTTGGAAGGGTCCCACTGGGATCATCGAGTCCAGCTCCTGGCCCTGCACAGGACCACTCCAAAATCACACCATGTGCCCAAGGGTGTTGTCCAAGTGCTTCTTGACCTCTGTCAGGCTATGTGCTGTGGCCACTTCCCTGGGTAGGCTGTTCCAGTGCCCAGCCACCCTCTGGTGGGTTCCTCTGCCCAGCCACCTTTTCCCTTATATTTGAGCTGAGCCTCTCCTGACTCAGCCTCACACTATTCCCTCAGGTCCTGTCACTGTCACCAGAGACAAGAGAGCAGTGCCTGCCCTCCTCTGCCCCCTGTGAGGAAGTTGTAGACAGCTGCATTCTAATGGAAGCTTTAAAATGAATATAATTTTTTTTCCTCCCCCTTCTCTCCTATCTTTAATGGTCTTTACCTCTCAAACTCCATTTACTTTTGTTACCTTTCAAGTTTTTTCTTCATTTATTTTGGGGTTTTCTTTCCCCAGTCCTCTAGTTCATAGAATCTATCAGGGCTTCTGGTCCTTTGGGAATTCATAGACACTTTTGATGAGACTCTATTGTTATAGGTATTTTTGCTGATATAAGTTCCTCTAGGTACTTTCTGGGTATCATAGATATTATGCATTAATTTATCCATTATATTTTGTAACCACCTCTCTCTTCTCTTGTGCTTGTTTGTTAAATGCTGAGTAAAATGTACACCACAATATAACTGAAGGACGGCACCTTGACCAGTTCTGAAAGTTATATTGAAAATCCTTTGGCTTCTTACATGTTTTTTATAACTGTATCTTATTTGGGAGTGCTTTTATAACACTATTTCTGTAGGAAACATCTTCTGTTGGTTGCCTCTTCCATATTATGGAGTATGAAAGAGACTAAAAGCAACAATGATTTATGGAAATTAGATGTGGCCTTTCCCAAATTGCAGGTGCGTGTCAGAATTGTGAGAAGTTTGGCTAATTTTTATTCATAACAAGATTATGTGCTTTCCTACTTTCAGTAAAAGTCTTTCTATTATACAGTCTGCATTGACTTATAATAATGATTTTTAAATCTGTTTTTCTTCCTCAGAACTGCTTGTGAAGTCTTGCCAAGGGATAAAAAATAAAAAGGAGAAAGCAAACAAACTGAATAAACATGTATCTGAAAGAAGAAATGATTGCAATTGAGAATGGCTGATTCTTCTCTCTGTGTATTCCTAGGAAATGCCAAACCAAGTCCTGCAGAACAAATTGTTAGAAATAGCCCTGGCTATTGCAAACTCCTGGCCTAAGCTGATCAAAGTAATGAGCTTCAGTCTGTTAAATCATGAGGGATGATTCTGTTCCCTACAGCAGGAAAGTATGCTGGAAGCCTGGCAATATCTGGTGCTTCTTAATTTTTATTGTATGACATCTTTTGTGCTGTTATGAATCCTGCACGATTCTAGTTAAATTTGGAAATCTGGAGGACAGCTTTTCTGCTTTAATAACTTCTGCTGCTCCTGTAAGAGGTTTATATTTGCATGCTAATTTAGCATACTTAATTTGCTACTAAGGTTCACTGTTCTTATTGTTTCACATATCCTGGCATGAACTCATTTAATTTATTCCTTTGTTAGCCTATGTCCAGCTGGTGAACTGCTAATCCTAGCAAAGGTTATCAAATGTAACAAAAACTGAACTAGATTTTTTTTCAGGAAGTACTAAAGGAGATTTTTGACTATGATATCCTTCTCGTTGTAATGGCAGATAAATGCAGCCATAACCTGCTTATAGTGCATAGCTGTGTTTCCTTCAAAGAACTGAAATTGGAAAATATCATCCTTACAGTTATTTCTTAGGTCCAGAATGCATTTCTACCAAACTCCAATGGGTGTTCCCTTGGCCTTCATCCAGGAGAGGATGGAGCACCTGTCCTTTGAGGAAAGGCTGACAGAATTAGGGCTCTTCAGCCTGGAAAAGAGGAGCTTTTCAGGGTCCCCTTCCAATCCAAACTATTCTATGATTCTGTGAATTTGATGTTTTCAAACTAAGGTTGAGCAGCATAGAGGACCAATTCTGGATTGTCATCTGTCCATTATAGTGTCAACTCTTAGAGCTATAAAAACTCCCAGCTCATGCTTCAGAGTTCCTCACATCTTAGACAAAACTAGGGTGATGGGTACAGTGGATAGCACATAATGTCCCTGGGAGTAAATTGAAAAGATTCACTTTACTGATTTTTGTTGGCAGTTATTACAATGATTGTTGAGACAGGCGGGTAAAATGTTCTTTTTTTTTTTGCCAGGTATAATAAATTAACTTCTGTGTTACCATTTTTAACACTAGGATTACTTGCAGGCTTGGGAAGAAAAATGAACCTCTGAGGAAAAAAAAAGATTTTAAGGACATTTTTCTTTGAGTAGAATTCATAATCAGTGAATAATTTAAGACATATATTCCAGTGCAGTATGGATAGGTGATATCTAGAGCTATCCAGATATTTTCTGTTTAACTGGAATAAGATTGCTTATGTGCTTATGACCAGTCATTAGTGCAAAAAAGAGAAAAGGCAATCCAAAGCACTGAAATTAAAAACATCCTTGTGGTAGTTCTTGTCCAGACTCCTATCTGTAGTGTTTTCATGCTTGTCAGTAGAAGCAGCTCGTTGGTAGCAGATGGAATGTTTTGGTGGCCTTGCCATTATTTTCAGCAGCAAGTTATTCTCATGTATTTCTGTGTCATCCTTATCCTTGGGCTTTGACACAGTAGTATCCTGAATAATTTATTTGTTTGTTTGTTTTTTTTTAAATACTGAGGTGCAGTTTTTACCTCTGCTGTGTGGGCAGTGCAAAGATCCAGAGTCAGAGAAGGCACTGGAGGTGATAAAGACAGGAAGTTTGGAGGGGGAAGTTGAAACCTGTAAATGAGATTCAAGGAGGGAATGAAACATGATGAGTGTCAGGCAAAGCAAATGATAATTCCAGCAGCCTTGTGGATACAGTGGAGAACAAAGCTGGAACTTCAGGAAGGAAGAGGAGGCAGTGAGACAATGATTTTTTTTCAATGTGCTCAAGAGCAAATAATGCCTTGGTGCTTTTTTGGTTGTAGCAGTAGATATTCCAAAGTACTCTGACCCCTGGAAATTGGTTTGTTTTGCTTGTTAGACTGATTATTTCTAGAAATTTGCTGAAGGTAGGAACAGGAAAATGTTTTTCAGTGGCAGTCAGTCCTGCAAATAAGTGTTATGGAACCACAATGTAATTAATGCCAAATGTGTCATCATGCCTTAGTCTGAAAGGAATTTAGGATGGATGCTTGTTTTCTTAGTGAATAAAATACCGTTTCACCCTAATTAGACTCATTTTGTACTGAGGACAGGGGTTAAATTGTATTAACTATACCTCTATCTTTAATATTGCTGCAGTCTGTGCCTGACTGATCCTTTGGCTGATGTAAAACTGTGCAGGTGGGAGACATTTAATCTGGGGGCAGGACTAAATCTAGTCTGAAGAGAAACACTAGAAAAATACATTGTGTAAGCATAAAGGCCTGAGAAGAAATTGTTTTGATGAATTGGTACAATCCTATTGTGCCCAAATTACTAATGCAGACCTAAGATATGTTGACAAACTGACAATTACTCAAATCTATTTTTATCTTTGATCCTGAGAATTACTCCAAACCTGTGCTTTAGTACTTTCAAGTAGAAAAGAAACAGCTACTTTTGTTTTTTCAAATTGGATTTATTCTTTAGCAGATAGTCTCCAGTAAAAAGATTTCTGAATTGTCACCCAACCACATATTCAGGGAAGCACATACCAAACCTGCCCTAAAATCCTGAACTGGACTGTTTTGTAACTTTACAGCTGGAAAGATTTACACTGCAAAGACACAATGGAACTGTGTCATCCTTAAGATTCCCATACACATCACTCATTCCCCTGCTCATCATTTTTCCTCACATTTTGGACTGTAAAGGTGATTAATTTACACAGACAGAGCAAATACCACTAGGCAGAAATCAATGTCTGCACAGGAGCTACTTTTAATGCTGTTTAGAATAGCACACACTTTTTCCTGAAATGTGTTCAAAGATCATCACTCATATGACAGAATTGTGTGTTTGCTCATGTAATTTCTGTTGGATATTTTGGGTTTCAGAGAAAACAGGAGCTGTTTGAGAGCAAAGAATTGCTAAAATGATAAACATGCTACCATCTGACCTCTTAAAAATGCCCATAAAAACTGAACCGTCAGTAGTGGATTAACATTAAAAGCTCTGGTATAAAACAGGAAGCAGAGCTTAAATCTGGGGAAAACAATAGGCAGTAAGAGCCTTTGTATCTGGGAAGGATTTCCTTGTTTTATATTTGCTGGTAAACATGGCATGAATTCTGCTGAAACATGGGCAGTTTTAGTGATTTACATGTCTGAGAACTTTCCCTGGTGACAAAAATAGTAGGGATTTTATTTTTAAAACTTAAATAAAATGCTACCTAATCTGATTGCAGGGGATACAAAAGCTTCTATTTCTACCCACTGCATTCAGAGCTGTTAAACTGTAATATTCCCAACCAGATTGATAATATAACAATGCTTCTCATTTTTAAAGCCAGATGAATCATACAGAGGTGCCACACCAACCAGGTCTTATTCTTTCTTACTTCTAATGAAAGTTAATGATTATTTTAAACCTTATTTCCAAATCTTCTGAGTGTGTAATCTGTCAGATTACAAAACCAGTGTTCTTAGCAAATTTCTGATTGTTAAATCTTAATTCCCTGTTTTTCTGCTTGCCATATTTGTGAAAAAGAAAATTGACTTGATGTTTTAAATTTTTCAGGATTGATGTTTTCTTAGCCAGTGGCACAAGCAGTTCTAGCCTTTCAAACCTGCTTTGTGCATCTAAATTAGTTTCAGGAAAGTGATTTGCTTATTAATGATTGAGGACATTTAATAATGCAGGATTTCTATGAATTTTCCTAGTTTGGATCCTACCACCTCATACAGCAAGATGTTGTATATAATATGAAGAAATCGTGCTTTGCAACAAGTGCTTGAAGTGAATTACTGATCTGAGTTTCAAGGTCAGTGGTACTTTTTGTGCCAAAATTGCTCTTGTTGCTTGGCTCTGCTGGTCTCTGCAGGGCAGAAAGTGGCTTTAAAAAGACAGCAAGCTAAGAAAGCAAAGTATTGCTTAGTGACATACACATGGTGACTGAAGACGTGGTGCTACTGGGAAATTAATCAAGTTCTTTAGTCCTCTCGTAATTAGGTTTACAGCCTTCAGGGAAGAGCTATGGTTAGGAAGATAGGAAACAAATGTTTAAGGGGGGGAAAGGCAGCCTTGAAACTCTTTCCAAAATATAGACAAATGAAAAATAGTCTTTAATATGTCAACTGAATTACTATCTGAATCTAAGTTCCAACTGGGCCTTTCTCTGCAGTCTAAATACTCATTTTACTGTATATTTTTCTGCAAATAAGAGCTGGAGGCCATGGAGGCAGCTTCTAGGCAGGCATTTTCATGCCACTATTTCCTAGGGAGTGCTCGTTTGCCTAACAGAACCCTAAAGGTCCAAAAAAAGTCTGCTTCCATGTTTTGCTTTCACATGGGTGTTAAAAAGCTCAGAAAAAAATCACATCAAATGCCAAATTGATACACCTAAAACTAGATATAAAATTATGAGAGAAGTGGTGGAACTTTTACACAGATTCCTCTTCACACAGACCAGTTTCAACAGATTTGTGCACGCCAAAGAAAGACTGATTAACTCAGGATGCAGCACAGAGCAGTGTGATTTGCCCAGGGTCAGCAGCCTTGCAAGCTTGCCAGACAGTATTTTCTTTTCCTAAATTAGAAGTTGTGTGTGCCAATAGTAGGTTTCCTGGTTAATTCTGAGCTATAAATTGAGGGAGAGCCAGGTGCCCTGGCCTCATCCAGGAGTCAGGATAGAGCTAACCAGAGTCCAGAGGATCTCACTGTGAAATTCAGCAGGAGCTGTGGGCCCATGGTTGCCATACCAGGGATATTTTGGCCAGTCATCAGTGACAGTACCCTAGAAGACAACTCCTCAATTGCAGCATCCTGGTGTAAGAAGAAAGTTATGATTTTCAGAATCTAGCAGATTTAAATAAAGTGGAAAAGCAAACCAGCACTATGGGGATGTGCAACACCAAGACAGGAAAACATATGCCGTGGTTAAAAGTATTTTCTCACTTTGAGACCTTATTTCAATTATGAAAAAAGCAGCAAATTGATTCTGACACTCTTCTACCATCGGACTGAAACATCAGTAAAGTTTCTTTTTCAGTTCTTGATAGCCTTTCAGTGCTCATGTGGCAGATGTTCCTCAGCACAATCACTGTCAAACACTCCTTGGTTTTGTATGTGCATAAAATGATGGCTGACAGCACTGGGGGTATGGAGTGAGTGTTCCATGTTGCACTGGTGCAGGCTGCTGCTAATATTAGAACAGAATGAAAGCTCACTTCCTGGAGGCATCAGCAAGCTTTATTTGCAAATTTTTTTTCAGTTGCATAAGACATGTGGAATACATTTTCATAAACTGCTTGTGATTAAATGTAAAGTACCAGGAGGATTTGCAATAGTTAATCCCTTTATTTCTGGAGTCTGTGAAGAGCAAATTAAGCTGAAGACTGATACATAACTGGTTTTCATTAAACTAATGCTCTTATAGTATAGTATTGTTTGGTTTAATTATGGAACATAATTTTAGAAATTATAAGCTTTAGAAACAAGGCAGTCAGCAATGTATACTAGTCTATAACTGATGTTATTCTGCACGAACCACAAGTTTACACTGTGATACTTCTAAAGTGACATTAGAGGTATTAAAATTTGCTCCAACATTTTGTAATAAACTAGATCTTTCTTTGTACCAATATATTACATGGCTATGGCCAAAAGCAGATTTCGCCCCTAAATTCTGCTGAAAGATAATCCTCTATTTCCATATATTTTAATTTCAACAAAGTTTTGGGAGACAGTTTTGCTTTCCATTTAACTAAAATAGATGAGATTTTGACATCTGAAAGGATTTACCTCATCAAATGTGAGTCCATGTTAAAAAAAAAAAAACCAAATAAACACCTCAAACAATTAAATCAAATTTTCTTTACATGCAAAAGGAATTAACCTCTGTTTGAGGCAGTGTTTGAAAAAAAGAAAGCAAGCAGAGAATAGTAAATGCACTTGGTTTCCCATTCAGTTCCTTCTCTCTTTCTCCTTCTTTTCCCTTTGCAGATCCACCAAAGGAACAGTCCCCACTGATGTCTGTGATGTAAATGCAGCGGTGGCTGGAGCTCTGGACAAGAGGTGCTGTGCTGAAGGAGTTCTCCTCCTTCAGGGGCAGACCAGGGAGCTCTGGGTTGTTCACAGCTTCTCTGGGTGCAGAGAGCAGCACGATCCTGTTGGCTGAGCACCTTCTTTCCCCAGAGTCCCTGCAAAGATGCCGGGTTAAGTGGATTTTCTGCGTGGCTCCAGGTGTTGAGATAAACCTCTAAGCCTGAGGTTTCATGAGGCAAGGTGAGCTGATCTAGCAGTTTACCATGGCTGAAAGGATAATCTCGTTCCTTTGGTCCCAGCTAACACACCCAGAGTTTCTGTGTGTTGTCTAGCCCTTGAGAGAGTCCACTTTAACCAGTTCACCCTGCAGGAAAAGGGCAGGATTTTCTTGAGTTGATTAACTGAATTGATTCATGAAAATAGGTGATTAGTGCCGTGGTTTGGACAAGTAGCAAGGGTGGGATAACATCAAAGAAGGAAGGAATGGCATAAAAGAGAATAGAAACAGAATCTTATCCTTTGTTTGTTTGTTTTTCTTATGAAACTACACCATGAGATACAGCCCTGATTTATATGAGAAGATAAATAGTGGTGTTTATTCAGATAACTGGAAAGTACTTCATTGTTAAAGGCAAAGCAATAGGTAGTGGAAGAGCGTGGACAGATGCTTTGTGTTGATATATGTGCTTCTTGTTTTCCCTATTTACAGCAAACATTCTTTTTAAATACATGCCGAGTTAGTTAGGCAAGATCTTTTCTTCACCTAAATGGCATTTTTGTGTGTCACATGATACCTTTGAAACACTGACTTCTGCACTGAAGGATCAGAAGACTGCTATAGAAAAAAAGGGGACTGTGTGCACACATCCTTCTTGACAAGGGAAAGCAAAGGCATCTCTGAATCAGGGCCTGATTTCCTTGTGCATGTCTTCTTTTTCCATCTGGAAATTTGTTTGTTGGAGGAATTTGAGCCGTTCCTACGTTTGTCCAGGATTTATGGATGTTCAGTAGCTTAGGCGGAGACACTGCAGTTTGGAGATTCCAGATATGTTCATGTTACATTTTCAGAACAGACACAGAGTGCATTTGCAGTAAGTCAGATGTTTTTTGGGCAGCAGCACAGAAGCCTCCTGTGGAGCTAATATGAGTAGTCTCGATAATCCCAACATGAACCAGAAGCACTGAAGTATTTTATAATAAGCATGTAGTTTTCACTGTTTGTGAAATCTTGCAAAGTATGGCAGCCAAGCCCTGCTGTAGGGAGCTGTGAAACTGTAACATGCAAAAATAGAAAAGAATGGAAACAAAAGTGTAATATCAGTATGTGCAGTGACCCTGGCCAAAACACAAAACATGCCATCTTTTGTAAATAGAACTTGCCAGGGCTATACTGAAGGCTGGGAATATCAAGTCAGAGAATGCAACTTTTCCCAGAGGGTAGGATTTTTTTTTCTGATTTTCTACAGATTTTGCCTCTGTTCAGCAGGTATGCTGCATTCTCAAGCACTGACATGCAGCTCAGTGAGTTTAAACCCTGGGGAACAATATTGCCTAAAGTTTTGGCTGCAGAGTTTCTGTTCCAAGGCACTTCAAACATCCTTCCCCCCAGGACCCACCCTGACTTACTGTTGGAGGTGGTGCACAATCAGCAGCGGCCTCCTTCAGTCAGATGGGTGTGCTAATAAGCTAAAGACAACAGGCAAAGGAAACACTATTCAGAGGTCTTGAGGTCCCACGGGCTATGAGTCAGATTTGGGACAGGGTGCGAGGAATTGCTTTATTTGGTATCTGTTGCCTCCTCCAGCGCCGTGTCATTGTTAAAAGTGAAAGACTCACGCACTCAACCCTTTTCTCCTTGTTTATAAGGGTGAGGTATGTGGATCATACTTCTGTTAAACAAACACAGGCATACAAGGTTTTCCATGTTCTAGATGTAACTTGGCTAAGGCTGAGGAATCCCGAGTTAAGACTGCTGTTGCAGGCAGACATAATTAACTCCAGCACCATTATGTGTAATGCAGCTCCATGTGGGCCATCCAGTGCCTTCCCAGTTCCATGTAACAGGCTCAGGATTCTTGTTCAACTGTGTCTGATTTAGCATGGGGCTATATAAATACCTCACAACATCTGAAAAATTTCTAAGAGTGTGGTGTTTACAAGATAAGAAAGTACAAGTGGGTGTCCTAACTGTGACTGTAGCAGCAATTACCAGTGTAATGTGGCATGAGAGGAATAATCATAGTAAATTATAATTATAATCCTCTGACCTGGCACTCATTTACAGAAGTGTTGTGGCTGTAGTTTTTGAATACTTGGCAGACAATTCTGAACATTCTAAAACCATTCTTTCAATCAGATACCACATGCTTTAAGTTTTAGGTTATTTTAAAACTTCTTTATTTGATTCAGCCTTGGGTTAATCTTATAACAGAGACAAGAGCTCATTAACAAAAACCTGATTTTTTTTATGCTTGGTTTATTTTGTAGCTAGTGGCTGTTATTTGAGGTAAATCACTTACATGAATGCACTAATATCCACCATTGAGCTTTTAACCCACAGTAAATTTTGGTACTAAATAAATTTTAGCTTTCCTCCAACTGCAGTCAGGACTGAGGTTTGCTCCTGACAGCAACATGTGTTGCTGTACTGCTGGTAATTGTGAGAAGTTATTGAAGAAACTCAAGGCAGGACTGTGCATTCAGTTTCTTATACTGCTCTTGTGCCCTAATGACCAAGATGGAATACTGGGAATGCTGCATTTAAACCAAGACTGTCTGCAAGGATTAACTGGGACGAGCACAGATCTGAACTTGACTGTGAATGTTTCTGAAATATACAAGTAGAAAAAGGTAAATATTGAATGTGAGGGATTCTGATCCTTTTGTGTGAGCTCACTATTTAGGAGGGAAAGGGAGAAGTGACTTTTACATTTTATGAATGCCTAAGGATCTGAGCATGCTCTGTCAAGCAGGATACAGAGCAGACTGCAGCTCTGTTCTGTGTCTGTTAAGGAAATGAGCCCCACCTCTGCTAAAATGGGCAAAACATCCTTGGTAAACAGAGCATTGGGCAGAGCTTACACAATTAGCAATTACTCTCTGAAACCCAGGCTGGCCACTGCCCAACTTCAACTGAACTTTTATCCTCCTACAACATTTTGTTTAGAAACTATTTTTAAACAATAATACTCTCTAGCAACACCCATCCTAGAGGACATCAACTGCTCTGTCATCTCAACTCCTGCTTAAATTGGGAACAGCAGATGCCATCTCTAACAGAAATGATAAAAAATCAGTGCCCAGTACTTCATGTCCTATGCATCTTCATTAATGAAAAGGAAACAAATTACTTCCACAATGCTGTGTTGTTATGCTCAGTCCTGCACAAAGGCTTCTTCAGAGTCACTGTGACAGCACGTTCTTCATGACAGAAAGTGAATATGTTGGAAAGCTGTCAGTCAGGGAAGCCCTGAACTCATCCCTGCCCTCGGTTTGGATTCAAACTGCGTGCCAGAGACAAAGAGGATTTTGCTGATTCCAATTTATGCAAGCAAGATTATGCCTTAGTTTCCTTTCAACAACCAATCTCATTTTGTAATTTGACAAAAGATTTGAATCTTTAGTCCTCTGCAACTTCCAATAATGTCTTAGAGCACCTCATGTAAAGCGTTGGCAAAATAACCATTGCTCTGCAACAATTTTTGAATTCAAATAGATGAGTACTTGCTCAGAATTACTTTAAACAGTATTAACCACTGACATTTTCCCAAATGATGTATCTCCTTCCTTTCCTACCAGCATATTCAGCTCTCCACAGCCCATAGCTTCTCAGCACTATTAACTGGCTGGTTACACTCTTAGCATTGTTATATTTCAGCCATGGTCTCTTTTTGAAAATAGAATTGAAAGCAGCACATGCGAAGAGGAAGTGGTGTAGAGAAAACAGGAGGACAGAATTTACTTTTGTTTCATAATCAAATTACTTGGGATACACTGGATCAATGGGGCTATTCCAGCTCTGAGAATAAGGCCTGCTCATGTGACTACGTGCTTGGAATCCCAAACTCTGCCAATTCATGCTGGCATAACTGAAGAGATTCCTGCCTCCAGCTCTCTGCCTGTTCTCCTAGATGCTGTCAGGCCAGTGGGAGGGGTGGCAGCTCCTGAGACACCCAGTCTAGGGGAGCAGAACAAGCAGCCATAAAGTTCATTCAGCCATGTCCTGTGAGTAGCAGTTGCTGGAAGCTCCAATTCACAGCCCTTCATGGATTTTTGACTTCAGCAGCTGAAAAGGTCACTACCCTGCTAGCACTCATAACTCCAGTAAAAATTGTAATCAGAGCCTCCAAACTAATCACAGGGGGTTAAACCCTGTTCTTCAGAGCTCTCACCAGTATGGATCTGTCAAAGTCATTGCTTGCTTCCAAGGTCAGTAAAGTCAACTAGCCAATGTATATTTATATGCATGTACACACATATATGCTTTTAAATACACTTCTGAGTGTTAACTACAATCTCCTGGTGAGCATATGATTTCCTCTATGGTTCTAAAATGAAGCTGGTTTTGTCAGCAGTTTGTCAAATCTTATACTGTGAGTTTTTCCCACCAAGAGGAGTAGTAGCAGAGCAGCACTGTGGGAAAAGTGATTTATTGCACACATGTTATAAGGGACGTTTCTCTGAAGAATATTTATATTTATGATTTAAATTAGATTATCTAGGGATTTTTCTCATGAAAGGAATAAGAAAAATTCAAATGGATGCAGCTCTGTGTTGGTGTGAGCAGTGACCATGACTTTTTGTGGGAATGTATGAAAAAATCTCAAAACTCTTGCTCTGATTTTGAAAAGTAACGTAAGAGTTATTTTGGGATTATAGCCTCCAAATTCCTACCCTTTGGGTGTAAAGCAGGCAAATGTCTGGATTTTCAGAGTAAAAAATGATGCCAATAGATAAATGTTTGGAATTATTTTGACTGCAGCCAGCAAATATATCTCATCACTATGGTTGCAAAAACAAACACCCACCAAAGAACTGTATCCGACACAGGGAAAATAATTAAGGGAAATGGAACAATTTGCAGCTTGTATTAAATTCTTTGCATTCACTCACACAAATCAGTAGTTAGAGGGGTGAACTGTGACCTCAATGGGAATATTCTGTTTGAGTTCTTGACATTCTGACAGTAGCAAATAGGGCAAACACTACTTAAAAATAGAAAGGAACTTGAGATGTATCCTCCTACTCTGAGCCGTTTTCCATCCCACATATTTGATAATTGATGTGAATTCAAGAGTATAGTTTTGCTTTTGAGTCCAGTTTAAAAATAATTTGGGGGTTTTTACCTCTGATTTGGATGTAATTAAAGGCAACAAAACTTCCCAGAAGTACCTTACTGTTAGGAGTTCTGCTAACTCAATTTCAATGGGATCAATCCATAGTTAAGCAAGAAATGCAGTTCTATACCAGTAACAAAAATAATTTTCTATAAGATATATTAATATATTTTAAACTCCAAGTATTTTAATTAAACAAAAAAACAGTAAAAGGAAGAAAAATAAAGGATTATATATCCACAGTTAGATAGCCATAAAGGAAGATAGAATTTATCAGAGATTTTGTATTTGGGGCACAGCTCACATTGGAATGGCTGATGCCCTTCACATGTGTTGTGAGCTGCTAAACCATCAGCATTTAGAAGCAGCCTGAACATGGAATTTACACTGTGGTTTTATGAGCAGGGTTGGTTCTAAGTGGCCATGAAGGATTGTCCTTTCCAGGGTCTAAGGTGACACTTCTTAGTAGGGCATTCTTGTGGAGAGGAGCCAGAGGAAGACACACTGCAGCTACCCCAGAATAAGGCACTGGTTTACATCAGTCCAAGCCCTAAGGTCTAGATGATACTCCTTCCTCTGACAAACAGCCAAAAAAATAAACTCACCACAAAAGCCATCCCTGAGGGCAAGAACCTTAGTCCCACAATGTCCTGTCTCTAGTTTTCTACTAAGACTGAGCTGGGAGGATCATTGCTCACTTTGCCATGAGTGATTCTGTCAAGGCAAGCTATGTTAGCAGTTCTAATGGTTAGGGTTTGGGTTAGCCTTAGGGTTAGGGTCTAGAGAGTCAAATATCCTACAGGTCCAGGAATACTGGGGCTGGAAAAGGCATGCCAAGTTCATCCCAGCAGAGCATCAACATTGCTGCTCCTACACCCTTCTAATCTGATCTAATCTAATCATGGTATTTGATTTGAGTTTGGGGTAGGGCTAAGTTTAGAATGAGGGTTAGACTTAAGCTTAGGGTTTAGAGAATCAAACATTCTACTGGTCCAGGAATACTAGGGCTGGAAAAGACATGCCAAAATGATCCTTGTAGTGTCCCAACATTGCTGCTCCTACATCTTTCTGATCTGGACCACCCATGGGTGAAAGAAAGGGTATTGTTTACTGTTCATGGTAGTGGTCAGGGTTGTGGTTATGTTAATCAGTAGGAGTAGTGTTTAGCATGGTGTTTAAAGGTTTGGTTAGGGCAGTGTTTAGGGGAGTGTTTGTGGCAGTGGTTAGGGCCAGTGGTGTGTGTTAGGTTTGGTTTTAGGGATGAGAGAGTCAAAGACCCTACAGCTCCAGGAGCACTGCGGCTGGTAAAGGCATGCCAAGGCAATCGTTCCTCCTCCACTGTCTCTGGAAAGATATTGTTTCTCCTAATATTTCTGAAAGATGGTGCACATCCATGGGACATGCATCCCATTCTCTGCTAAGCAGATGCAATGATGAAATAATATGTAGAAAACTTCAAAACACTGCATAAATTCTTCCTTTAAAAAAATGAGAATGTTCCTTTGCTACATCCCAGCATTTATTTGGAGAAAGTGAATTAGCAAAGCTTACAGACATGTGAATGCCTATTACTAAAATAGTTAACCTTAATAAATTCCTCCTAATATGCTTATTATTTCAGACTATCCCATACAAAGAGAAACAGCATAAACAGAGCTTACAAAGGATATCTGCATACTTGCAAAGGTACTGTAGAATTAAGTAATACCATGATTCACTTCCGAAATCTTTTTGACTTCACCTTATTTAAAAGTAAACTTCCATTTTTAACTTGCAGTTTGTGGATACCCACAAACCTTGCAGCAAGCAATTCCAAGCTAGGAAAGGAGTGAGGATGTTCTACCTTGCCTCGTCTTATGTATTTGCAGCAGAAAATAAACTGAAATAGAGAATTTTCAATTAGTTTATGTAATTTGCCTATAAATTTTAGAAAAGTAAGTCATCAATCCATTCACCTCCCCCCTCCCTGGACAGCAGTAGGGTGACATCATATAAAGGGAATGAACACAATGCTGAAAGTGTCCTGCTGGTTTGTATTAGCCTCCCTGATCAGGCACATCCTGTGTAGCACCAGTTCAGCTTTACCAGTGTGGAAATAGACAGACAGTCTATGTGAGCAAAGAGTGAACCAAGAGTTCACTGTGTAGAGAAGCTTCTCTGCACTCAGCAAACAGAGAGCAAAGGTGTTGGGAACTTTTCAAAGGTGCTCTTCAGACACAGCACACTTTCTGTACAAACTTAACACCTCCTCCTCCTTCAAAATACTAGCACAAGAATGAGCAGGATGAGCAAAAAAAGAGATTAAAATTATTATAAGTAGTGTTTCTAAGTGACACTCTTCATCCTGTCAGATGTCTAAATGCTTCACAAAACAGATGGAGCAACTAACCTGGAAACTAAGGAGAAAGTGTGTCTGTGGGCAAGGAAGGTAAAAATAAATCCTGTTTAGAACAAATGGGGTTCCATGTTCAGGCCTGATAGCAGAGACTGCTCACAAAGTTTGGTTTTGTGGGACTTTGATGAGGGTTTTCTGTGGCTCCTGTTACAGAGGGTTTTCTGTGGCTCCTGTTACACATGTAAGTAACAAACCCACCTATATTTTATTAATAGTTGTGAAAACTTCATTTTATGAAGATGGATTTGAAAAACCTCTGTGCTGAGAAGGGAGGGTGGGGTGGTGTTTTTTCCCTCGATATAAATTCAGACTCTGATACTGTTAATAACAGCTGTGTGTGTAACAGTGGAGCTGCCAAAGATGAAATGAAAGGCAACTTATATATTTTTTTCCCTTCCTGAGTCCCATACAATCCCTTTGTCTATCCATTATGTGTCTGTGTGTGAAATATGTGTATGCTCCAGAGTAGCTAACTTATTTTTAAATGCTGGACACAGCCAAAAGAAATTTCTATTTTCCCTTATAGAATCCCATCTTGAACACTTTGATAAATTAACTGTGTGAAAACATCATCTTATCTTTCCTTTATAATTCTTTTGTCAAAAGCTTGAGTAACTCAGTGTCTGTGTCTATGAGTGATGAAGGCAGCAGCAATTTAGTATGTATGTTACTTATATCTCTACAAAAATCTACTGAAATGGAGGTGCTGTTCAGCTACTGGTGATAATAAAGGTGGAGGTATCACTATAGTTAATCAAAGGATGCTTTGAAAATTAAGGTCCTAAGGAAGAATAGAGAAAAGGAAGGAAAACACCAAACAATCTTGTGTTTGAACTGGGCATTTGCTGAAAGATCTCAGCCCACTGGTAGGAGGTGCATTGAGCAGGTGGGCTGGCAGAGATGTACAGACAGCTGCTTTTGTCTGGCATGCAGGTGTTTAACTTGGCTGCCTGCAGGTTAGCTATGAGATGCCAGACTTTTTGGGGGGATCACCTTGCTTAACAAGTGGCTCTTGTCCATTCCCATTGTGAGTTCAGTGAGTGAGGCAGTGTGGCTGTTTTCACTTCCTCTCTGCTTACCTCTTTGACACAGTCCAAAAACCCCATCCAACTTCTGTTGGATTTAGATGGGAGAGAAAACAGGCTTTGCAGATATGATATGGTGGGTTTGCCTTTTCTTATACAGAAACAAAAGGTGCTGTGATGTTTAATATTGAAACTACTGTTAATGTTATGTCATTCTTCAGAGAGTTCTTTTTGGTTTGATTTTGATAGACTGACAAACATTAGCTGAGCTCTGTGTGCTTTTATTTGAAATAATGTTTTTCAGTAGTTCCCAGATGAGCTAGTACTCGATTGTAAGTATTTTGGGATCTGCTGCTGTGAAAGTTTTGGAGTCTGTCCAGAAGTTAAACTGCAGAAATAGCTGTATAACATCAGCAAAGGCAGTTTGCTCCTTTCCAAGTTGTAGTAAGCCATAAAGTAAATGTAATGCACTAGTAATAGATGTCAACTGAGAATCTTCATGAATGGTGTCAGATACACATGATTAATGTGCCATCTGCTAGAACAGAGTGTCAAATACAGACTTGTATAAGTAGGCTAAACAAAGTTTGCTCTGAGCATAATATTGTATAATTTTTTCTCTGATGCTAAGTATGGTTGCAGCCTGACTGGTCTGGGACTGCTGTTGAAGGCAAAGTTCTCCTGTTGCATTTTTGTCTTGTGACCTGACTGCCCTGTCAAGCAATCATTTCATTCCTCTTGAAACTTTTATGTTTCCTGTATGGAATCAGATCTGTAAGAGTCTGGGCAACTCTCTTAAGGTAAGACATAAATTTCTGACCATTTAAAAGGACAATAGTTGAATGTTGATCTGACATTTTTATCTTTAATCAAGAAATATAAATATATGCAGAGTAAAATATTTTGTTCTTGCTCCACAACAGTCCAGTAATGTCAGGTTATTTAGCCAGGATGTGTCTGAGGTATTTCAGAATCTTCCTTAGAACACACACGTAGCTGTAATTGAAATATGGTGTGTGGGTTGCATTTTTGACATCCACAGTGCTCTATCTTACCTAGTCAGTCTGCTTATGTGACATGCTTACAGCCACGTTTCTGTTTTTCATAGGTGTGGTAGGTGCAAAGCTATTAAGACATGGCCTGCAAATCCAGATCAGACACTGAAATACCACTATGAAACATGGTTGGAAAGGTAAAGGTACTACACAAATGAATTGGGAATTTTTAGGGTAGATGTATTGATTTTTGTTGTGTGAGTGACTATTAGGAGTGGAAGTCAGAAAATAATGCCATGGGTCTGAACAAATGACCTCCCAAGTGAGCAGTGCTCTTCTTAGGACAATGACCTGTCCTCATCCTGAATGGGCACAGGTGTCCAGGGCCAGTGAACCAGGGGCTCAGAAGAATCTGAAGGTAGTTGTTAGTGGAAAAGCAAATTGTAAAATAATTGGCACCTTCTTTCATAGCTGGCACTGCAGATTTACCCCACTGAAGCTCCTCGGAAGACCAGCATGCTGGAAAATGTCCAGTTCTGGAAGAAGGTAAGGAGAAGCAACTTCTCACCACAGGCCAGCACCCCAGAGAAGTTTGCAAAAGTCGATCACAGCTGGAGCTTGTTCTCCCAGCCTGAGGTAACCCATAAAACTTTGCTTCTGAACTGTTATTTTGCTGAGTGCCTCTTAGAGAGTTTTTTCAGTCATGCCAGAGAACAAGCTGCCAGTCAATCAGCTTAACTTAAAAGAGAGGGTGCCAGCTTTGCTGTCCTCAGTCCTGTGAGGCTGCTCTGCAAGGGATGGTGTCTGCTTCACCCTTCTTCCCTGGGGTACTGCAGCTCCCTGCAGATTCTGACTGATGGCTGAGCAGCACAAGGTACATGTCTGACTGTCTCTTTAGGGTGTTTTACTGTAGTGACTGGTTTATTGTGCAAGTCTGTGGTTGCACTGTAATCAAAAATCCATATGGCTTGGGGAATACAGGATAGGATAACAATCATTGGTGTAAGGTCAGCTTGAGCCCTTAGGTGTTGAGTTGTAACCAAAAATATTTGGTTTCCCTTTAATATACTACACAGTAGATTGCCTTCTTATTCTAAGTGAAAAGCTGATATTGAATTATAAGACCTTGCTCTATATGAAAGAAATTCAGAATACTTAAAAGAGAGGAACTTAAGGGCTGTCATATAGAACATGACATATGAAACAAGAGCCAAGTTAAAAAATGATTAGCTGTTTGCCAGCCAAAGAAAACAAGTTTCTGTGAGACCTAACCTGCCTACTCCTCCCCTAAGGCTCATATACCAACTCAGGGGAGCTCTGCAATGGAAATGTACATTTAATTCTGATTTGTTTTACTTGGCAGTTGTATCTCTCCAATCTTACTGATTTCAGCATTTTAATGATTCATTTCAATAAAAAATACCTAAGATCTTAGTCAATCAGCCCTGAAAAATAATACAAATATCACTTCCATTTAATGATACATGGCATTATTCCCAGTGATTGATTCACAAGAGTGACAGTGCTGCACATAGTACTAGGGGGTGTAGGTAAGTAATGTATTTACATGGTGGCAAAAAGTTATTTCTTGTTTTGTTCTCTATTCATTCCTGATTATTCTTTCTTAGTCTTTTCTGTATGAATTTATTCTAAGAGAAGTTGAGTGATTTTGAAAGAAAAAAATAAAAAAAACCGGGTCAGTATTTTGGGTCTACTTTGAAAAACTTGGAGCACAGTAAGATTTAGATACCCTTACTATCCATATATTCTTCAGAAAACACATAGATTTCATTTTGGACTATATAATTTGGAAGGGTGGGTCCAGTTCTCAGACAAGCATCTCCAATTCATGGAGATGACAAGGACAATGCATTGATGCATTCAAATATTTTAATGAAATGCTTATCACTTTCAACTGAATCTGTTTCTTCCTTAGAAAAATGTTATACATTTTAAACCTCTAGCATAAAATAGAAATGTAATGTAGACTGTAGATATTATGCTGGGAAAGTCTGTGTACTTAATATTGTCTTACATGTGGCTTATGAAGCTCTCTGAACTCCTTCAGGTAATGGGGAAAAAAAGGATGCATTTTTTCTTTTAACATGTTCATTTCATTACACAAGATGTTTTAGGAATAGAAAAATTATGTACTAATGTAATCAATTCTATAGATTTTCTTCTGTAATTGCTTTGGTTTGCTGTTACTGAGTCCACTTGGTGAAATCACATCTTCTACCCTTTTCTTTGTGTTTTTATGATCTTTTTCCTTGTCCCTGTTTCTCTGAGACAAACCTATTTTTTATCATGTTGTTTGCTGAAACTAGATTGTCTTAACTACAATAATATCTTCAAAGCATAAACAACAAAACTAGATTTTCCTACTTAGAGGATTTAAAAGTAGTAATTTAGAGAGCTAATAATTTACTGAATTTCACCGGTAAATAACAGATTTGATGAGTCCTTCCACAATCCTTAAGAGAAAAATTTAGGACTGGTGTGAGGTATGTCTGCATAAAGCTGTGAATGTATATTTGGACAGATTTTTTTCATGGCTCTTTGAAAGTCTGGCCTCTGATTTATGAAGTTCGTAATTTTTTCAGTTGTGAGAACAGGAGAAAATTATTTCGTATTTACTTTGCTTCTTCACAAATTGAAATTATTTCTGTATTGTAGTGACTCATTCAGTCAGAGAAACTTAATGCATTTTCCTCACTTGAATATTTTCACCATCACAGTACTTTTGTGAACTAGTTAAGTATTATTAACCCCATTTTATAGCTGAAAAACACGGAGATAAGAGAGATGAGAAACAACTCTTTCAAAAATTACTTCTAAAAACCATAAGTGTAAAAATTCAGGAGCCTCTTAAAACTGAAGATATCAGTCATTTTGCCAGCGTGCCCTAAGAAATTTAGCAATTTTGGCAATGCATCTTTTGACTCTTTTTAATTTTACTTACACCTTCACCATATTATTTCAAAATGAAAACAAAAATATACTTTATTCGTCAACCATCAGATCTCCTAAGAATAAATAACACAACACTGACTTCATGGTGCTGGTGAGTGCTGTGCTTCAGCAGTTTATTTAACAGTGATGCTATTTATAGAAAGCTCCTTCATGTGATGGTGCTGCCAGTAACACAGATGTCCCTTGAATGCACTCTATTTTAAACAGAGGTGAAAGGCTAAGGAAAATATAAAAGAACCCACCTTTAATATTTCAATTTAACAATAACAAGCAGGGTGTGGCCACCCTGAAACTGCAGCTTGTCAAATGCTTGGGAGAAGGGAAGGGTGGGAAAGCTCTCTGCTTACCAGTTCCACAGTCTCGTTAGTAAAAACACATCTGACACCAGTGATTGTGGCCTGAGAGATACAGTGGGAATGGGTGGTGCTTTCAGTAATTGCTGTGAATAAACACTCTTTCTAGTATGTGGAACACAGCCATGGAATATGCAGTTTTATGAGTGCTAATGTACTTATATTTTAGAAGCTATGAATGAAAACTCAAGAATTCTTAAAAAAAAAAAAAGTCTTTAAAATACTGTTTTTGCCCCTAGGGATACTGTGAGATTCTGCACATAAAGCTTATCCAGAAAGTTTCTTCTTCATGCTCAATTTGCTGTCCGTAACCTGGACACTGTGATATTTTCAGTGTTTAAAATGAGACTTAATGGCTGCAACTTACAGAAAATGCTGGTTTATTAGTAAATGAAATTCACAAGAACGTGGGTAGGTCAAAGACAGGAAAAATGCACATTTTACACATGGATAATTCTCCCTGGAATACCTTGGACTTCATATTCATTTGGTTTTGGGGTGTTCTTTTGTGTGTGTTGTAGAGGGAGTGTTGTGTATTTGTGGTTTGGGGTTTTTTTTTGTTTTTAATTAGAGAGTAACAATCTGAACTTTCTGTGATCTGAAATTGTACATCTTAAATAATATGTATTTACCTGAAATCAGCTTAGTAGAAGCTAAGCTAGCTTCATCCTAGCCCTGGAGAAAAAAAAAAATCACATGTATTTCCAGCCAGAATAGACTTCCAGTAACCCACAGTCACCCAGAACTTGCTCTCCAACATATGAGGTCACCTGGAACAAGCCCTTGATTTTTGAATTCTCCTTTTATTGGGATTTATTCATTTAGTTCTGATTCAAGAGGAGTTAGAAATGAAGAAAAAAATATGAGTGCTGTATATAGAACCACTGTTAATGTGTTCTGCTGTTCCAGAAGACTCTACCAAATAACTTCCACTTTGTTTTATCTAACTATGAAGGAATTTTATTCTGAGAAAAGGGAGTATTTTTCAGAGTGTGTAGCATGGTTGAGTGTCTGCCATAAAATAGACTGTTCATTCCTCCAAAAATGCTACAAGCAGGTTGTAATGAGTCTAGTATCTAGACAGATTTTGTCTGGGCTCATTCAACACATGGAAAAAATATTTCATCTCATTTCTTCCCAAACTGACACCACAAAGCCATTTCATTTATTTTTCCTGACATGTTGTTGTGTTGTTCAATACTGGATGTAGTATCCCTTGACTTTGGAACAAGCTGGTAGGATTCAGCAGAACTCTTTCCTTTTCACAGTTAGAAGGAAAAATGAGATCATAAAAGAGAAACTTAACTACAGAGTAATTATTGGGCTCCTTGCACAGAAATGTCAAGCACACCTGAAGCAAATGACTGCTAAGGCTTGCTAGACACATACTATACAGCTGTTTCTGTTGCTTCCTATACCTTAAGGCTTCCTACAATAAATTCTCATCTAGTGGGCTGCCAGCTTGAACAAATAATGCTGCTGATGGCACAAAATGACTGCACCTTCCCAAGGGGTAATCTAATCAAAGCAGGAAAAGATCAAACCCCTTCCAGAGATAAGCAGCACTAAAAACTTGCAGGTTAACTAAATATTACAGCTTTTCAGTCCTGCATCTTCCAGTTGGGTGGGGCTAGGGGAGGAAGGAAGACCTGCAGCCAGCTCAGAGAAGGCTGTAGTGTTCCTGGAATGAATGGGAAGTGGAGGAGTGTAAAACTTAACTGCTGTCTTAGGAATCAGGCTTTACTTGAACAAGGGAAATCTCTTTCACAGTTCACTGTTGAACTGTGAAGGTAAAAGGAGAACAAGATTCTTAACAAAGATGTTCAAAAGGTGCAAAAAGCTTGACTTACCACTATTATTTTGTCTCTGTGATTCTCTTTAACCTCATACTCATGCTAGCAGCTAGGAAGAAAGAAAAACCTATTTTTACACTGATCCAGTTTGCTTAACACTTTGTTCAAATCACTGCACAAGCAGCACCTGAGAAAAGAAGTAGGGACATATCTGAACAAAAAAGCAAATCGATAGGAACATTCAGGAAATGCAATGACGGCAGAGGATCCTGATAAAATAACAGAAAATCTGCAAGCAGAAGCAAGTCCATCATAACTGTGAGACCACCAGAGCTTCCCCCCCACCACAGAGTCTACTTTGAAGGCGTTAGCAAATAATTTATTCTGGGACTATAGCTCTTATTCTTGTCAAGGACTGCTGCAAAGAGATCACAGTTTTCCCAAACTTATAGCTGACAAATCAAAGGTCTTTTCATAAAAATCTTATCAGAACTGGAACTGCTGCTTGCTCTCAGTGGCTTAGATGAGTGGCAGGGAATTATCAATCTTCTCTCATGTCTTTTATCATCTTTTGTGAAGCAAGATGTCTGCAGATGCTTCAATATCTGAGATTCAAAATTGAATTTTAAAAAAAGAGTGCCAGTAAAATGTGACCAGTTAAGCAGTCCTAGAAAATATGAAGGGCAGAGGAGATGGGTGATCCCTCCTAAGTGAAATCCTAATTATCGTTAATCAACTGTGAGTTAGCTGTGAATCACAGCACATCAGGGGTGCAACCATGGGCCTCAGGAGACCAGAGCATGTTTCCTGCTTTATGGCAGATCTCAGTCTCATCATTTAATCACTCTTGGCCATCTCCAGCAGGGGTGATCAGCTCCGACCTTTTGCCTCTGTTGCCTCTGCAGACTAAAGGCTCCCAAAATGTGGCAGTCTGTCACTACAGTGCCTAAGCTCTGATTAGACATGGGGCCCCTTGCACAGTCATCTGGCAAACACCATAACACAGTTCATAAATAATAATGTTTTACAATAGCCCTTTTCTTCAGTTCCCAAGGAGAAGACGTAACACATTGTGTTAAAGGAACAACTCTCATCTGGTAATATTAAAAATATTCTGAACTGCTCTCTAGTCACCCAAGAAGTCAGATGAAGTTGTAAAATCCCTTTCAACAACTTGATGTGATTTTAACCTGTCTTCAAGTCCAAGCTTGGAAATTCTTCCTTTGAAGAGAGTTCCTTTGAAAAACAAAGGTATGAAATTAATTTCTCTAAATCTTCATGGTCTTTCAGGGTTCCAGGTTTTGTTCTAATATTTATCAATGCCTTTTGGTTTGCCAGAGCCTTTCTTGCTTGAATTCACAATTTAAGAGGGGAGGACAAAGTCAGCTATTGCATGTGCCTTTAAAGCAAGGTGAGTTATTGTATGTGCACTGCAAAATGACAGCAGTGACTGACTGAACTGTCCAGGCACAGAGAGTTGTTTCTGTCAAATACTTTTTGTATGACTGAACACATGCTCAAAGTAAGATCTTTGTTTAGTAAATATTGAATATTCCCTAGTCCTTTATATCCTGTCGTCATTTCCTTTGTACAGCTTGCAGCTGTAGTTTCAAGCCAATGTACAAAAGTAATTGGTTAGCCAGAGTTCAGAAGTGTGTTTAACTATGTAACAGAGATATTTTTGATGTTTTTTCCTCTCAACAAAATTCTTGGAGTTCTGCATCCAAACTGTATCCTGCATCCAAACTGGCCTACACCAACATCTTCTGTGTATAAGTCAGTAGATTAATTCTTTATCCATTTAGTGAGTGTAAATATCCTGTAATGCACATATAAATCTCTATATATAGATACATACATATGTGCATAAATATATATTAAAAAGTAGGGAACTTGGCTGCCATGTAGTCAGTTTGTGGTTTTGGAAAACCACAGGCTTTAGGGTGGAGATAGCCATTGTATTGCATTAGTTGTTTTCTCACAGTTTAAGAACAGCAGCTCAGAACACTTTGGCCCAGACAGTAAAACATCCAAGAGGAAAGCAGTTCCTCCATATAGACCCATGTGTTTCAGCAGGCCTCAGAAAAGATGTGAGTGGAAGGGAGTGTTGGCTAATTCACAGATTCCTGTGAGTTGGGCAGAATTGGGAAAAGAGGGAAATTTTGTAGTGGTGAAGTCTTGTGAAAAGGGGCATACACCGAGCTGTGTGAGGAGGGTAAGGAGCACGGTTCACCCTCAGTCTCCACAGGACTTGCTCCACGGTAATGCCTCTGTGTTTGGTTTCAGAACAAACATGGAAACCACAGTATTGCAGGGTGGTTTTGTCAGTTCTGAGTTGTGGGCAGAGCACACAGGTTTTGGATTGAAATATTCATTTTATTTTCTGCCCCATTAAATGAATTCAAACCAATTAAATGGGTTCGTTTTTTGTGATTTTTTTTTTCTGTTGTTGTCTCTCCCCTGCATGTTTCTGTTGTCTGAGTTGAATGTGCCAATGACTAACACTGACAGAGTTAATTAATTGAATAGTAAACATCTGTGTTAGAGCTGCTGCCTCTCTCCATTCTCACTCTCTTTTTAAGCTCTGCCAGAGGACTTGGGCTGTGTAGTGCTAGACAGGAGTTTGGATGTTGCCAACAACTCTAAGTTAGGAAATGTATTGAAGGTGTAAGAACCACTCAAGTGTGCTGCTGAACACTTAAAAGGCAGCATGATTCAGCTCAGTGGCCCACAGGTGGAAGGCAAACCATTATTTTCACTTTTTCTGCCTTGTAGAATTTAAATGGGCTTCAAAATCGGGGATGAAACCTGCAGATTCTAAAAATATTTGAACTCATTCCTTCCTGAGAGTTGTTCTATAAATGATATCAGACAAGTCACAGAAAAAAAAATAAATAATAAGAAAATCCCACCCAAACAAACTGACCAACAACTTAGATGAGGTGGAATTCATGCTCAGTTCTCTGGAAAGACTCCCAGCCTATGCATAGCAATCCTGAACGGGTAGTGTTGAGCAAGCAGCATCCTATTTTCCATCCTTAACAACTCCAATTGTTGTGATTCATCCAGAGATGGTTTTTTCCAGTGTTAAGATAATGGAACAGCAAAATCTTCCATGAATATGATAGTCAGAGCCTCTGACTGAAATTGAAATTATTCTTTTGTCAGAGTAGCAAAAGAAAGATGATAAGTAACATTATCACACCAAGGGAAGCAATACATTTGCAGTGTCAAGGGTATCAAACCAATGATTAGCATATTCAGTTTCAAATTAACCTCATTATAAATTGTTGCTATAAAATCTCTTTTGAAAAATTACTTCAAAACTGAACCTTACTCCAGACAAATGGCTGGAATTTGACCTCTTTGTAATAGCTTTATTTTTTTCCCCTTTTACTTTAATTCATTATGATGTCACCAATAAATATAATAATCTGTCTTCTGCCAAAATACTTCACAAAATATTATCTGTCTTCCAGGGGGAGTGGAAAGAGGAGTTTTGTTTGGTTTTTTTTAAAGTGAATTTTAAAAGACTATAAATATTATAGAACATGTTCTTTGTGATTCAATAATCTGAGGCCATGTTAAGAATTAAGAATTGTTTGATTGGTATTTCAGTGCCAATTCATTTACATTGCTAATTATGTTGCACAAATATCACTGCTTCAAGAGGGATCAGACCCTGGATCACAGCCCAGAGCTTCACAGTCTGTCCCCTCATGGGAATTTTAACACAGGATTCCCCCAGGTGCTACAACTGGGGCAGCAGCTCTCCTGGGAGCAGGGGCATGGATGCAGCTCAGTGGGAGCTGCACAGCTTTAGTTCTGCTCCCAGATTCCATCCAGGGTACAGGAAGGGAATATCTATCTATGTCCTTCAGGCAGAATACAGAGTAGGAGCAGATCAGTTTAATAGCTTCTCTGCCAGTTCCCCAAGGCTATTGCTCAGCTGGAAGCAAGGCTGGGTGAGTCAGCAGCCTGTCTCTGTCCTTAAGGTGCCCTTATCCTGTGCACTATTTAGGCAATAAAACTGTTAGATTTTTCATTCAGATCCATGATATGTGGTGGTGAACATACTGCACTGCTATTTCCAGAATAAAAAGTTGTCAGTGTAGCAAGGGTGGCTCTAGCAGCACAGATTTTGAGGAGTAGTTTTTTCTTTTTTTTCTTAAGACTCTGGATTAAGCTCTTTCAGTGTTATCTGGCCCTCTCACCTGTTCCAGCTGCACTAGCTGGGCTGTATTTAGTTTGCAAGGTTCAAGGTTACCTTGAGGTTGGACTCAGACCATGGTCAAGAAATGCAAACATGTGAAAAGCATGTGAACACACTTGGGAAATGCCATATAATGTTCTTCCTCCTCCCCATCCTTGCTAGTGAAAGCCTGCTGACATTTTTGCATTGAATTCTCTAGGAAAGAACAGACAAACACCAAGAAAAAACTGCAGCATAGCCAGGCTTAAGTTCAGATGGGACTTTATCCTTCCTCTGAAAATCTTAATCAGGCCAAGCTTGCATGTGACTGGTGTTTGCTGACTTGTTGTTTCTGCCTGTCCTTTGTGAATCATGGAAAGAAACATATCCCAGTGCTGTCAGAGATGCACCCAGGCTGCTTTAACCTGCTTATAGTGGCTCTTAGGGTATGTCTGCATTGCACAGTAGAGATACCTGTTTTGGCTACAAGCAACTTTCCTCCAGAGCCTGAACCACTGTGCCAGTGGGGGTTTGCAGGAGACTGATTGTCATGTGCTGCTGCCTCTGTGTGGGCACGCTCTGGGCTGTACAGTCCTGCTGCCTGTTGCAGAACAGAGGTAACTCTCAAACAGTTCTGCCTTGTGGGGCACAAAGCTTTGCTGTCTTCATGCACACTTAGGATTTCTTCTAATTTCAAACATTTTAATCTCTGTAAACGCTTCAGCTTATTTTTGCCTTTCATTTTGACACTCACAAACTCACAGAGAAAAACTCACATCCTTCCCACCAGACAAATCAGTCCTCACTGTTGCTAGCAGTGCTGAATTATGGTCGTGCAATGGGAAGAGTTGGAGAGTTTGGGATCTCCCAAAATCTTCATTTCTGATAAGAGAGACTGCCATCCAACAGTCAGGAATGGTGCAATGGTCCTGTTCTTGCTCTAGAAATCCTGTTCTGATGATCAAAAAGCCCAGCATGGTGCAGGATTGCCCTGGAAGCCCCACTGCTCACTGGAATGGCTTTTCCCCCCAGCTCCCCTGCTAGCCCAGAACCTTCCCCTTTCCACCTCACTGCTTTCCCAACAGCATCTGCTGCCCACCACAAGTGTGCAGTATGGGCTGTGGAGAGGGCAAGAGACGTTTCAAATGTAACAGAAGTACAGAATTCACAGGGCTATTGCTTTGTCCATCAAAGGGTACCCAGAGTTGTATAGCCCTGAAAAATTTCCATAGCTGATTGGCCAATTTAAGGGGCTCAGTTCCACAACCAAGTCCCCTGTGCAGCATGTGACTGGCTGGATGGTCCCCACATGTCAATTTTACTTTGAAGAACTGAGCACTTATCTGCAGCTTCTAAAAGTTTAAAATTAGTTTTCTATTATTTGGTTTCTCTTGTCTGAAAAATCTCCCTGGTAAAAACATTGTGCTTGTTTTTATCTCCTCTCCTACTTCCTCAGCTGCCTCCAGCCAATTTGAGCTGTCTCTCTTGCCACCTTGGTTCATGTAAATCCCAGAAGGAACCCAGGATCACCTAAATCAAGTTTAAATTTCTATTTGGTAGCCGCATTTTCTAAAGTAAAGCTCATCTACTTATTTTCCTTCATCCTTATCCTTCCTTCTTTTTTCACACTTTCAGGCACAGCTCAATGAAAGCTGGTTTCAGTGTTGATGTAAAACTTTAACAGTTGGCATTTGGTCTCACTCCCACTCAGCATTTCTTTATTTCTTTAGCTGTGATCCTACAACTGTGTGTGGGCTTGTGTTAGAAACCAGATCATGAAAAAGTTTACAAAGTTTATCGAGGCAGGGAGGGAGGAAGGGAAAGAGGGAGGGAGGAAGAACAAACTTGTTAAATCGACTTCTCCAGTCTCTTAGAGGATGCTCCTTCCTTTTCTCTCTGCATGGCTTTCTCTCCCTCCTTCTCTATCTTTGCCCACCTGAAAAGTCCCACCTAGCACTTGTAGACCACACTTCATGCAATCAGCTCCTCACACCCTGTGTTTACAGAAGTTAACAAAGTTAACATCATGTTAACAAAGTTTTCTGTCTTTGCCTTCTGCACTTTTTCAACAATACAGATAAAAGTGTACTTATACTACTGGGGCATGTAGCCCACAGAAAAGAAGGAGCACATCAGATTAAACCAATTGCAGTTCTGTATTGTAAGGAGGATGTATAAATGGGGCTTTTCAGGCAAGTCTGTTTGCCTCTGAGTGCTCATAGGGGATGCTGGGTGGTATAATGATAGAATTTTCACATGACCAGAATTTCATTACATCATTTGTTAGCATATGGAATGGCCACAAGGGAGTTCTACTTTATTTAACATAGTAACAATGAACAGCTGGCTGCATTACAGTCCTCTGTGTCAGAGAGGATACAGTCAAAATATATTAGTCTAGTTTAAAACATTCAAATTACTTTTTTGTAGGCTGGCCAGTATGCCCCGTGAGTGAGCAAAAACAAGGAAAAGACAACTCAATAGTGGAAACAAAATGTCAAACATAATGAGAGCCTGAGCTCCAAGCAGAAGAAATGTTGCTGTGAAAGGTGTTAGAGGGATTAAACCTATTTAAGGGACATGGATTTTAAAGGTATCTAGTTTCCAGGACTGCTCAGTTGTCTACCAGCACTTTTAAGCCAAGAGTTATATATGATACAATGTTGATATCACTATTCTGATAAAATTATGATCTTACTTGCCTGAAAATTCCAGTGTTAAAAATGTCAGCTATTAGCTCCTTTTGTAGCTGTGTGAGTTTAGCAGGGACATTTGATCATTCCCAGCTACTGGCATTGCCTTGTCTGCTAGGGCTGTTCTGCAGCATCCCTGCTCCCTTCCCCTCCAGCCATGTCAGACAGCATCATTGCAGCTGCAGTGAGGGCACTAGACAGCTCTGACAATTTTGATATGTATTACATAGAGAATTCTAGAACCTTCTGCACATCAGCACTGTGTGATGTGTCCCAAAAGCTGGCATGTGCAGTTGCAGCCCCTGTAATGGCTGACAGACTGTGAGCAGCTTCTTTCTCTCTGCAGCCCTTATCAAGTTTCCTACTTTTGCCAAGTCTCAGCTCACCAACAAGAGAATTAGGTTTAAGCATAATTTTCTCATGTGTTTTGATGGATGGTTAGAGTTCTGTGATCTATTCCACAGCAAAACAGAAACACTCTGCACAAACTCCCATTCACGCAGGATTTTTGGTGAGGTTTACTCAAGTACATACAGTATTATACAATTTAATAATAGGAAGAAAGATGTCACTTCTTGACAGTTTGTGGTATTACCCACAGACCTTTTCAGAGTGCTTTGCAAATGTAGTTTTACAAGCTAAAAAGGACATTGTGTTCCCACAGTTGCTATAAAAGATCTTCTCGTAGTATTAAAACATGGAATTGACAGGAAACTTTCTGTCATGATTGACCTGAATTTTTTGTTGTTTTTAGTATGCATGGTTGTACCTTGGCATTTGTATTTTTCTAATAGCCAATAGAATAACACTGCAATTAGCTTTTTTTTGCCATTAGACACAATTAGAAATATTCAGCATGTCCAGTCTTACAGGATCTGGTGTCTTTGGGCATTGGTGTTTGCACTGCATTTTCCCCAGCTCACCTGCTATTCTGCTTTGGAGGCAGATGGCCAGAAAAAAAGAAAGGGTTTCCAGATTTGACCTTACAAACTGCTGAATGAACAACCACTTGAGGTTTTAGTGCACAATTAAATGTAACTTAGTCGTACTTAAATGGCCAGATGAAAGGGGATTCAAAATTGGGAAGGGAAAGAAAGAAGAGCAAAATGCAGCAATAGTCTTGAGGTATCACCTTCAAAGGAGGTTTCCAACAAGATGCTTGTGTTTAAGGTTGGACAATTGGATAAAGGACTGAATGATATCTTACAGATTATTTTTTCCTTCAGAAACACTTTTCTGATCTGTCAAAGACATTGAGAAGGAAATGCTTTACTCAGCCCCAATGTGAAATGAAACAAAATTCATCTTTATAGTTCCTCTGAAACAAATACAAAGAGACTGACATTGTCTCACATTTTACAGTCACTGATGGGGAAAGTGAGGACTGAAGGTGGTCAGGGTGGGTAAAATCTGCTGCCTGTCCATAACTTATGCTATCTATCCATAACTGACAAATGCATTTTTGGAAAGGGACTGGAAAACACAAAATACAAAGGTTCTGCCATTCTGCAGCAAGAAAATTATGTTCCTGCCTTTCAAGCAAGAGATTTCGAAATGCAAAGCTGCTGTTCTTAAACACAGCTCCTTGTGCAGAGGTGTTAAATGGGTTTATTTACCTAGCACAGACATGACTAGAATCTGTGAGGAGGAGGGTGCCTGCCTCCTGCAGCATCCCGGCTGAGGAGACAGGCAGCAGGACGGGCAGGCAGTGCTGGTTAAGGCAGAATGAAAACACTGACTTGACTCAGCTTGGCCTTTTGATGGGAACAAGTGAATTAGAATAAGAGATGTAGAATTTCATGTTGACTTGAGCATTTCAAATTACAGAGAGAAATGTAATAGAAATTTTATTGCCTTCAAAATATGGGGAGATTTATTATGGGTTTTGTGTGACAGAAAATTCTGTAATTAAGACTGCACTATAAAAAAATGTGTGACAAGAGCTATTTTTAAAGTTCTCAAACTCTTTGATAAATTCTCCTTTCAAGCTTTCTTGCTTTCCCCATCAGTGGAAAAAAAAATCATATGATGTAAAAAAATCATAATTGCAAGCCCTTATAAAGCTTGTTAAAAAAAAAAAAAGTAGAAAATTAAATTAAATATATATTGATTCATTTGCATAATTTAACAAAAATGAGTTTAGAAGCACCACAGTAGGGCTCAATGGGAAAAAGTAGCTCCCATTTAGCATTTTCCATGCTACATTTTTAGACAAAGAATATCTTGGCACAGTTGTTTCCTAAAATTACGCATCCTAAATATTTCAGCACTGAAGAGCTAACATGTATTGCTTGATATTCCCCTTTTTCAATTTAGCATTGCCCTTATAATAAGTCTTTGATGTATTGTATCACTTTAAAAAGACAGCCACTCTTCACTGTTTGCTCAATGCCTGTTTTGCTATGTGAGGATGGAACTAAGCAGTGCTTAATTGCTGATTCAGTTTGTCTATCTGCAGTATTTCTGTAAGTGCTGTGCCACAATGGACATTCCAGCCTGTAACATTCTGGTGCTGAGCACAACGGTGGGCTGCCCTACCTGCTGGGAGGATGCTCAGTAGTTAGAGCTGTAGTGATAAATAGCCTGCAAGTAAAACATTTTATAAACCAGACTGTATTTAGCCTCTGTGTTTTCATTATAGCTATTTTCCAGACACCGAAAGTTGAGTTTATTTTTTGAAAGAGACTCCACAAGTATAAACTAGAGCTTAACTTTTTATTATTTGTAAATGTTACATGATTTAGTGCTGAAGAGCTGCATCAAAACTTCACACAGGACATTGAATTCAGTGCTGGTAAGGGAAAATGATCCATCCTCCCTGTGTAGAAAGCATTACGTCATGAAGGGATGGAAACAAAGAGCTCTGAGGGACTGGGATAGGCAAACTTCCCTCCATTCACAGGAAATGGGTGAAGCCTTGCTTGAAATTATTATTCAGACATTTTGTGCTGTGAAGGAAATGTCTCCTGATAGCACAAGCTATTGGTTTCCTGTTGTGAACTAACAGTTTTGGCATAACCAAGAATGGACAGGAAGGGCAAATGATTGGGGGTCATTGGAAGAACTTATTTTAATGAAAAGACCGGACCAAGTAAGTGGGAAGAAGTTCCGCCAGAAAAAAAACCCAGAAATTAAAATGGGAGTGGGGGAAGGGGGAAGAAAAGGACTCCGATGCTGATTGCTGCAGTGGAAATAAATCTTTGTGGAAATAAATAATAAGCAAAATAATGTCTCCCATGAAATGTTCACAGGGCTAGCAGGGGGAACACTGCTGTTGGGCAGGAAGTATCGCAGGGGGAGAAAGCCCTTTGTGTCCTACCTAATCAAGAGCCTGATTCAACAAATATATATCCGGCTCCTACATGGAGGAAAGCAATTTTTGGAAGTTTTCACAGATGCAGGATTGTTTGGGGTTTTTTTACAACTTGGACCTTATAACAGAGGCACTTTCAAGTGTTCTTTTTCCAGCGGGGTGTATAAATAGCAGTGCCAGCAGGTCTCTGCACTGCCTGAGCACTGGGCCAGCTGAGTGGAGCCTTCCAGGCAAAGGGAACACAGGCAAGGGCTCACACATGTTCCTTCCCAGCCTGCTGCAAGGGAGGAGAGCAGGAGGCTTCCCTTGTCCCTCCTGGGGTCTTTGGGGACCAGTGCCACCTTCACAGGCTCGCTGCTGCCGTGCCAGGACTGCTGTCCCTTGTGCACTGCTGTCACTGGATCTTCTCTGGAGGGACTGCAGAGCTGGTTGCAGCTCCAGAGCCTTTCTCCTGGAACATCCCAGGGGCTGGGGGATGGCAGGGCATGGCAGGGAGCACCCGCTGAGCTCTGCCCTGTCACTCACTGGGTTTCACTGTCAGCAGCAAAAAGTAAATCCAGAAATCTCTCCAGTGTCACAGGCTTGTTTTTAAGATGGCAGCCTAAGTTTCACTTGAATCATTCAAAGTGTCTAAAGGCTATTTCTAAAAATCAATGAAATCTGCTTGGACTTTTGTGTTATATACTTTTGGAGCAAGCATTTTCACTCTTGTAAAGATTATTTTGATTGTATGGAAATTCAGGCTGTAGAAAATGGCTGCCTAGTTCAGAAAAAACATTAGAAGAGTAACTTTGTTTTTTCAGATCCTTAAAAGACTGCCTCTAAAGAGTCTTTCATGGTGCCAAACCCAAAAGAGTTTGTAAAAATATGTCTGAATTTGTTTTTGGATTAATTTATATAGAATTGTTAAACCCATATCCAACATTTCTGCTTTTTACTCTTAGAAAAATACAAATTTCAGTCACATTGAAATAATGCTTTTTTTTAACATCTCCTTTTAAATATTTTTGTTTCCATTTAGGACTGCCAGCATTACCATGGAAACCCCCAAAAATAAAGACTTTCCCAGCCTTGTGAGAGTACACCTGCAAGAGCAAGAGCTGCTTATCAAAAGTGACTTCTTCGTTATGGGTGTCGTCTAAGGACATTCTTTGTGGTCAGTATGACTTTTTCTCTCAAAATATACTGAAATTATATTCACAGCATTGATACAATTTGGTATCTTGCCATGGACTAGTAACAAATGTCTGTTGCTATCTAACAGTGCTTTCTTTAACATACTGCCTCAGTTTCAAGAGAAAAAACAGCTCTTGACAACCTGTAGAGCTGAGTTTGGAAGCCCTGAAATAGCAAGATGAAATAAGTGCTCATCTCAGTGAGACAAACACGTAAAAGGAAGATCTAATAAGCTGTTTTAATATAAATCATTCCACTGGCTTCAGAAGGACTTGGATCAGAGTTACAAAGAGAATTGCAAGAATTCATTTGCTGCTTCCTAGTAGAGAGGTGGAGCATATTGAGTGAGCAGTTGGCTACTATCAAAATGGATCTGTTTGGACTTTTCAACATTGCTAATTTTATATATATATTTTTGTTACATAATTAAACAGTATGATCTGAAATTTTACAGTTGCAATTAGTTCTGTGCAGTTTTCAAATTAACAACAAAAATTTTTTAGTTAAATGCAATTGCTTAGCATGTATTTTTTCCAAGAAGAAGAAAGCTATGCTGGTAGGACTGAATTCAGATAACCTGGCAGTATCTATGAATAATATTTCAAGACAATGTTCTTGTAATAACAAACCCTCAAACCAACAAGATATTTCCATTCTTTTGGTGCCTACTCTCTGTTCTTAATTATATGAGTTGTATATTCTGCTTGCCAAATTGTTGAAATTTCCAGTATATGAAAGCTTTTGATTTGTGTACCTTTCTGCAGTGTAGTGGCAATTTGACAAGTCTGCATCTGTAATGGCCTCCACTGGAAAAATAGATATTTTTTGTTTGTTTTTCTGTATCAAGGACATTCCAAAACCAATGAAAAACTGAACTTTAAATGATGTTAGAAATACACCTTTGTGTTATTACCAACAGCATAGGAAAATCACCTACATATTTTTTTCTGTTATTTAGGCATAATTTAAATGCAGTCAGGTGTCACCAAGATTTGCTTTTCACTGCTGTTTTAATGAGCAAAGTCCTTGGCAAAGCTGTTTTTCAGCATAGGGAAACCTCAATGCTATCTGTAACATCTCCATGGTATGTCTTATATCAAATGATCCTGTTCAAATCAATAGACACCTTGGGAAATTAGATGCTCTTCCACGTGAAGAGGAGCTTCAGCTCTCCAGGAGTATTGAAGTTCTAAAGGATAGAACAAATTCAGTCTTCAAACCAAGTGTTTGCAGTACAGAGCTGAGTCTGAAGAGGGAGGGATTCATTCAAGGAGAACATTTAGCTGTACATGACAAATTAGTGTCATGACTATTGATTGCACTGTCTCTGACTATGATCTCATCAGAATATTATATTTTTGCAGGACTGGAGCTTCCTGTTGTACAAATGAAAAGTTTTCCCAAAGAAGTCTGGTGTTTGTAAGAAGAAATCTTTCCAGAAGTGCACAGGTACTATCAAAAAGGTATGAGTACTGAAGCAATTTTTGCAGAATTTACCAGCTTTTGATATGCATTATGAAATTTCTGGATGTTTGCAGTCAATAAGGTTTCTGTGTCACAAGAGAAATGTTTCCCCACCAAATGCTGATTCAAATGTTATACATTCCCACTGCTTCAATTTTTGCTCTAGGCTAAGTAGGTGATTATTTAGTGTTGGTACAAGCTGTCATATTACTTATGCTGCTCACCAAAGAGGTGTTTGTGTTTCAGCATTAGGCAGGGAGTGTTCCTGTGTATGAATTTGAGCCCAAAAGGACCATTTCAAAAGGCTGTTGCCTGTGTTCCTTGATTTCCTCTAAGGTTGATTGTTGTTGCAGATGGCAGCAGAATTTGGATTTTCCTGTGAAGGTGGGTAGGAGTGGCAATCAGATGAAACTGGGAAAGGGTTATGAGTGTTTTAAATTCTTCTGTGGCAAAAAAGTGTGTAAACTGCAGATAGATAAAAGAATTATGGATTACCATGCAGGGTTACTTTTTCAGGAATGAAGTGAAGAAATTATAATGAAATTAATTGTAGTGGAATTTGTAAACTGGCATAGAATTGAGGTCAGTCATTGTAAAATTATTCCTCTTCCTTTGGCTGGATGCTCTGCACAAGCTGCTATTCCCCCTCCTACACTGTTAAAATCACTTCTTTTCATTTGTGTGAGCTTTCTGGAACTGATGAGATTAAAACAGCATAATACCACTTCAACTCAATAGGGAATGATTGCAACTGAAAAGCATTTATTTATTTGATGTAAATCATTCTGCAGCACATTTTAGTTCAATAATGGAGAGGAGTTTTTTTTGTCTTTTAAATGTTTACTTAAATAGGAGAAGCAAGATGTCCCTGGCACCTTTACTTTGATAATGCAGGCAACACCCACCTCACTTCATAGTGCTGTTGTCTTGCAAGGGGACATCTAGGATAGTTTCAATTATTCTAGTGTTCACTGTTACCTCATCAAGTCTTTGCAGTTGTATATGAGGATGCTGGTCAGTGTAAAAACTTAATACAAGTATCATAGAAAAGGTTACAAACAAAAAACCAAAAAGTGAGTTTTGTTGTAATGCCACTGTCTGTTGGCTTCTTCACCTTGCTAGCAGTTTTTAAAATGACCTAGACATTAAATAGCCACAGTTTTGTCTAAAAATAAAGTAGATGCTTTATGGGGAAAGTTTTGTCCTAATTAAGAGGACAGGTGAATTGTGGGGAGAATGACTTAATATTATGGCAACCATAATATTTGACTTAATTGTATTAAAAAACACTGCCCCTTTAATGACAAATTTCTTACACAAATGCATAGCTCTGCTTTTTTTTTTCAACTTAGTTAACAGTTCAGATCAGCTCCTTTTATTCCAATTTACATAGAAGCCAATCATTCCAGGATGGAACTAACAATTGTATTGTAGCAAGAGTGAAACAGAGTTCGTATAAGAAGAATATAAACAAAAAAACCCAATTTTTTTGAGCCAGTTAATATAATTGGAAAGAACAGGCAGGCTTTTTGGCCTGAAGTCCTTTCTCTGGGTGAAAAGGAGTGGCAGAATCTAAGACAGAGAAGAGATTAGGCCCAATTCCTCTTAGTTTAATCTAATTATGTTAGTTAGGACACTTGAGAGATAAAGGTACTTAGCATGTGTAAAGCAAAGCTCCTGTCCATGTTACAGCAATCATACTCTGCTGGGAAAAGTTGTGTTGCAAGGAGAGCTGCACAAGGCTGTACATCAGTTTCCAGGGGTCCCTAATTGCTGCCATGCACCCAGCCACACTGGCAGCACACACAGTGCTCAGGCCCAGGCTCTGGAATACAGGGTCTGGAGGGGCTCCCTGCAAGCCAAGTTAACATCACAATCCCCAAACTGCATAGAGAGCTCCCCTGGACTGTCTGACTGCTGAGGAGCACGAGTCCTGCACAGAAACTGAGATTCTGGGAGCCCCTCTGGAGTGTCCCTCTGAGCTGGTGTGTGGACAAGATTCCAACCAGGCAAATGGATGGATTACCAATATTTCTTGGATTCCTTGGCCGCCTGGATGTACTGCTACCACCAGGCTCATTTTTCAGCTTGATGAATGGGATGAATTTGGCAGTGGTTGTGGCTGCTCCCAATCATTCTTTTAACAATTTCCATTACCCTGGCCAGTTATTTTCAAGGTCTTGGCCTTTTCCTTCAGAGCTATGTGTTTTTTTGTTTCAAGATCTCTGAATAGCTACTTGTACAGGTGTGTCCCTTTGTGTCTACTCCTCATCTCCAAGCAGTTTGCATACAGCAAATGCCTTTTGAATGGGCTTGTGACAAAGTGACTCAGGCAATGCTGCTCTAAACCACTTTCCCACAGACACTGAGTAAAAATGAGACAAGCATCAGCCCTCCATTTTGCTGGACAGGGCATGCACACTAAGCATACAGTCAGGTGGAAAGTAATGTGGGTTTCATAATGGTATCAGTAGCAGATCCCAGCTGTTCCCTCTGATACAGCCCACACAGGGACTGCCCAGACAGGACTGGTTTCAGCTCCATTATACTCTACAGTTTTTGTCTGTCTTCAGGTTTTTTCAGCCCCAACAGGCATCTTTTTGTGTATTTTAAGCTGAAAGAAAAGTCAGCAAACAAATACTGAGTCTACACAGGCACCCAGAAACAAAGCTGTCATTATAGGATATGCAACTGCTCTTCCTGAAGCATTGCTAAGTCTTATTCTCTCAGATCTGTACACAGTGTCCAGTTCACATCTTAGACCACTGGGGGAAAAGAAAGTTCCCAAATGTGTTTGAAATACTAAAGTAGTCCCAGGAGGCAAAACCTAAACAAACACTATCCCCCTCACTGAACACACCCGGTCCTTCCCTAACCTAGGCAGCCACTGACACTCTTATCACTTTCTGCCAGCAACTCTGACTGTTCTGTTCTTCACAAGGAAGGCTTACACTGCTTGTACAGTTTTTGTCACCCCTGTGCATTGTATGCCTCAGTTACTGAGCCAGCTGTTCTGCTGATTCTTAGAAAGGCTTTCACAGAAAGGAATTCTGTATAAAAATGCTGCTGCCCTGAGACTAGGTGGTGACTTGTAGTGACTGGTCATTAGGTCACCCCCTGTGGCTTGTGGTGACTGGCACCATTCGTTACAAAAGGGGCCAAACAGCAGACAGACATTTTGGCAGAATGGCTTCTGAGTGTCAACCTTCCTATTATCAATCTTGACCAGTGTATGCACTTACCACAGTAGAGTAGACCAGGCATCTCTAATTATCATTGCTAACTCACAAACGTAGGGGTCACTAGTTTTAGACTCTTGACAGAAGAAGTTATAATAAAAATCAAAAGCTGTACTTGGTGAAATTATCAGTTACCACCTGAAATAAAGACATTTCAGATGCCATTTCCTTGAATATATGGTTAATAGTTTCAAATCTTAGAAAGCATGTGCCAACTCCTCCCCATCATACAGCTGCACTGACTCCACAGTCTTTGGATTCAGTTCAAATCTTGTTTTCGGTATGACAAGAACCTTTGCCAACACTTGTTGTTAAGCAACGAGAATAATTCCAGTAATAAGACAGACAAACAAAAATACCTTAGCAAGTAGGTAAAGACATAAAGCCTTGGGAAAGGCTGGATAAGCTTTCAGCACAAATAAAACCACAGCAAATTAAAGAGGTTTGCTTAAATTGTACCTTGGCCACTCCTAGAAGTAGGTCTTGAGCCACAACCTAACCTCTCCTTTCCAGGTGGCCCTTGCAGACAACCTGAATCCAGACTGTCTGAAAGTGCCATGTTCTCACTTCAGGCCACAGCAGCCCTTATCAAAAAGAACCCAGAACATCTTGTCTGGCAGGCCTCAAACTTATGCTCTCATCCCAAGGACATGGGGGGGTGACAGGGACAGGTAATGCTCAGGGCTTGCCAGCCCTGCAGGATAAGGGTCAGATCCTGGAAGTGAACTTTAGTTTTTCTCCAAGTGTACTGATTAGTGCAGCAGTCCCAAATGTGATCCTGGGACCTGATCAGGAGTTTAATTCAAAGCAGTAAATTTCTTCTTCAGGCTGTACTCAACTCACGGAGCTTCTTTATCCACTGGATCAAGGAAAGCCCCAAAAATTACACATTAGGTATGCACAGTTTCATAGCAAATGCAAATACACACTTTAAATGTCATATGAATGCAGTGGATTGCATTCACAGCATGCTGGTGGCCTACTTAAATACTAGCATTTTCCTCACTTAAATGCATATGTAATTTATAACAGCCAGCTAACATCGAGAAGCTCTTCCTGATGCAAGGCTGAAATACTTGTAGGTTATACTTGTATTCTGTACTGCCCCCAAAGACTAATAGTAAAACCAGAAAGGGAAATTCACTCCCTAGAGAGGACTCCTTTAGGCTTTAAGGACACATAACTTCCAATTAAAGCTTTACAGAAGAGCTGATATGTTCAGTGTGACTAAGGCTCAAGACCACACAATGTCTGTCTGTCTGATGAGGTGCCTGTGGCACTGCTGTAGCACTACAAATGTGGTAATGCAGAGGTAAATCCACCTCTGAGTGCACTTCATCTATCTTGGGAATGAAGTTCATCTTTCACAATACAACATGGTCTTCTAAACAGAAGGAGAAAGAAAAAAATATTTATCATTCTTGTGCCAGGCAGAGTTCAGCTTGAAAGAAACCGGATGAAAAGTGTATCATTCATCTAAGGAATAAATCCACACTACAGATTTGTCTGAGAGACAAGTGAATGTGATCCAAAAAAGCTATCCATTTCAGAATGGGAGGCTTGAATTCAGTCCAACCAGAAAATGCATGCTGAGTAGCATCCATTTATTCAGAGTAGTAATGGTTTCTCCTAAGAGCACATTGCCTTGATCGTTTTGTTTAACATAGTGTATATATAACCAACAAAAATTCCCAACTTTGCAAATGCAGGCTATCTGCCAGTTCCACAAAGGGATTATTTTTTTTTTCTAAATAGCTACTGCATAAGGGCTGTTGCCTGCAGAGCAGGTTTTGTGTGCTCAGCCTACTGCGATCATCAGGTCTGAGTGCACAGTAAATGGAATTCACAAGCCTTTCCAAGTCACCTCCTGTGTAAAGCCCTGAGCAGACAGTCCCAGAAGTGAAGTAAGGAACAACTTCCCTCTCCGCCCCTTTGGGCAGCTCACACACATGCTTCTAGCGATTCCTAAAACAAGAAAAACACCTACGGCCACTTCACTGGGACCGGCGGAAACAGAAGGGAAATGAGAAACTGATTAAGTGGAGAGCCAGCTTCACATGCAGAGAAACTTCCAACTTTCATTCCTAACGACTTTTTACAAAGTGCTTCAGTTTTGCTAGTATTCCCTTAGAAAAAAAAATAAAAATCTTGGCCCATGAGCCCTCAGTGCCTACACAGATGAAAGCTGTGAGAGGCCTTAAATGACTTCAGCAGGAAACTACTGGGAAGGGGAGGGGTCTGTTTTCTGACAGTCCCATTACACATTTCTAGGAAAAATCTTTTCAAGTTCTGTGGACGAAAACGAAACAGAATTACAGCACTGCCTCTCTTTTGGAGACAATCAAAACAACACTTTTCCTGCTCCGATGCTGGAGTGCTGCAAAGTAATTCCCTTCTTTTTTTATCTCTCCTTCTCTCTTCCTCAAGATCTTGGCATCAGGAATAGCACTTCAGATTGAAGAAATTGTTAGAATCAGCGCATTCTGATCTGCTCAAACAGGACTCATGTTTGTTTCAGGTAAACTTGAGGAATACTTTGTTCTGCTGTTGCATTCATAAATCCTTCTGCCATTTCCCAAAGCCCTCATAAAGTGTTCAGTGAGCTCAGGAGTTTTCTGTTTAGTAGCGATGACAAAGCACTCGACGAACTGCAAAACCACGGCAGGGAAGCTGAGCAACAACAGACGTCAGCCAACGTCACCCCCAGATCACCAGGGTGGAAGGTCATCCTCAAAGAGCATTTCCATTTTTCCCCTCTTGGTAAATTGCTCTGGGAAAAATCCTCTTTTTTAGTGTAATGTAGTTAAGAATTAGAAAGCCACCACAATTTACACAAATCTGGAATTCCTGGCTGTGTTGGGAATTTTAACTGATGTCTCCACCCAAGCAGTGTGTGAAACCAATGTAATGGCTAACAAAATTCAGAGCTTAAAATGGTGTGATTGTAGCTCCAGCTGTTTTAATAAGTCAGTACAAGAGATCTTTGGAAGCATTAGAGAAGAAATAGAAACAGAGGTGAATTATGCCTTCTAGTCTGATGATGTGCACTAAGGAACAAGTGAGTGACAGTGTAAAAAGCAAAAAAGAAGTGAAGCATCACTGGGCAGTATTACAGAGTGCCATGCTCAGGACCAAGACAGCCACAAAAAAGTGATGACTGTTGGGACATATCTCATGGGAAACAGGTGCCTTGTTTTTTATCTATGCTTCTAGAAAAGGCACAGTTCTCAAAGGTGAAGATACACGAGAGCCTGGGATAGACAATACAGCTTTTGTTCTGATGAAGAAGAAAGGTTCACTGTGAGCAGACTTGGCCTGACCGCCCTTAACAGTTCCTGTGACTCGATGTGCTCTGCAAATCCCTCAGTTATCAGCAAGCTACAGCTCCCTATTTATCAGCTCATCCAAGCTCTCTGCAAGGGCTTTTTTATTCCCTGGGAACTGAGCTGCACTGTTTGACCAAACAAATTTCCACCTTCTTTCCCAGTCCTAACATGCAGAGGCCCAAAATCACTGGCAGGGCACAATGATGACAAGCATTTACCTTATTACCAAATATGTTTCCATATAGGTCCCTGCTTATAAGCAGAAGTTCTCAACTAGCTGCTAGTTCTGATGCAGATTTTTAGCAATTTAATAATTACTTAGTATTTAATGAGTTTTTAGTAGTAATTTGGTAGATCTGCTGTCTATCTGGAGATCCTAGACACAAAGAACTCACCCAGTGAAGAAAATCATGGTATAAACTCTGTCCTCATTGAAAACAGCAGCTGATTTGCTGCCAACATCAACCCCTTACATTTGCACAGGTTATTGTGCTTTGTATTTAAAAAATAATTTAATTAATAGATAAGCAATGGAATTATTTGACAAGAACTAAAGAGGGGTGAGATATTTAAGATAACACTTCTGGAGCTTTCATCTCAAAAAATTAATTTTAAAGGTTGCTTATAAATAATAAAAAATTCTATGTTTCTTTGAAATGTCAAAATACACAAACCTCAGGTAATGCAGTTTTTCACTAACATTACAGCAGCCTCTCTCAGAACATGTTAAACCTGTACATCCCAGTTTCATATCTGCAGGTAGGACTCACTCTGCAAACTAGACCTGACTGGGAATATTTTGGTAAGCACATTCTAAAGGACTATAATTCTCCCCCCAGAAAAATGGTCTGAGAATTCTGTACTTTCTGGAGTGGTGAAATTAAACAGTTTGAAAATAATATGCTTCAGGCTCACAAGACTCCTCAAGCACTACCATAAATACAGCAGCATTTAAAATTACTAGGTTGAAATTATCATCAATCTGACTTCAGCACAGTGCTAACTTTTTCCCTTAGAAGTAAATTTAATATCATTTCACTCTGTCACTAACCAGGATTATTTGATTCTGAGGACAAATTTATATAGTTGCTGTCACTGAAGCACATAAACAAGCTGAGCACTTTTCTAAAATAAAACTGTAGGACGTCAATGCAAATCAACAGTAAAAATCTGGTTTAGAACGATGTAAGAAGTAGAATAACTTAGTTATAGAGCATCTTAATGAGTAAAAGAAATATTGTTTTGCAGCCCATTTCTGAAAACTAAAGCAGTTTGCTTTTTTCCCCATTGATAGGAAAAACCTGCTATTCTTTGGCATAAATCCCCCCAACATTTAACCTATTATTTTTGGTAAATAGACTTTGAAAAGAGAAAAATATGGAGGAAGGCTTTTGGGAATCATGTAGGTTATAAATTTTTTTGGCAGCTGAAATTCTTTAAATTTTGGAATTAATAGTCCTGAGGTAAAGGGCCTAGCTCAGAGTTATTGAAAGAGAAGTGTCCATCTTACAGCATTTTCCTACAGCTGTGCTGTGAACATTCTTTATGCTCTATTCTCTTGATAGGAGTGATTTTCCTTGGACATCGGTGATTCATGGAAACTCCAGATCACTTCAGTAAAATGCAGTCTCACAAGGAAGAACCTGCAACATCTCAGAGATCTCAATCTTAAAAAGGATTCAAACACAGTGAGCAACTGCATCTTCCATGAATGAAACCCATCCATCTTCTACAATCATCTCATGGGGAGGAGATGTCCACAGCCAGTAAACAACTGTAACAGCAACCCAGGTAAAACTATGGCTAAGGTAATACTTCTGGGAAAAGCTTTTAAAAAGTACTTTGACTCTTTTTTTATTATGTTTCTATCAGAGAAACTTGCTAAATTTTAGAAGTCTGTTTTACTCAAGCCTCTTCCTGATCACCACTGTACATTTGCAAAGTGTATTTATCATCCAGGGAAAGTCTTCTATAGACTACCATTACTTTCTTAGGAAAAGGGGAAAATACAGCAAAGGCTTCAAAGATTTGAGTGAATTATTTCATTCACAAGGGCAGCATGTGCTCTCTTCTATAATGACACAGAAAACAAGAGGTAATTAATGCAATTCCTTTGCCAAATGAGTGGGATCTTATAAAGAATTGGCACATAATCCTGATTTGAGCTTTCTTGTTTTAAACAAAACCAAACCTAATACAGAACAATATAATGTACTAACACGGTCCTTTACCATATTTTTCTTTTCTCCCCCAAAACAAGTGTCTGCAAAGTATAATCTGCCTGTAATCAAAGCGCACTCTTTGTCCAAACCAGCACTGTTGATGCAGCCAGACATTTCTGTGTACTACAGTACAGACATGAAAGTGAACCAAAGAAGAACATTTGGTCTTTTGTTGTCTTACATACCAAGACAGAAAAGCATGGCTCTTCCTCTGTTCTACACAATGAACAGATGTGTGTTTAATCACACACAAAAGAAAAAGCTCACAAGTTTCAGACTATAACTTTGATATTTAGGGGTAAAATTACTTTCTCAAAGAAAGTAACTTTTATCTAATTATCTTGAAACTGTCCATAAAAGGAAGATAGGTAACGAATTGGATAAATGCACCAAAGAGGGTTCCCTTTGGAGTTATTTTCTTCAGCTGGAGAGAAATCTAAAGGTAATTTTCATAAACAAAAAACTCATGGCAAGATAAGAAAAGAAGCCTCAGGGTCCAATATAGGAAAGCTATAGGAGATTCTTCAATAAATAGATATTACAGAGCCGTGTAAATTCAGATGCCTCTGTGTCTTGCTGAACTCAAAGCTGTAGATCAGCTCAATACACAAGGTTAGCAAACAGCAGTTAGGTAAAATAGAAGCAGAAAATGCCATACAAAAGCCCAAAAGGACACCTTAAGAGCTAGAACTTTAAGCTAGCCACTAACCTACTATCCAGCTCCCCTGCCTCCTCCCAACTCAAATCACCTCATAAATACCCAAGGCAGATTACCCTTCCTCTGAGGAGCATTAGAGCTCTGACAGACTGTGAAATGCAGATCCAGGAACACAGATCTGGGGCAACTCTTCAAGACCCGTTTTGAGAGCATGTCTGTGGCATGGAGGTAGTTGGAATTTGCATGCAGAGAGAACAGGTGTGTTTCTAATGCCAGCTGGTCCTTGGTTACCAGGATCCATCCTCATGTACATGGCCTCTACAGGAAAGTGTGCACAGAGTACAAAGGGATCTTTTTTCCACCTCTGGGTGTTGCACCAGGAGCAGAGGGTGGAGGGCAGATGAAATCTGTGATTCTGATGTGAAAATAAGATGCACAATGCTGGCATCCAGCAGCCATAAAAGACACATGAGGTAGAGCTGGGCCTGTTGCCAGCCAGGGCACCTGCAAGGAGAACAGGAGCTTGTAACCCGTGCAGAGGGGTCAGGATGGCAGGAGCACAACTACAGCTGGTACTTCAACTGCAAATCCCCTAGCTTCTTAGAGTTTCAGTAAGAGTCCACCTAACATCTTAAATTAATTTTAAAACCACAGGCATTCAAAGTTCATCACAAATGACCAGGCCCACAAAACATCCAGGCATACACCTCTCACTGAAAACCAGTGGGAGTTAAGCCCCTAAATACTCCTACAGTTCTGACCAAATACTTTCCTCTTTTCCCCCTTAAAAACCCCAAATTGTGTCATCCCTTTGAGCCTCATAGCCTTCTTCAGTCTTAAATTGCACTGTAATTTCTTGAGAGTATCACAACGTGCAGTGCCCAGCCAGCAGCACCTATCTGGAGTTTCAGAGATAGTGCTGGTGTCTCTGCACCATGTAGTGCTCACTTCAACAACTGCTCCTCATGTCAGCCCACTCACATGGTACCAGCTCCATTTACAGGCTCTTGGGACAAACTCCTCCAGCGCCAGTCACAAGACAAGACAAGACTACAGCTCCTGAATGAATTCATGTCTAAACTCAGTATTAAGGAAATTTTATGCAGGCAGTTTCATTTACAGACTTCCTTGCAATGCCTAGGACCTATCTGAGTTTCTAGTAAGTGAGTTTTTAATTATGAGCAGAGAAACAATAGCTCACTTCAGCATGAAAAAGAATACACCCACTATTTTTCCATGCTCTGTAATTTAAAAATAGGTCAACTCATTAGCTTTAAAGCTTTAAGAATACTAAAACTGAAATGCAGGGCTCAATTTCTTTTTTATTTTTTAAGCCAGACCCAGAGATTGAAGAGTTTTAGGCCAATGACTACTTTAAGATGATGAAAGAGGATAAAGTTTTTGAACTATGAATCTAATATAGCCAGAACAGATTTGATTTCATAGTAAATTTTCAAACAGAAAGTAAATTTTTAAACATTGACTAAATTTGAAGCATTTAAATAAGACCGGAGCATTAACTGCATGCCAATTCAGAAGTGCTGCAGGGCCTATAATTTGTCACTCTGCACGTATAGATCGAGATGACTTTTCTCCCTTTTTTCCATGGTGTGCATGTTCAGAATGCAAACAGGGGCCAAAGTGCACCTGAACAGCCAATTGAGAGACTTCCTATATGTAATGTAAACCAGACAGAATCAATACATACTGAAAAAAATTGACTAGGAAAGGGCAATTTCTTACTCTGTACTTAAAAACATAACCCTGAAGGCCAGAATTGCTCTCTTGACATTTTGTAAGTTGACAACAACAGAATTATGATTAGTGGGACATTGACTCCCAGTGCTTCCCAAGCACCTTCTGCATGACCTGGGGAAAGACCTGGTGTGCATTCAGTATGAAACAAAAGTTCATCAGTGCCAGTGCTCAACAGGTTTCAGAGCTGCTGCCCAGACAAAACTGGAGAAAAACTGCTGGTTTCAGCTCTTGGTAGGTAAGTCAAAGCAAAACCCAACTACTCTGAGCCATCTCATACTTCCAGCCACTTCTTGAATTTAAGCAAGTTGTTAGTAATCACTTTTCAAGTATTTATTTTATTGAGGGAGGGAGGAGAGGAAAATCAAGCTATTTAGCTTTCCAAGTATTTAACATAAAACCCAGAAGAGCTCCATCTGGCAACCAGCAGGATTTCTAAATAATCTAAATAGTATCTACATAAGAACCAGGCTGTCTATGGAGTGAGACAACTTCAACTTTTACAGCCACAAGAAGCCTTTATTAACATAAAAGGAAATTATAAAGAATTACGTTAGAACAGGAACAAGAGGCTGGCAAGCTGACAAAAGACCCCAGGAATCTCTGCATTAATCTTGAAATGCTGCTTTTGACTTGTTGGAATATAGCATCATACTCTGCATGGTTTTAAAAAAACAAAACAGAAAACCCTCTTAGGTTCAAAGGAGTCCAGTACAATAAAACCAGCTCTAGGAAAATATTCAGATTAATGAAAATCAATATGTAATTCCTTACTTTGCCACACAAAAAACAACCCTTAACATTTGAATATAGTTTGGAAAACATTCGTATTTAATTAAAAGTCATGGACAAGGCCCTTCATTTCCATAGATGTCTGTCTTCATTAAGAAGATGGTTCTGAGTACTGCTGCTAATTATGTAAATCAAATATACTTTTGAACTAGTCTTACATATAAAAAATATAATAATTCTAATTCCCAAGTAAGTAAACACCTCAGAGTGCACAGTGTTTCTGAGTAATTCATATGAAGGATTTAGCCTTGCACTTCATACCTAGCCCATCTACTTTTTGGGTCATTTGTGAGTGATCCAAACCTGGTGGTGGTTTGGTGTCATATGGGAAGTATTTAACTGGTCCTCAATGCCCCTGTCAAGTCGCCATTGGGATTTTCTGTCAGTTTCTTGGCAAAAAATCAAAGAGTGAAACAGTGGGCCCAAAAAAACATGTTACGGTGATCCTGTGAGGATAGGGCAGCCTTGAAGCTCTGTGTTTTCCGCTATCCCTGGGCTACAGGAAGAGAATTTCTATCTTTATCATTGCCCATCTGGCACCTTTCACAGGCAGCAAGAACAAAGAAGTAAAATGTACTGGCCCCTACCATCTGCTTCTGCTTGTGAAGGCTGCAAAGAGCCCGATAGGGAAGAAAGCAAAGAAAGATAAAACCCAACCCCTTAGTTTCCCACCAAACCCTTCTGGCAGGTACACGTTGTGCCTGTACTCCTTACATATCTTAGGGCCACCCTAGAGACCTCTGGCTCCCCACAGCAACACAGCTGCTGAACACAGAGCATCCCAAACACTCCCAGCCCCACGTCCTCGCTCACAGCCTTCTGACGGCCCCGAAAGAAAGGTTGTGCTGTCTGAGATTTGCTTTATTGGATCAGCCACTGTTTTATCTAGAGCAGGAAAATTCCTGTGGGTTTAATAAGAGGTATTACCCTACAGATTTTCTCTGGTCCCACCTCCTTTCCCATCAGCCACATCCCCTGTTACTGCAAGGCTGCGTACACCATGTGTTGGCTGGACCCCTTCTGTCTCTGACAGAAGTTTGGCCAAAAAGAGCAGATTTTCTGCTACTTTGATCATTTCCTGTGGTAAAAAGTGAAGGGAATTATCTGACCCAGGACCTTTTTTTTTCTTTCTTAGTTTTGAAAAATAACATGGCTTTACATTTGCAACTTCCCTTAAATAGTGTTCTTGCTTTCCAATAGCATTTTGCTGCTGGTTTACTGGTTGCCTTACAGAACTTACTTTTTTTAGACTCAGAAAACACATTGCTCTGATCTCAAACTCGAACTCAGCTGCTGTATTACATCAGTAATGACCTTCCCTATGCTGAAGCAGCAACCACAAGATAGTATCAAATTTACAGACAATACAAAGGTGGCAGCTTCTTCCCTGTTAAAAAATTATTACATTTAAAAAAAACAAGCTTACTTCTCTTGTGGTGAGGATAGCATTGTTTTTGGCTACAAATGTGCATTGCATAATGTCTTTAGAAATAAGTTAACGATTTTATTAAAAGCAGTATTAGAGTAGTCTACGACATTATGTGATATAAGCACCCTAAAACTATTTTTTCCCTCAAGACTCCACATCAGAAAACATTTCATGCTTGTGTAAGCCCATGTTGAAATGGTCACAGTACCTGCTGACTTAAATGGTGTGGAAGCATTTGGGAGCAGGGGCCTAAAGTACAGTGCCAAGTGATAATCACTGACCTCCATGGGCCCTGCAAGTGCAATCCTGAAAACCCATCCATTTTGTGGTTTTTTTTCTGGCCCAGGGAGTACAAAGTAAACAAATATCATGAATCTACCAACTGAACTAATGTCTCGTGTCAGAATTAATATTCTATAGGAATAAATTCCAAATAAATTACACAATATTCATTAAGTCTTTATAAATGTGGCACTACAGCATTTAAAATAAATATATATATTTACACATAGTAAAAGTGGGACACCACTTTTTTCAGCTCAGAAAAATACCACAATGTGCAAGTTGTGCTTGTTGGCATCAAATTATTTTTTTTTTCAGCTTTGCTGTGCTAATTACACGAGTAGCACAGATTTTGACAGATACACTGTTGAGCTGAGGCCAGGGTGCAGTGTGTGCCTTCCTTTGTCCCTTTGTGCAAGTTGTACTCTCAAAAGAAATGATTGAACATTTCGAACTGTTAAAATTACTACTGTTTTAAAATTTTACAGGAAGTTACTTTGCTGAATTTACTATTTGTATATATGTTGGTTTTTTTTTTGTAATCAGCCTGTTTAAAAATCATGGTTTGGCTATATTTCCCACTTTATTTATAAAACTGAGTCCTTCCAGAACTCACAGAGCTCAAAAGCAAAGGGAGACCTAGGGCAGTCTGGTTTCTTTCAGTATTAAAAGAAGATGATACATGCTTATTTATATATGTATGCATGTACCTCACTTAAAAATATAGTAAGAAAGAGGAGGAAGAATCTACAGTAACCTTGTTAAAACAAAAATTGCACTAAACCACTTCAAACAAGATCTTACCACAACAAAAATCAGCATTATCATCATTAATAATACAGTGCCTTTCATATGCACAGGTAATAAGGAGGCTGTACTGTGATCCACATAACCTCAATAATGTATAAATGAATCAAAAAGGATCTAATTAGCTCAGCAGCACCAAAAACTATTAAGCAGAAACATCAAAAGAGCCAGTGGGACATTGCTTTCTTTTTGTGCTGGGGAGCTGCCCTTCAGAATCCTCTGGTTTGTGTCTGGAAGGAGGAGGCCTTGCCAGCGTAGGTGACAGCAAGTGACAAGAGCTGGAGCTGGAGGATGCTCCCCATCCCTGTGCCCTGCAGCTCCCCAGCACCATCCCAGCCCGTCCCACACAAAGCCCTGTGCCAAGGAAGGGAGGAGTTCCTGCCCTTGGGAAAGAGCACATCCTGAACGCCAGCCCTTCCCTCCTGCCCACCAGGAACGGGCACCTGGGACCTGCCCCAGCTCCCACAGAGCTCCCACCAGGGAGGGAGACACAAAGGACAGCTGAGCACGTCCTGCAACCAGCACGGAGCCACAGCACCTCCCTGGAGATGGCCCCGGCCTCCCACGAGTCCCTCCGGACTCCTACAGCTGCTCCTGCCTACAGATGGCAAAGCGTTTGTGAGAGCCTCTTAGGAAATACCTGCGGAGCCGAAGTTAGAACACTGTGTGCACATATTTATTTCCTAAAAAACAGTGAGAGCACTTCTATAGCTCGGCACGTTAGCTGTGGGCACCCGTGCCTCTGCAGCACACGCCGCTGGGTGAGAACATCGCGCCCCGCGGGAGCGCAGCCTGGGCTGATCATGGCAAAGAAAAGTCTTGCTCCTACAATTCACTGAAGTCAGAAAAGTTACATTTAAATATAAACAAAACCTCACACAGAGGCCCACTGTACTTAAGGAGTTTTCTCTAACCCTGAAGATACGGATACAGCTTGTATCTCCTCCAACAGACCTATCTGTGCGCTATCCAGTAACGCGTCACTGCACTGAAGTAAAAGCATCATTTGAAAGAGAAACAACAATGCTATTAAACAAAAGACCTTTCACTACACCAGGTCCATTCCCAATCCAAAGCCCAGAGGTTTCCTTCTTCAAAGGAATAAATAGGACAGTATTTGTTATGGTTTAAGCCACAGTAATAACATTTTTAAGGTGCTTCCTCCAATAGCTTTCAACACGGTTCAATCTGCAGACCCACAAAAAACCCCCACGATTATGCAATGGAGCAGGACAGAGAAACAAAACCTCCTTTTCAGAAGACCTGCTCATCTATTTACCTATAACAGAATATATAGAAGGCAACAGATCTCACAGGGCCACGAAGACCAGGCTGACAACATTCATCATTGCAACTCTGGGAACTACTGCAGTATGCACCAAGCTCCACTCACACCTCCCAAGGAATTCAACTGGAGGTCGGCTGCACCTCAAAAGTTAGCCATAGTCTTCTGTGATCCATGACATCAAACTGCAACTGCTTTGATAGAAATCTCTACAGAGAAGCTCCAACGCAAACCTCTGAGGAATTAAAAAACCCACTCCAAGAAACCTTCACAATCCCAAGAACACATATGGCACATGCTGAACTAGCCAACAAAGTTTTTCAAGAAATAATGCTGAAACTCATAGATTTAACACACTGACAGCCCACAACATCTGCAAGATTTAAAATACAACACCTCAAAAGGTAACACCTAATGCTGATGATAAAGACAAGCAAAGCCAGGCTGTGCCCTGCTGCACCAACCACCAGTGCTCTGCAGAGCAGTCCCAGTGCAGAGCAATCCCAATGCCAAGCAATCCCAGTGCACAGCAATCCCAGTGTGTGCAGCACTGCCAGCTGTCCACAGATACAACTGGAGTAGCTCTGTCACAGGCTCCTGAGGAGGAGGGGTAGCACTGGGAGAGGGAGAGTATTTATGAAAATAAAAGAACTGAATTGAAGCCTGTATGCTGCTGTCTAGAACTTACAGTAACGTTTGTACCACCCATTCCCTGGGGGAAATGACATACAATACAAACAGGCCTAGTTGTTCAATTATTCAAGTATTAAGAGATTCACAGAAAAGCATCTGAGAAACATAACATTTTAATAGATGAAATAAATACTCCAGTACATGCAAGATAAAAACTGACATTGGAAAAAAATTAAAAATCACTTTTGTTATAGTGTAATTTTGTTTGTTTGTTTAAACACTCACAGTAGCTTTTCCCCCAGTTTGGAAATCAACACATGGAAAACATAATCACAACCTCCAGTCCTTCCACTCCTACACACCAAATGCACTTCTAACCTAACACTTGATGCAAAATAAAAAAAGTCATACAAAACAAAAACAAACAAAATAGTAGCTACATCCATCATCTATGTGTTGTTGGGCTTTTTCGGTTTTTTAAATGAGTAAGAACTGAGGTAACCTTTTTCCTGCACAACCGAACAGCAAAATTTAGAAGGGAAATTTCGGAAGACAAGACAAGACAAACTTTAAAAACCGCACCCAGCGCGATTAAAGCTCTTTTTTTTTTTCTCCATTTTCTAAGATACCCCCACCTCCCCAAATATAAAAAACTTTGAAACAGTTTTACCACTTGTGTGAAGACCTTGTTGAATAAAGGAAAATTTATCTGCAGATACTTGCTTAACTTTAAAGTAAAATAAAAAGAAGCCAAAACTGGCTATCTTTATTAGTACATATAGTTTGAATATGTTCTGCTTCTTCACCACATGAAATCAAAGGATCGGGCTCATCCAAGCAAATTCTTTGGTATACAAAAAAGGGGTGAGGAGGTGGGATATTATTTTCCTTTAGCAATGACTGGGATCTAAACAGAAGATGTGGGGGTTAATTCACAGAATTGGAGTTCACTGGCGGTAAAGTCCTGGGTGAAGACCTTTCTCTTAGTGCCTGAGATAGCAGGTTGCAACCATCCGAGACGGCGCAAGCTGAGTTCCTCAACCTTTCCCTGTAATCGCTCATTTTGGTGCTACTTTCGGGGTGTTGGGCTATATCCCTGAGGCATTGGGTCAGGAGCACACAAGCAGATACCACACTCATGGCTCCTCCTAGGATGGCAGTTTGCACAGCTTTGCCCTCTGGATTGATGGTGGCAGCTTTACCCAAAAACTGGGGCTCAGTGGCAAAGCCCACCAGAGCGTAGACAGACTGCACCAAAGGTCCACTGAACAGGACGCACCGGTTCCTGGTCAGCTCGCTGGGTGAGGTCTTGACCTCCTTGACACAGGCCAAGAGGGCAGAGGCGCTGGTGCTCATACATTTGACACTGAGTTTGAACTGTTCCTTAGCAAATTTATCCTTGGATTTCTCACTGGCCAGCACGCAGGCGTCTGTCAGGAATTTCAAGTTCTTGGACATGTTCTGAGAAACCTCCAGCAGGAGCTGAGGGCTCATATCTGCCAAAGGGGTGGTCTTCAAGACCCCGCAGCCGTGCTCCACCTCATGCCTACATCGGGTCACCTTGTAGCGATCCACCAAGCCAGGCATGGCAGGCTGGGCCCCAGGAGTCTCCACTGCAGCCAGGTAGGCAGCGTGGGCAGAGCACTCGGTCAGGGAGACCACCAGCTCCCCCATCTCCATCAGGCTTTCTCCCACCTCCCCGAAGCGTCCCATGTTGAGCTGGCTCTGGACGTCATGGGTCAAGATGGAGAGTCCTTTGGTCCTGGCAATGATCGTGTCCCTGCACTTCTCAAAGGACTCACCGAAGACAGACAGACTCTCGGTGTTCACCGGCCTGGTCTCGCTCGACAGCAGAAGCAGATCGGCCACCAGTTGCATCTTGATCTTGCAGTGGTCGCAGATAGAGATGAGCT
>VZTB01008014.1:99350-111585 GCA_013397245.1 Thryothorus ludovicianus | reverse complement strand
GAGGGAGCGCGGCGGCTGCCGGGGGGCGGCGGGGCCGGGCCGAGGCAGCTCCGCGGGGCAGCGGCCGCTCTGCCGGGTCCCGGGAAGGCGGGGAATGCCCCGGGACCGGGCAGGAGGGATCCCCCAGCCTGGTGGAGGGTGGCCGGTGCTGTGTTCCTTCCTCCGAGGCTCTGGGTCCGGGTGCGGGGGTTTGGGAGTCGGCCCTCAGCCTGCCCCGCCCGCCTTCCCAGAGCCCCGGGCCGGTGCCCGGTGCCTGCCAGCAGCCTCGTCTGGCTGAAAACTCGGGTTTTTTGAAGCGTTGAGCGATACACATTTTGTGACCGAGGGGTAAATATCAGGAGGAATATTCATTTCACGTCGTTTGGTGTTTCTTTCCTATCTTTCCTCGTAGTAACAACTCCAAATTCTAGCTCTCGTCTCCTTCATCCTTATCAGCCCCACTGCCTTAACTTTCCTTGGCGGTTTCCCATCACTCTCTTCTCCATGTGGTTGTCATGCCACTGGTTCCTTTCACTCTGTTATGTTCCATCATATTCTGATAAATGCCGGAGCACTCCTCACTGTCATTTATACTTTCCCGTGAGGTTTTTTTTCCCTGGAATATTTTGCAAAAAACCCTGAAGGAAATAATAGAGAGAAAACTTCTGTTTTATATAACACCAGTTGCAGCTGTAAGTCAAGGTGGAAGAGTGTGTTTTATCTATAAAGTAACAGGAACTGTGGATGCCTTCTTTGGTCCTGGTTGGCAGGTTATGGACTTGTTCATCTCATGGATTGTTACTGCATATATCCCTTTAGGAAGGGAGGTTCTTAGAAAAATTAGTTAAAATTTTAAATAATAAAAGGCTTAAAGGTCACTTTTCTGTTAGTGGTATCAGCCAAGGACCCAGCAGGCCCAGCTGCTAAAAAAAAAAAAGGTTTTATGTTGCCCAAGTTGAACCAAATTTGTCCTCTTAGGGAAAAAAAAAATCTTAAAATGTGAGCATCTCTTTTAACTGAGATGGCTGAAAGGGAGGCTCTGGTTAATCTTGTAGCTCTTGACTGTGTATTCTGTTCCAGCCCTAGTGGGTCGGTCAGGAGGCTGTGGAGAGTTTTTCCTTTCCTGCTGGAGCAGGTCCCTGATCCAGGTCCGGGTGTGCTACACAGATGTATGGGTGCCAGAACAGCTGGGGAGTCACTGCTGGGGCTGGGGCTGTCCCTGGGCAGAGAGAGGCACGCAGAGCAGAGCAGGGACTGAGGCAGGGCTCAACAATTAGGGATTGTTTGGTGTCCTGGGATGGTCAGCTGCAGGGCATTTTGCCTGGTGGGAGTCAGGACGCAGGGAACATGGAAGGCTGGAGGGGAGGAAAAGGGCGTGAGTGCTCTTGATGGAGTGGGATGAGAAACAAAGGGGCCACTGTGAATTCTGGTAAGAGCAGGAACTGTGCTTGGGAATGAGGGGCACAGGGCATCGATCTGTACAGAACCAAATGTCATTACTTTCAACTGAATGAAATTACTCCAGATATTTCTTATTTCCTTGGCAATGAGTCTAAAACCTTTGGGGGATGGTGGTTATGACATGCTTGGGTTCAGCCACAAGCCTGAGTGTGTGGCTCTGTGCAGGATGTCACTGCCTGGTGATCCAGGAGAGTGGCCTGCTGGAAAACGAGGGTGGGCAGCAGGGCAAAGCAGCTTCAGCAGCTCAGCTGTACAACTAGAGCTTGGAGGAAGAAGCCACCTCATAGAAAGGACTCTCCTGAAGCCTGGAGTCCTGGGGAGCTGGACAGAGAACTGAGAATCCGGGCTGGAGGTCTGGTAGTTACTGAAATGTCGGGTGCTGCAAATAGTTCATTACTGTTACAAGCTCAGGGTTTCTCAGGCTTGACTCTGATCACTGAAAAGGCAAAGCAGTGGCATATGTTACTAATGTTTTTAGAAATCAAAATGCAGGGCATTTTTGAGAAATTTCTGAGAATGGGAGCTGAGAGGAGGAGCAAATGAAGGGATGTGTCTGTCAAATGCTTTTTCTCTGGAACCTCAAGTTACTGTTCAAGTGAGTGAGTTTGTGTCCTGGGGTGACTTTATGATGCTGAATTGTATCTCCATTCATCAGTTTAGCTCAGTAATAAGTTTTGCACCTTTAAAACTAGATCTGAGAGTGAAGAGAGGAGGAGAAGGAGAAGCAGTGGAATGTCTGAGGCAACTGTTTTCAAAAACAGAGATAAGAGCTTCAGCTTCCCTTCTCATGGGCTGTATTGTCTGCAGCATGGACAGCAGGAGAGAGCTCTCCTTTGCTTTTAGTTATTTTTTTTCAGCTAGCTGAGGCACAGAAGTTCTCCAGACTGTGGCTTTTCTTTTTCTTGGAACTGCTCAGCCCTGGTCTGGACTAAAAACTCAGGAAAACACTGGGAGCCCACAGCTGTGGCCCACCAGGGCCCAGGATGCAGCATTTTCCAGCACTGGAGGGACTGACAGAGACTGAGCGAGCCCAGCTGCACCCCAGGACAGGGACTGTNTTTTGCCTGGTGGGAGTCAGGACAGGGAACATGGAAAGCTGGAGGGGGTGGTGGCTGGAGGGGAAGAAAAGAGCATGAGTGCTCTTGATGGAGTGGGATGAGAAACAAAGGGGCCNTGAATACTTTACTTGTTAAATAAAAAGGTTTATTTTCACTTCTCTCCAAGGAAATCTATTCCTGAATCAGCTGGAGGAGAGGCTGCTTGAATTGGCTTTTTAGAGGGACCCCTTTGGAAGTTTCCTGCCATATTTGCCCTAAACCAGGACAGTCTGCTAGATTTTTCAAAGGAAAAGCTTACACTTCCTTCACTTTTTTACCTTTTAGATAATTTTAAGCACAGCTGCATGACATTTTGTACAGAAAATGAGAAAATAAATGCCACCTAAGGGAGCTCTTGGTGTCTTCTGATAATACTCCCATTCAAACTGTAAGAATACAACTTCAGGAGCATTTAGGTGAATAGTTAAGGGAAAAAATGTCACTAAATCCAAAGTCAGTTTCTATGTTTCAAACAGAGTATTTGGAAATGTTTCTTTCTGCCTTTTTCTTTCAAAACTGTGAAATAAGCTGACTTTGCTCTAGTCAAACCAGACTTAAACTTCAATTTGCTTTGAATTGTGAAGAATGTTTATCAGTCAATCACATGAGATTTTGTATTTTCACTCTACCAATTTGACCATTCTCCAGCTTCCTGTAAGATAGGTAATGTTCCAAATTAATGATGGCAGGGACTTTCCTTGGGCTCTCCTTTCCTCCCAGTTCACTCATTTTGGAAATTTCAGTGCGTGTGAACTGCTTGAAAGCAAGTAAGGCTTGCAAAATTGAAACAAAGACATAGCTAGTAAGGAAAGAAAGGATAAAACCAAAGGCTCCTACAGCTTCTGTTCTGTGGTCCCTAAACTTTAAACTCTTGTGAGAAAGACAAGAAACTGCAGAGATGAGCTGGGGAGAGAACAGGGGTCACTTGTATGAAGCCTTGGGCTTTGAGGGGTGTGGGATGCTGCTGGGTCTGTGTATCAGCATGTGCTGAGATGTGAGGGGAATTCATTCTGAGATCTGGAACTCCAGCTCTGCTCCTGACCTGGAGGCCTGTGAAGGAGAGTGTCTTTATCTGCTGCTACAGTTCATGTTCCCAACGGGGTGAGGCATTTTGGAGTCACTGCAGCACCTAAAATATCTGCCTTAATTCCTGCTCATTTAGTGGTGCTTGGGTGAATGCCTGTATAAGACTTCTCGGGGTCTTTGTTCTTTTTACTTTTTAATTGTATGACACAAACACTGTTACAGAAATCAGGTTCTGCCTTGATGTAAGTTGTCACCATATTCACCTCACAGCTGTGAGTTGTGTTAAGGGGCAGCAGTTTGATTGTGCCTTTCCAAATATTTAAATGGTTGTCAGCCTCAGCTGAGGCATCAAGAGGTTAATTTTTTTTTTTCCTTTTTGTGGGAGTGATTTACTCTGAGTGATTATGTTGTCAGGCTGTGAGCTGCATCTGTGCATTAGAAAAGTCATGAAACCTTTAATCAAAGTCTTTCTGTGGCTTAAGCACACAGAAAATCAGAATTCTTGTGGGTTTAATTGTTTAAAGACACAGAGTAAGGAAACTTAAATTCTCAAGCAATCACAGGATTCCCAGAAGTTATGACCTCTGAAAGCAATATCAGGTGAATGTTTTTTTCATATGTGTGTGTACAAGGCTTTTTATTGCAACTTTCCCATTTCATCTCGTGTGCGTAATAAATATTTGTGAAACTGTGAAGAAAAAAAATACTATTTTCTGAATTTCATAGATGGAATTGTATTGAATTAGCCTTAAGGCTGAAATATTTCTCAGTATGTGATAAAATGAGATTCTACCTGTCAATATGAAAATGTGCATAATTTTCAGGGGAGGGTTATAAATCAAAAGAGCACTCTTGGTGAAGTATCTTGAAATAAGTCACTATTTCTTTTTGTTTCACTGTCTCCATCTTTCAGCTAAAAATATTTTATCGAAGCACATTTATTCTCTAAACAAAGAGAAGTTAAAGAAAAAAAAAGGACCCAAAATATATTTATGGGACAGTTGAGTTTAAAGCTTTCTTGTTTTCGAAACAGAAAGATGATGACATTGAAGAGGGAGATCTCCCTGAACACAAGAGGCCTCCAGCACCGATAGATTTCTCAAAAATAGATCCAGGCAAGCCTGAAAGCATCCTGAAGCTGACAAAGAAGGGGAAGACTCTGATGATGTTTGTCACAGTGTCAGGAAATCCCACAGAAAAGGAGACAGAAGAAATCACCAGCTTGTGGCAGGGCAGTCTCTTCAACGCCAACTACGACGTGCAAAGGTGAGCTCTTGTGCACAAGGATGAAGCTCCTGCCTTTGCAGAACCCTTTCTTTCTTCCTGAAAACCTTCTCAGCTGTTCATCCTTTGCTGTTCTCCATCATCCATTGCTGTTTCTGTTTCTTTATCAGTTGTGACAAAACTCGTGGTGTGGTGCAGGAACCTCTTCAAAGCTTATGCACTATGTGTGTGTGTATAGCCCAGATTCTTTTTATCTCACTGTGGTTCAGCTATTTATCAGTTCTAGCTGCAGTAGTTTGCCTCTATGTGCTTGATGGAGAACGTCACACTCTGAAGATCTGTCACCACAAAAGGCTTTTTGTTCCCCTGCTAAGAAATGTAACTCTTTTTCTGTCTCAGAGAGAGCACCATTTTGAAACAGAAGAATCTTGTGCTCTTGTACTGAGGCTGAGAAGGGTTGCAGTAAGTGTATAAAACAAATGTGATGCTCATTATTTTACATAGTGCCAAATCAGTTCTAAATTTGTTTCCTTATTTTTACTTCCTTGGTTACTTATTGATATACTTCATACATTTTTTATTCTTAAATGTCCTAGAAGATTGTTCTCTTGTCCCCATCCCCAGGCAACAACTAGACCAGCTTCTTGCTCTTAAACATGTGCCTCAATCCTGGAGGCTCTCTGAGCAAATGCTGGAGTGTTTGAAAAGCACAGAGTTAACTGAATAAAAATGTGGGTTTTTTTTCCTAGGTTTATTGTTGGCTCCAATCGGGCCATCTTCATGCTGCGGGATGGTGCCTACGCCTGGGAGATCAAAGACTTCCTGATAAACCAGGAAAGGTGTGCAGATGTCACCCTGGAAGGTCAGGTTTATCCTGGCAAAGGAGCAGACGGAAATGAGAAAGTGAAAAACAAAACAAAACCTGAAAAAGCAAAGAAGAAAAAAGACGCAGAGAAGAAATCTAACGGTGTCAAAGAGGAGAACCGAGCAACCCACCAGAGAGAGGAGCTATGACAGCCACGGTACCCAGACTGAGCCTGCTCTGCTGCTCCTTGGAGGGAATCTGCTCAGGAGTCCTGGCTTTTGGGGAGGAAGGAAGCAGAGACTACTGAACCTTAAATTTATGTTGAAATTCACCAGTTTACTCATTGCTGTTGGCCGTTTGTTTAGTTACAGGAAAGGTAATGCTTCATGCCAGCAATTGACTGCTTTAGTTTGTAATTTTTTTTTTAATGCTTTTGTTGTTGTTTAAAACTAGCATAGAAATCTGTGTGTCTAACATCACAAACTTAAGTGGAAAAGAAGAATTATGGTCTCAGAATACATTGATGTTCTGTAGTAGCTGTGTCCATCTTGGGTCTGCAAGTCATGGATTCACAGCTCTTGTCAGAGAGCCAGGTGCAGTGTGAAAACATTCTCTTGGAAGATGGTTTGATAGGCACAGAACTGCCCAAAGTTGCAAAGAATAGTGGCCAAAGATGCCTGAAATTACAGGGTTTAGGACATGTTTGGTTCCACTGCCTGTTTCTTTAAAATGAACTCATCCCATTGTGTCCCAGGAAGCTGTGGCAGTGCTTAGGAGTGTGATGGATGCTCGGTAGGAGCTGTGCTTTGCACTCCAGATTGTACAGGAGGGACACTCTGTGCCCTTCAGAAGTGAATGGAATTGCAGCACCTGCACGAGTCAGGGTGAAAAGTGAAGGTGAATCCAGGGCATTCAGGTTGCTGTGCTGTTAAAGGACTGTGCCTGTGGAAGCAGCTGTTCCCTGTAACTCAGGCAGTGAGCTGGAAGAAAAAGCTTTAACTCTGAAGTTAATTTGGTTTACTGATTTAATGGTTTGTTTAAATATTTGCAAAAGCACTAGTTACAGCACAGAGTTAAACTTTGAGTTAGACATATCACTTACTGATGCTGATCTGGTTAGATTTTGGTGGGTTGATTTTTTTTTATTTTTATTTTTTTTTTGGTACAGATTCCTGACTGATGTGGTTGATTGTAAATGACCATTTGATTCGGATACTATGAAGTTGAGCCAATACTTTGTATAATTGGGGAGATTTTATTATTACTCAAATTGTATTCAGTCAAATGCTTTGCTTAGAATTGTTTCCCTTCTGCCTTACTACCAGTTAGGGACTAAAGGCACCGAGTAGTGTGGTCCACATCATTCTGCAGAGGATGAACACAGTATCAACTGTCTTCATTCAATACTGGTATGGTGTTACTTTTTCTTTAAGGTGCTAAAATCCAAGTGTTTTGGATAAAAGGTCCTAATTGAACCATAATGGTTGATCTTGTGGAATACTTCAGTATCAAAAGTATGAAACTGTGATTGAGTCCTTGTTCTAAAATAAAAGATGTCACTAAACTTACTATTTTGGAGAGTAGTAAAACTTTTTAAATAGATCTGCATATGGTTATGTATTCAAGAGGCAGACTAACTCATCTTTGGTTTCTGTATGTAAGGACTCTGTTACGTTGATGAAGGTTCCAGCTGATTCATTTAATTTAATTTTAATTATATTTGTATGAATTTAGATTAAAGAAACTTTTGCAGCTACACTTCATTAAACAGGCCTCTACCTGTTTGAGTGGAAAATTAAAATTTGTTTCTTTAGGATTAACTGTTACTTTTTATATTCTACTGCAGAGGTGCAGTGGAGTTGAGAAGAGTCTCAGTAGATATTTGGGTAGTTGAGATGTGCAGTCCAATTCTTCTGCATAACTAATTTATCATTTGGTCACATACTCTGGGTTAGCACCACCCTTTGTAAATAATATTGCTTCTCATCTCAAGGGAAGAACAGAGGTCAGATGCCACTATAAAAATGAAATATTAACGAGTTTTTGCTTTTGAAAGTTATGGTATAGAGGTGACAATTCAGATTTTGATCAGGTAGGGTTTGAGACTGTTGGAGAAATAATTACTACACAATAGCTATAGCCCAGCTTTTGAATATATGTACTTCAGTCATTCATAAATCTACATTTACAGTAGATTGAGTCTTTCCCCTTTGTTGTCAAAAGGAGCTGTGTTGAAATTGAACCAGCCAATTGACCTTTTATTTTTTGGTTGATTGGTTGTTTCTGAGTCAGTTGCCCATGCCAAATGCAAGTATGTTTTGTGCCACATAGCTTACAAAAATTGTTTGTGGGGTTTTTAGTTTGGTTTTATTTTTTAGGTTTTTAATCCGTGTGATGACTTGGCAGTTGCTTTTTTGATATAAAACACAAAATGCTGCCTTCACAAAATAGGTGTTTTTTACTCTTCCATTTTCCTTTTCCCTTTTTTCATGCTGTACACTAAACAATATAGAATATATCAGTCAGTGTAATATGGCAGTCTGAGGAGCTGCTTTACCCCAGCCAATCTTTCTCTGCTATCATAGTTCATTACTCTCAAGAATAACCTGAATTTCCTTTTAAAACTGGTGAAGTCTTTGAGACAATTGCACTTGTCCTAGGACAGTGCTACATAACCAAATGTCTGGTGATGATTTCAGGAGCCCAAACCCTATCACACACATGAATATATTTCTATATCAAAATAAATATTCTCAAAATGTTATGTAAGACCAGGAATGTTCTATGAGTACCTCAGAGCATGGAGTCTCCTTTGGAGGTTTATCAGGTTTTCAATAACAGATTTTTTGGTTCCACATACAGGATATTCAGATGCCTCCTTTAAAACTAATCTCAGCCAGTAGGGTGGTAATTATAGCTCTTACTATTTCCTTCTTTTTTCTTTTTTTTTCCTTCCCAGTTCTATACAGAGGTACATGGGAATCATCTGTTTTCATGACAGTGGAACATCTGCTGCCTTTCTCCTCCCAGCATAGTGGTTGCTCTGTTCTAGTGCTATAACTAACTTTTCTGAGCTACTGTTCAGTTTTTAACCCAGCTGTCCTACTCAGAAAAAAAGAGTTCATCAGTGATGCTACACAGGATGTGGTTGCACTTTGTGAAAAATTTCCAATGGACAATCAACTTTTTATGTAATAAAATACTGGAAAAAAATATTCTGGGCTTTGTTGATTTGGGATTTTTCTTTAAACTGTTCTGACACAAACTACAACAGTATTTCTGATCTTAACTTAGAGTGGTCAAAGCATTTCTCTGAACACTCAGGTCAGCCTTGACTTCCAGGAGAATCTACTTTTCTGTTACTGTTCCTGAACTTTTTCAATTTTGTCCCAAAAAGGAAATCATAAATTAAAACACTGTTTTGTAAAGATATGGAACAACCTACTTTTGTCTGATATTTAGCCCCTGTTCTCAATGGGTTTTTGGTAAGGTTTATAAATCATTTCCATTCTTTTATCTGTGGCTCATTTCCTTTTTTAGTCAGGGAGTAACATTGCCTTTTCCAGAGGCCTTTTCTTTTAATTGCACTGGATATTTATAGAAATTTATATAAATTCAAAGAACCTGTGTCTGAAGAGAGGAGGTGCCTCTGTCTTTTAAAATGCCTGATTCATTGGTACTGTCATTACTTTCTTTATTAAGATTGCCAGCCTACTAGGTCCATTGATGCCCTGCTATTTGATAATTCTTACTCTGGGATTAAATGAACTATTTTTGAATATCACTGTTTCTTACCTTTTATACTGTGCCCTTTTAACAGGACAAACCCCACTGAATTCAGGTGGTACCAAATTGCTGGGAAGGAGAAAAAGAAGGAAAATCACTCCACTTGGATTTTTGGGTGATGGTATTTTTTTCTCCTGCAGTGGTGGTGGAGGGGGTTGGACACCGGCTCAGGAGCAGGAGAGCTCTGTGCAGAGCAGTCTTTGATTAGCATTTAAAAAGCTGCTGTAACACACAACAATCAGGCATTGCACAGTGCCAGGCACAGATGGGAAATGCTTTGTTCCTTTCCCTGTGGTGCTACTGAACAGACCAGTGTTGGTACTGCCTGGGTTAGCAGTGGCATTATGTCAACTGTTTCTGTCCCAGGAAAACCAGATCTGTTAACCATCATTTGAATTAACAATGGTAATGGTAATAATTATTTTAAAATCCGTGTTATATGTGATGATTATTATTATTACTATTATTTTTATTACTACGTAGACATTGATATTTTGGGAGGGGAAAATGGGATACTTAAAGGAGCTTCAGCCTCTTCCCCATCTCATGGTCAAAGGCTACAGCTTCTCAGAATCAGAACCTTTTTTCTTTCTTGCTCCAGAATTGTTGTGTCTCTGTTGCAGTGGGACAGAAGGCACCCTTGTTTTTTACAGAAGAATGACTGGAATGCTCTAATTCAGAGTTTACAACCCAAACTTCTTCCCCTCAGATAATTTATTGGTACCTCAAAAAAACCTGTGGGTCCATCCTTACTGCCTGTAACATCTGCTGCTTTTAAAGATAATTATCAGTTGTGTCTGAACAGAGGCTGGACTTCTGCACTGGCACCCTGCCCACTAATTCTATGGAAAGCTCTGACCAGAGCATTGAGCACTCATTAAATCATTAATATTTAAATCAGCCTTAATTGGTGGCAGAGTCTCATGTCATCAGGGCTCTGTGTGCGTTGGAAAGAGTGAACAGCAAGGCCCTGGAATATTTTTTTGCAAGGTGCAAGGGTTGAACAGCACCATGAAGTGATCTGGATCTTGCTGTAACTTATAGAAAGTTTTTTCTGTAGTGAGGGAGATTGAGTTGTGCAGGAATAATTGTACTGCAAGGGTGTGTTGAAAACAAGATCATGGTTGAGCACTTGCTGAGTCAATACCAAAAGGTTTCATAGGTGTATTTATGTGCCCATTGCTATTGTTTTTGAGATTTTTGTCTGCAGGACATCTTGAGTACTTGGGATTTTTTAAACTTGTCTTTCCTGCAACTCCATTTCATTCAACTTCTTTTTGCAAAAAGAATTAGAGATTAGTCAGTTTTCATCCACTCATCTAAAATGATATTTCAGAAGTGCCCAAAATAGTGCATATTTGAAATTATTTGAGACATTTATATGGGTATTTTATTATTCATCCTGCCATTTGTATCCACAGCCATACCCTGAGCCTTGCCAGCCCTTGACAGTCAGCTGCTGTCTTTCAGGTGCTGTACAGCATGTTAATCACTGTATGGACTTGAGGTAATTGCACTTAGAATAGGATGGAGTTGCCAGGAGCTTAATGGAAGCACAGACATGCAAATGCTTTGGCATTTAAGACAGCAGTTGAGCACAGATCTTGAAAAAACAACTGTCTTGCCTTTAATGTGGGTAGCAGGTAGTTTGTTGTGAACTAATGAGCTGTGTAAGCTAATGAGGCCAAGACCACTTTCCTTTTTATCACCACTCCTCTGTTCCCACTCATCACCATTTAAGCCACACTGCTCAGTGCTCAGGTAACCCAGCTAAGGCCTGAAATGTATCTCAGCCCTGTTATTTCTGGCTGTAGTGATAAGGCAGGACAGTCTCGCTTTCTGGGACGAGAAAATCAACTTTAGGTTTGTAGTCAGAGCAGAGTGTGTTCGAGACACAGCCATAGCGCTCGAATACTGGAGCTGGTCTACGGGAAAGCAGAAATAAATGAGCTGCATTCGTTTCCTGGGATGCTGCTCTCAGCTGACAGGCCCTCTGCTTTCAGGTGAGGGACCCGTGCTTTAAGAAACATTATCCTGTACTCATCCTACACTAACACGGTAGGAGAGGAGATGGGGTTATGGTGGGGCTGGCGATTCATCGTGGTCTCACATTACACCCTCTGGCAAAGGAAGAGAGAGGCTTTTTTGTGGGGGGCTTCCTCCTGAGCAATTTCCCGTTGAATCCTGTCACTGTTCCCTTGTCACAGGCCCCTTTCGGTGTTCCGACAGTGCTGAGACACTGCAGCCGGGCCTTGCACTCCGGAATGGCAGCAGATGCGTGTGCAGAGCGCTGGAGCTCTCCCTGGGTTTGTTATTACGGTCACACGGTGAGTGCGCGCTGCCTTCAGCTCCACGGCTCAGGGATCACCTCCGGGAGGAGCTCCTGAAGGTGAGCTGGGAAAAAGCCGAGCGAGAAGCAGGAATGATGCGGCTGACCCCTGGTTTATACACATCCCTCCTCATCCTTTGGTCAGAAGAGGGATGGCAGAACAGCCGCTGAGACAGCTGCTGAAAAAGCCGGGACACATCCCAGGGGCTTCATCTCCTGGCGGAGGGGATGGACTGGGCTGCTCTGAAAGTCCGCAAGGGCTGCGGAAGGAGCACTTACTTAATTTGGGGACACGGAGAGAATTTCCTGTATTCCACAGGACTGGGGGGAGCATCCCTCCACCCCGCAGCTGGGAGCAGGAGCTGCGGAAGCTCAGCTTGTAGCGCTCGATGCTCGGGAGAGAGGGGCAGGAATAGCAGGGATCGGCCGGGATTGGGAGAGCCGGGATGGGGAGAGCCGGGATGGGGAGAGCCGGGATGAAGAGAGCCGGGATGGAGAGAGGCGGGGGCGGCCACCAGAGGGCGGGGA
>VZTB01008014.1:0-99246 GCA_013397245.1 Thryothorus ludovicianus | reverse complement strand
GTTCTATATTATCTTTACCACACTTATGACATCATACATATGAAATAAATTATGATCTATTATAATGTGGCATTTCTGGACATGGCTTAGCAGTGCACTTTGGAATGCTTGGTTATGACTGTTGGCCTCAATGACCTTAGAGGTCTTTTCCAGGATAAGCGATTCCATTCTCTTCTAGTCTGTAATACTCTTTTAATAATTTATGTTATCNATTATTGTAAAATATTTTTGTATATTATTAGAATTATTATACATGTTATACCTTATTTAAAATATTAAATTGTGTTATTTTTTTGGCTTTTCCATCTTAGGTAACATACCCACTCAGCCATCCCTAGTCCCAAACACACAGGTACACACTCACAGAGCAGCAATGGCACAGCCTGCGTGCTGGCAGGGGCTGAGGTGAGGGGGAACCCTCTGGAGCCCCTCGAATTGGGTGCATTTCCAGTTTCCTGGCCTGTCAGCCAATAGTGCCCCACCTGCCCCAAAGAGAGGCCTTTCCCATGGCTGCAATATTCCCATTCCCATCTCCTTCCCTTCCCATGCCTCTCTCTCAGGTCCTGCAGCTGTGACCTGACAGGGAAATGTCCTGAGGTCTGCGTGGACAGGGGCTGCATGGCCCCTTGTGTTTTGTCCTTGGAAATAAGCAGGGAGACAAAAGTAAAATAAGAAATTTGCACAGAATATTTATTTTGATAAACATTGTGTACTCCAAACAACTACTTGTGATTTCAGTTGTAAGCCACAATCTTTTGGAAACAACGTCCCAAGAGCTCTTGTCATCATAAACCCGACAGTCAATGCACCACCACGGTCTGTGGACACAGAGAGCTTTCAAGTGCAAAGCAGATTATCAGAAAAGACACATTGCCAACCTCCTCAACAAACTGGACAATGCTCAACTCCAGTAAAAATGCTTCATATGTCTGCAATTTAGTTGTCTTAGTGCCATTGTAATAAATTAATAGAAAATATATCTTTTTTTTTTTTCATTGGAAAGTCTATAAGAAAATGTACAAACATCTAACTCCGAAAAAGGACCAGCTGTTTCGGCGACAGGTAAAACAAGCAATTGAACAGAGGCAATAAAACCCAAACATCCGAACAAACAAAGAGACAAACAAACAAAATGCAATCAAAAAAAACCCCACTCCACCAATGGCAACTGTGTAGGCAAACATGGAAACATCTGCAGTGATAGAACCCTACAGAGAGGGTCACTGCAGCTCGTGCAGGGACTGTGCAGGGTGGGCAGAGGATGAGCAGTCGGGGAATTCACCGGTCAGAGTGTGCACGTGCAGTTTCTAGAACAGCCAAAAATTAAACAGGAATGATTTGGCACCAAGCTCTTGCTGACTGGCCATGGCACCAGGCCCCATTGTGTCTCCACAGGACACAGGGATGGCTGCAGGCTGTGCAGGAGCCCTGGGCATTTCCCCAGCCTGCACACGGCCAGGATGCTCTGCTGTCCCTCGGGCTGACAGCCTGCAGTGATTCCCTGCTCCATATTCCCATGGGAGACCCTCCCCAGCTCCAAAACAGGCCCCAGCTGACAACCTCGGCATCACAGGACAAGCTGCTTGAGTTTTCTCTCTTAATAAGGTGAGGTCTTTCAGGAAAGGAAAAGAAAAATGTTCTTCCTAGAGCCAAGCCTTAAGTTTTCACCCTGAGAATTCCCAAAACAGTAAAATCAGAAGATGCACTTCAGCACAAAGGCTCCTAGAAGCTGAACAAAGCTGTCTAAGGGACCTGGTGGGATGCTCCAGGCATTTACACACTCAGAGGGAGCAGGAGAGGGGAAATGGCCGTGGCCCAGTGGAGCACTGCAGAGGGCAACCCTGGCACTGGGGCTTGTGCAAAGCTGAGTCCCACTCCAAACACATCCCAAGCCTGGATTTTCTGCCCACCATCTGCTAAGTGCTCATGAGGGAAATATTCCTGCTTTGGTCCATCTCCTGGAAGTAATGTGTTCCAGCAACACTGCTGCAATGGCATCCACAACACTGGCTCAGGGCAGGGAAAAGGTTTAGACAACCTGACAGGCCCAAGGGAATTTCTGTTAGTCTCTTCCCTTGACTTCATGGATCTGGAATTGTTTTGGCCATCACGGGACATCAGATAAACATTTTGGATGATCATGGCTGAAACACCAGAGAGACTGACTCTTGCATGGAATAATTTGCCAAATCCCATAACTATCATAAGAATTTTGGGGAAAAAAGAACCCACCTTATTTGCCTTTTACAAATGTTGCTCATTCATTCTGTAAATGGCACAAATGCCTAAGGAGCATTCATTACCAGACTTGTTGGGAAGCTGGGAGGAAATGCTTGGTTCTTCTTTTTTTCTTTTTTTTTTTTTGCTTGTTTTTTTTTAAATACAATACACATGACATTCAGTGACTTCAAAACAATTTTGTAGTAAGTCTGAAAAGAACATTTCCAGTTTCAAAACCCAGGAGAGGCTTGAGGGGAATGTAACCTACAGTACTGTCTAAATTTTGTTCATGCTTGCTTTGACATTCAGAGCAACTGTTCTCAACCAGCATCTGCCCAGCCTTTGGAATGACACACAAAATCCTTGCTTTTTAATCTAACTTCAAGGTTGCATTTTTGATATTGGGTAGAAAAAAACAATTACATAAACAAAGTAGTCGTTAGCCATTGGAATAATTTATGTGGCAGTGGGGACAGGCAGAGATAAAGTGGGGAAGCAAACCCAAGTCTTACAGGCAAGATTGACATTCTTTGAAAAGCTTGTCATGATGTCTTTCACACTTCCCCCCTGCCCTTAGATTTCTTAGAGCAGCCACAGCTTCCAGAAACGCCTTTGTTATATTTCTGGGCAACTGACAGAAATATCACAGAACACTAGAAATGCTTTCAGTGTTTTATAAGATAATGTTTAATTTCCCAGCTTCAAGAGGTGCCCCTCTAAAATCCTGATTCACTCTGATCTGCCTTCAGTTCCCAGTATTGGTTTGAAGCAGGGGGTACAAGACATCCAACTAGTGCATTGGGCTTCCCACTTTAATTCTTCAGCCACCTGAAAAGACCTCATCCAGGCCTCGTGTAACTCTTACAGGAGGACCAAGACATAATATCTTAGCTTGAGGACAGGATCAGAAAGCAGCACACAGCAGAGCAGTCTGATCCTGTTCCCTCTGATGTCCTGGGAAAGGCAAGGGAAACTCAACCTGTTTGACGCTGAATAAAGTTAAGTCCCAGTATTCCTAGCCAAAAATTGGAAGCCTTAAATTGAGTTGGCTTTGGCTGGCAACCATAAACTGATCCTGCACGTTGTTACACAGAGGGAAAGGCTGAATGGAAAAGGCTGAGAAAACACGTGCTAATGGACATTGCTCTCCTTACGGCCTGCAGCTGCTTGTTGAAGGAAAATTTCTTATTTGCACAACCACTATTAAAACTCCTTGATCCATAGGAAAAGCACACTTTTCTGAGGAAGCAGAAATAGGTGGTTCCATCGGTCTCTGCTGGCATGCTTTGTCCACTCCTTCCATCATTTCTTCCCCAACTATGTGCCGTGGGCTGCGTGTACAACACACACCCCAAAGAGCTTGATCAAACCTCACAGAAGCTTTAGGAGAAATGCTTACTGTCCAGTTACACTTCCCAGCATCCAGGTAATCACTCAGATCCACTCTTTCTAACCCCAGATTGTCAACCAGTCTTTGAACCGGCGTTCCGCGTCTGCGTGAGCAGCTAGTCATACTATGGAAAAGAAAAAGTCTTCAGACAACTTAGAGGCTGGTAGAAGCAACAATCCTTGATGGTCTTCAGACCAAGAACTCCCCCTCAAGAGGCATCACCAAGGTCAGTCTGTCCCAGGAGTGCTGGTAGGAGCAGCACCTGGAGGAACAGCTCAGTCCCGCGAGAGTCGGCCCCAGTGCAGGGGCCGGGCTGGGCTGGCCGGGACAGCGCACACGCTGCTCACAGAGGAAGGTTTTCTGTCACATGTGGCCACTCTAGCTACTTACAGTGAGATTTCTTTTTGAACAGCAACAACAACAACAAAATGCTACACCGGTGGCGCCGGCGGGCGAGGCCTGCGCTGAGCGGTCTTTTGTCCGTCCGTCCGTCCGTCTGTCCGTCCGTCCCACGGGGCAGAGCTGGCGGCCAGCAGGTACAGCAGGGTGTCCTCACAACTTCATTTTCTTCACCACAGGAATTGGCAGTGCTTGGTAGATTTTAGCTGAGTCCTCGTTAGTGACCAGCTTCACCCAGACGGGGCGGAAGCCGCCTTTGAAGCCCACAAAAGCCATTTTTTCTGCAAATCAGAGCAAATATGTTCAGAGTGTGCCAAGGCTGCACCTCATGGCTGGAGGGCTGCAGGTGCACAGGAGCCATGTGTGTAACACACACACACAGATGGAATCATGCCAAAAGCCCATGGAGCTGATTGCAGCAATGTGCACACAGAGCTGTATTCTAATGCAATGCTTGATGCTCTGCAATCAAGATGCTTTGTGCCATCAAGTCAGAATGTTTCAAGAGAAAACTAGCTAAAACAAGTTCAGAGAAGTAAAAAATCCTGTTTTGGGGTATTTAGTGGGTGAAAAGGTTCAATATTTCTATTATTGTATACCTTTGTCTTTTTTCCTAAAATTAATCCAGAAAATCAAACCCTCAGATTATTTACTTCTAAGAAAAACTCCCAGCATGTTTTGTTCTATTTACAGTTTTAAACAGAGCATGTTACCCAAAGCTGCAATGGATACAACCTTTCTGAATAAATTAATCACTGTTTCCAGGATGTTTGAGCACGTGCTGATAGAAACAAGCAAGGCAAAGTTTAGAAGCAGAAAAAACGTCCCTTTATAGCAATAATGGAAGGTTAGAAATGAGTTTTTAAAAACTAGTTACCTTTTAGCCTAAAACCCTCTCCTGCTCCAAGTTTCTCCAGTACTTTAGTCCATGGTCCTCTTGAAATGAATCTTCCTTTAGATGTCACCAGCACGATGGAGCTGAAGGAAACAAAGAGATGTGTAAATGGATGAAGAGTCAGAACTCATTCCTCACTTGTTTGTCCTGAGCACTGTAACTCCTCCTGCCTGTGTGTTCACACACCCATGAACTACAGTGGCCTCAGCTTTAATGCTTTTCAATGCTTTCCAAAAGTTTGGTCATAGATTATTTTTCCAGTCTTGCAAAACTCATTAGAAAGCAGAGAGAAGCCACATTTTTTTATTATTATTTTTAAACATGGTTTTCTAGGACTATTTAAATGTTTCCAACCTGCAGTTCCATTCTGCTTTGCTCAGAGAGACCCATCTTCTCCCTGGGATGCCCTTAGCAAGTCTCAAGTAATTTCTTGTTCTTTCATTAGCAAATTAAACCAGAAGAAATTCACTTCTCTGAGACTTTTGCTGGCCTGATGCTTTTCCTTTCAGTGTGCTCCTGTTTAAAAAGTGTGCTAATATTATTACTACTGTTCCTGATCTGGATTTAGCCAGGATTGAGATTTTTGTAAAGTAGGATAATGGCCTCTCTGAAAAGACTTATATTTTATATGAAAGAAAAGTGAGAAATTACTATTACTATTACATCCAAGAAAAAGATGAGTGTTCTGCAGCATTCTTGTACCTTGCACCTTAGTGAGAATAGATTATTTACTCACTGATCTTTGATGTTGTTGACATAATTCTCTATCTGTGCTGGGATTCCTTGTAGAATGGAGTTTTTGAATGTTACTCGATCAACAACTTTCCCATGGTGTCCATCAATCACAACCAGCTGGATACCCTCTTCAGTGAGGAAGAACCTGACACCATCAACCTGGACAGGGGGGAAAATATTCTTTATCTCTCACACTGACACAATTGCAAACAACCACCCGTAAGAAGCACTGATATAAGTCCCAGGACTCCTGTTTGCCTCAAAGGACAGAATTCCAGGTCTCTGAGGTCCTGCCTGGTAGAAGATGGAGCCTTTCTTTTTTTTTCCCCAAATAAAAAGCAGAAATGACCAGAAATTAACTCCCCATGGTAACTTTGTAAGCAAGTTTTCCATGAAGATAAAGCAAGAGGTGTGGAATTGCACCACACCATTAAGTTCATTGAGAGCATTTGCTCACCTCAATGTATGCAAAGTCATCCTTCAGGTGGAAGTACTGTTTCTTATAAGTTTCTATTTTCACTTCAATTAGATGGTCCTTGGTCTTCTGCTTGCAAAATGAAAAAAACAGATTTTCTAGTGAGAATGTCCATTATCTGAATGCTGCATTTCCAATTAAAACATTTTAAGCCTTGAAATTCAATCAACAAGGAAGCTGCATAATATGCATTGACTTGCCAAATAAAATTGCTAATGCAACTGGGCACAATGGTAGCCTCTCTGCTCCTGCTGTCACCAGTTAAATTGTTTCACTGAATGGCAGAGTGATTCTTACTTTGCAGAACGGACACATAACTCTCCAAGGCTTTGCTGTGTATTCCCCCTTCAAGGGTGATGAGTGAAAAAACCCAAATAATAGATGAACACCCCAATTCCTCCCCCAGAACCAGACTGGGCACAGGAGATTGCGTTATGCATTATATAAATGAGAATAATTCAACTCCACTATTCAGTCCCCTGTCTGTCACTGCTGTTCTTACAGCCTGGAGGAGCTGGAGGCTCCAAAATCACATTCACTGGACCAACCTGTCTTCCAGCTCATCAGTTTTCACCCTGTGCTTTCAAGAACAGCACGTGACATCAGAGCCCTAAAGACCAAGCAGACAGCTCACAATGGCTCTCCACACATTGCAAGAACCTATTTCATATTATTTCACCTGCCTGAGCCATTTCAGAAAATCGGGCACAGCACGGACTGAGGCTGGCACAAAATTCTCATGAGGGCACATTATGTGCCAGGTTTACATGAGCAATGATTCTGTGATGAAAAATAAGCTGCTTTACCAGTTGTGCACCAGAGAGCTTCTTTGGCATTGGCACTTCCACGATTGGTGTCTCAATGTACTTGGGATAGGCTGTGGCTTCACAGTCGCTGACACCAGCTGTCTTTGGGATCACAGCTTTGATTCTTATCCGCTCACAGCCCTTTACAGAGCAGAAAGCAAATTTCTCCTTCTCATTTTGAGCTTTGAGTTTCAGAAACAGTAGCCTGCAGGTAGGAGGAAAAAAAAAAGCAACAAATGGCATCCTTCAAACTTTTTGTGCAAAAACATACTGAGTTTTGGTGGACTCCTTCCTATGCTTTGCAATAATTTTCATTGCAGCCCTTGGCCCTGTGTTTTATAATGCCCAACATCACACAGGCAAGTGAAAGGGAACACTCACCTCAGAAATGGTTTAGGGAGCTCACAGAAAGTAAAACAGAGAAATCAGATAGCATCTCAATGCCTTCTGAGCTCTATTCTATAGTGATATAGATATGTGTGAATGCATGCTTTGTATTTTAAGTCTTTCTTTCTTTTGCACTATTTTAATCCTTTAAAATAACAGGCTTTACACTTAGTTCCTGTGCATCCCTGACATGGTGTTTATAAATAGTTGTTGTTCAAAACAATAAGGGCTGTGCATGTCTTCACTTAAGTTTCATAGTCTGCATTTCTTTTTTCTTTTTTCAAACGCTTTTTTTTTTTCTTTTCTAATTTGTATTCACTTTGAAAATCATTTCCCAGAGTAATTGGCAGTGCAGCAGAGGCTGTGAATGACTGGCAGGCCTGGGAGCCCCAGGAAAATTAAACACTGGTCACATTCCCAGAAAACCTTCCCGGGTTTGTTGCGATCCCCACCAGTGGCATTAGCCAAGCAGCTCATGGCTCCAGCAGCATTCCCAAAGCAATGCCCAAACCAGCAAGGCTTACCCAGTGTCCTCATCCCAGTAGTAGTACCCCTTGGTAGGATATCTGTGCTCCAGTTTCTCCATTTGGGAGGTTCTGTAGAAGGTTCCAGTTTTGTATGTTTTCTTCAAGAGACGGTTGTGGATGTCTGAGAGAATGGAAAATGTCGTCCCTTTAGGATAGCAAAATCCTACTTGGATCCAGTCATTCCTAAAAATAGCAAAGAGCCACATTATAACAAGCTATAACATAACTATTACATTCCTCAGCATGCTAGAAGCTGAACTAAATAATTTACAATAAGTTTTTTCCTGTCCAGTTAAAGTTTTCATGGTTTAGACTGGATCAATGCAACACAAATTAGACATAACAACCACAGGTTAGTCAAGCAATGTCAAGGGCAGATCTGCTCCTGACTTTCTACACCTGTGACTTCCATGCACCAGGAATGAATTAGCTCTGAACTTCCAAAAATGAGCTGTGTTATCTTACAGAGCTTCCTGGGGGAGGAAACAGGAACCTTGGATGGCTCATGAAAGGATGGTGAACTCCATGGACTTCCTGTAACAGGGATGTTCATTCTGGAAGAGCTCACGAGGTGATGACCTCACCCATTAAAAATGTGCAGTTACACGACTGTGCTGGAATGTTGGGACTCAGTTCACTCACTTGTTGAAGTTGATGAGCCATATGGCCAGCTCTTCAGGGGCTGTCTTGTCCCAGTGGATGGTGTAGCCTTTCCTCAGAGTTACAACTGGCTGATACTGCTGGTAATGAGTGCTTTTGCTCAAAGCCCCTTCCAAGTAGAGTGGGTGATTGTGGTAGTCATTTTTTATTATTTTCATTTTCAGGTTGGCTGGCTTGTAGGCTTGGATGTATATCTAGATGGAAAAAAAAATCAACAAAAAAAAAAGATCACCAAGGGTTTAATGAACGACAGTGAAAGGTTCAGATACTCAATAGATGTGAGCTAGTGCAAGTCCTGTGTGCTGGTCAGAGATCTCTGGGCTGTGCACTTATGTTCAATCCCATAGGCTTTCACTTCAACAAAGCAAACTGTTACGAGAACAAAAAAGAAGAGAAAAAAAAGAAAAGAGAAAAAGGCTCATTTCCTCATCCACTGATTCAAGTGCATGTGCCAGAGGCTGCAGCAGGGCTGAGATATTCCACAGCATCCTGCAACCCTCAGCAGCAGGACAGTATCAACCTCAGACATCTGACTTGTGCTGAACAAGGATCCTTCTGTCTGGATTTCAGAAGCCTGAAACCCAGCTCAGAGTTAAAAATTGGCTGTAGTGGCACTACACACAAAAAACCCCAAGTGTTGCAACACAGAAGACAAAACCAGGCACTCTCAGCAGAGGAAGGTGAGGACACTCAGGGCTCCTGTGGTGGGAAGAATGGTTTGGTGGTCACACACAGGATGAAAGACCATGAAAGCTGAAATCTAATTTCGACTCATCAGCACATTTCCCATAGCACTGTGGGCAACACTTCCCTCCATAAATCAGGGAAAAATAACCAGCTGACAGCCCATGGATTTATGAATATTAATCTGTGAATGCCCATGGAGCTCTCAGGAGGCTTCAGGCAGAAGCTGTTGGAGCTGTCAGCAGCCAAGACCAAGGTTTCAGAAAACACACCACAGTATTTCTCATGTTCAAAGCCACCTGTGCAGCCATGCTGATAAATAAACACAGAGCACTCTGAAGGAGCTCCATTTCTAAAGGTCCAGCTTTAAAGTGCCAAGAAATTTAAAACAAACCAAAGTGACAATGATACTGCAAGGTAAGCAGCCTTACCTGTGCAAAGTGCCCACTGCAGATGGAGCCCCTCCAGTCGGGCACATCAATGCAGTCAGGGTGCTTGATCAACCAGTTATCCTCTTTGATCAGGTATGAGCCTGGATATTCTGACACAGAACCATCTACATCATGAAAAACTGATGTTTTGTCACCATCCATATCCAGATCATTGAACCACGGGCCAGGTTCTCCAAAGAAGACTCTTGAAGTAATCTAAACAAAACAATGGAACAAATTTACATCTCCAGAAAGGATTTAATCACTTAGAGTACAAGGAAAGGATGCCCTTGGTCTCTACAGTGGCTCAAATTACCCATTTTCTGACTTAAAAGGTGTGTTTGACTTGCCAGGCAGAGCAGACACACATTTCCCCACTGACCATGGGGGAAAGGCTAAAAAAAAACACAATTTCAGCCTCACCAGTGGGAAGGTTTGTTTTAAAATTCTGGAGGAAGGTTCAGGAGACGGGGTGATTTCATGAGAGCCACTTTGCTCATTGTTTGCTAACAGAGTTTCAAAGTTCCAATCCACATGAAGTCATACCAATGTGGGAAATAGTCAGCCTTGGGAAAAGGCTGCTCAGGCAACTTCTGACAGATATTTTTATCCTGTCTCGTGCAATGTGAGAATGACCAACCAACACTTTTAGGGGAATTTTGCCTTTCCCATTATATTTGGTGCTGGTCAGCACTTTTTCTGACCTGTGAGCAAGCCTGCTAATTTTTTTTAAATTAGGCAACACAAATCATTTCAGCTTAACCATTTAAATTTTTTTTTTTTTGTAATGTTTGGCAGCTGGGTTTAACAGTTGTTAAAGGTGAACCTCAGTGAAACAGTTAGCACATATTTGTGCAGACAAATACAAAAATAACTCAAAAGAACAGGCCCCAGGACAGGTTCAGACCAGCACCCAGGGGTTCATACTGTAATTCAAAATTTGGCAAACCCCTTTTGGCTGGACTCTGCTTTCATTTATGTCTGCAGAACTGGAGTCTGGAATTACCCTGGTGTGCAGGGCTGCAGAATTATCCTGCATCAGCTCAGTTTCACTGGCTGTTCCCCAAAATCAGTATTTTCTGCTTCTAGGTCAGTCAGGCCTTCCAGAACAGACTTCCTTCTGTTGCTTTAATATTATACCACTGTTGAAAATAAAGGGGGGGCTGATTCTTCAGTTTCTGAGTGTAAAGAAATGGAAATAATTTTTTTTTTTTTTTTAAACTGATGCCTGCATCTGCTTTGCCGCCAACCTGACGGACAATCGGATTCCCTTCTCCTTGCACCCATCGCACCTCCCCTTCCATTTTGCCACCGGACTTCTGGCAAAGCCAACGGGCAAAATCTGACATTTCCTCCTTTTTTCTTATGCCCAGCACCCCGTTTCCAAGGCACGGAGGGTGTCCCTGGGGAGGGGCACTCACGGGGACGTCCTCGAAGCGCACGCCGGTGACGTTGTTGTTGGGGCAGCTCTGCCAGGCGTTGTTGAGGCGGAAGGCGAGGGCGCTGGTGTGGCGCCCGTCCAGCGCCGCGAACTTGCGGAACGTGCAGTTCTGGACGTTGATGGGCCCGTCGTAGAACTGGATGCCTCGGATGGGAAAGTCCCTAAAACACATTGGGGGGAGACAGGGAGACTCGGTCACGGCACGTTAGCACCAGGAGGAGACGCGCCCCAGGCACGCGCGGTTTCGTGGCTGCTTTCATTTCTTAGGATGGTTCCTAAGCTCCTGCTTTGGAAGAGAAGGGATTTCCCTTTCTTTTTGCTCTTATCTTTGCAAGTTCAGCTCAAGTTCCCTCGTGTTGAACAGATCATCTTTATTTAGTCTGTACTTCTCCAGGGAAGGAAGTAACGGCAATGCCAAAGGATTGACCTAAAGATGAATAAATTCGTGTTGGCCATCAGAAATGAGTTCTGCAGCAGTGAAACCTGAAACTCAGCAAAGCTGTGCAGACTCCTTGGGCTGAGTAATGGTGGGGCTAAAAGAAGTCCCACCACATCTTTCAAGAAGATGTGGAGAGAAGCATTGCAAATCAACTTCAATGAAAAAAGTGTTTTGGAAAACTAGTAAAGTTCCTAAAGTTATCTATAGAGGTAAGAGTTGAAGGGGCAGATTCATTAATCTTTATCAGCTTTTTCTGATATCATCTGCAACGTAAAGAAGACATCATGTTCACACCAATTAAATGAACAAGATTCTTCAGGTCTTTAAGAGGCTGAAATAATATATTTCAAATTTTACTCATGATAAATAAATTTGATCACTTCCTCATATGATCCCTTAGAGAATTCCTGCCTGCTCCAGTGCATTTGTTCTGAGTTTCTGCATACAACATGCAAGATGAGATATGTCCACATATATATGCATAGGTGTAAAGGATATTAGGAGAGTCATAGCAGAAAGGGTTTCCATTATTTGTATAGCTTATAATAAGTCTCCAGCATCACTGCTGACAGCAAAATTGAGCCCTGCAACATGGCAGAAAAGCATCAGCTGAGCTGTTTGCTCACTGTGGGGCTACTGTTAGGGTAACTTTTTTTTAAGACGCAAAAGCATTGCACTTGCAAACCAATCTGTAGGACTAAGGTCTAGGGAGAGGCCACACATGAAATTCACTGTCCATTTCAAAACTGCTTAACAAAGGCTTTAAAGTCCTTTGCAGGAGCAATGGTAACAGCAGCACTGAGCACACCCCTGGCCACATACATCCTAGGAAGGGGGTCCTATGAGCCCTCCTGGCAGCTGATGGAGCTCAGCTCATCGCTCAGCACTGCTGATCACAGGTACAGCGGTGCCCTGGTAGCACAGAGTGCTCTCACTGTGCTCAAATCCCCTTGCAAAGGGGAGGGGGAAGGAAAGAGGAGCTTGATCTGTCTTGGCAGCCTGCGAGGATGTACCTGCCAGCAGCAGCTGCACAGTGAGGACTCTGGGACTGGGAGACATGGAATGAAATCCTTTCTGTGCAATGGTTATTAAAGTGAACAGCGCTGAGGAAACCACACTGGGCTGGAGTTTGTGCTGGGGGCGGGAGCTGTGAGTTTTTGATGGGCTGAGCTCAACTTACGGGCCGATGGGCAGGGTCCTTCCCCTGTGGTCCAGCCCTCCAGGCCCCCAGATCTCATTGTCCATCGTCTCGGTGCCCAGGTTGCCACTCTCTCCAACAAACAGGCTGTTCTTGATTTCCTGCTTTGAGCCATCATCGTGAGGGAAGGTGCCACCGCTGAGGAGAGAGGGCTGGAGGTGAAAGGGCTGCTCACAGCCAGCCCCAGCACCGTGCCCAGGCTGCCACACAGCCCCTGCCACACTGTGCCACACTTACCTGGCCAAGGTCAGGCCAATGCCATTGTCAGCAAACCTGCCAAGAGAAGAGAGGGGCTTCAGATGAGATTTTGGGGTGCTTTGGTCTATCATGTCAAACTATAACAAGGAAACTAGCGGAGGACAGCAGGGATTAATTGCTGTACAGTGCTCAGGAAGAACTGAGGTTTTTCCAGACTTGTTCCCTGTCCAGTTTTAGAAGATCTCTTTTGGCACATCTTGCAGAATTTGCAGATCACATGAAGCAGCAGACACACACCTGATTCTCCAGATGGGGTTTAGATGGTGATTATTAGCCGAAGTTTACTTGCCTGATAAAGATTTATCCCTTTGTTTAATGATCACACACTTTTCTCTGGTATATAAAAAATCCTGCTTATCTGCCACTCCAACCAGTTTTTATTATTTAATAGTGCTTTGCCTTACACACTGTGCTTCCTTGTCCTCATGTTTTACAAACTGCTTCCATAAAAGAACTTTGCAAGGGAATAAAAAAAGAGCAGCTTGGCTTCTCTTTCTTTAACAGGAATACAGAGATCAGAGCTTCCTTATTAAAAAATAAAAACAAAAATTAGAATATCTTTCTACTTTGCTGAAATTTCAAGATAAGATAAATCACAGATATTGGTCCTTTACTCCTGCTTAGAGAAATGCTACAACGAATTGATAGTTTGAGTCAGCCTTGATGGTGTCTTCACACTGGCATCACTTCCCACGCCTGTCACTGATCCTGGCAGTGGTTTGGGAGCAGATCCCCTCACTGTGCTGCTGTCTGTAGGTGGCAGCCCTTCCCGCCCTATCGCCTCCTTGCTTCCCTGCAGGCCACATTAACGCTGGCCCCGTTAATGGGATACATAAATTAGATTCCAGCGATAGAAATGGAAATGGCTCTGGCTGTAAAGACAATTACAGTTTGATGGCTGCTTCCTCCAATTCACACACACTCGGAGATTTGCTGCTGGAAATTCATAAAGCCCTCGGTGTTTTAGAATCCTTCACATCTTTGCTCCATCAGCAAGCCCTAGTGACCTGAGTGGGAGCTGTGAGGACAACACTTGCTGGCCATGGAGAGGGGTGGATTCTTGTGGGTCACAAGAAACACAAACTGTATTGCTCAATATGACATTTCTGAGCGTCCTGCTGCAGCCCTGTTCTCACCAGGTCACTCTTGCCAGCTTATCCCACAGCCTGCTTTATGAGGTTTGGGTCACTCGAAGGTGAGGCAGCTCTGGCTGGGAATTGGACACCAGATATCAGCGTGGCAGCCATTCCCACCAGAGTTATCACAATATGCCTCGTAAAGGGGCTTTTTCCTTTTCCTCCTCTTCGCTAGGATTGATATCAGGAGCCTGGCTCAGAAACAGAAACTGCAGCAGATCATCTGTTTTCGAGTGCAAAACAAATATCTGCTCTGGCCAGTGCAGGAAATGGCCTTCAAAGAGCACAACACGCACTTGCCCAGACTCTCCCCCTCGCTGCTGTGATGCATAGTTTTATGTCTGCTTCATCAGTACCTTCTTATTCAGCATTACACTGAACCACATAAAACTGATCTGCGACCAGGCTGAGCCAGGAAAGGTGGTGCATTTCACTGTTTTCTTTTCAAAGCTTCTCGTTTTTCATTTAAACAAAAAAAATTATTTTTTAGCTATTTGCCTCTGTGTGTCTGTGTGCGTGTATTGTGAACATTTATGAATGCTAGTCAGCATCACACACAGAAACAACCTGAGGGATCCTCAGCTCAGACAAAGCAGGTTTTGTTTGTGTAAAATAATGCCTGTGGTGGATTAACATTTCATCTTCATTTCAGTCTTGGCCATACGAAAGGTGCAAAGTGATATAAATAGTCTGAACCACAGCTATGCCTGCCATAAACACCAGGCTGAACTCTGAGAGTTGAAATAAGGCAAAACTCACTGGCAGTTGTCCAGCCACACATCTCCACCTCGCAGCCAGGCCCCGTGATCCTGATTCTTGTAGGCAATAAAGCGCTCAATTATTGCAGGTTCCCTGGGCTTCAAAGGATCAGCATCCTTGTGTGGGCTGTACCTGCAGCCAGGAGAAGAGGAAAGCTTGGTGAGGGAAGGTGGCCTTGCTTCCTGCATGGCCCTGCTGAACATCTGTTCCGTGGTAACTCAGGAACAGCTTTGGGACCCCAGTCCATCCACGTAGCGTGTCTGCTCAAGCTGTGATGGCCAGACCCAGCTGCCAAGGGAAGGAAGGTCCAGGCAAGGCAGTTGTAAAGAACTGCTCCAAGTTTCCTTTCACCTTTCCGGTATTGTATTGCTGACATATTGCTGAAAGAATGGAAAGTTTATTATTGCTCCCAAAAGTTCCAGATATTTTTTTAATCCCTTACTGCTATCCTTTAGCATGTTCCAGTTATTTAGATAAATATCCTTTTGTTTTCCCTTTTGAGCATTCTTATCTCCTAACTCTGGCTATACTGTGGCCATGAATACCACTGCCAAATTTTTCTTGCTGTGGAAAGGAATTAAAAAAATCTTGGAGAGGGCCTGAGAGTACGTCCTTCATTACTCCCACTACACAGGACACACGTACAAGATTTATTAACCCCGAAGTTCTCAGTATGATGAAATATTGGCCTGATTTAGTGAAAAAAAAAGCAGACAGAAGCAGAAACTGCAGCAACGTGTGCCCTCAGCTGCTCCCTGACAGCCACTGCTTGGGCCACAGGATCTGAGCAAGGTGATGCTGAGCTTGGCTGTCATTTTCCCCATCCTGAGGCACCACGCTCCTTTCTGCTGTTGGAAGAACATCATCCTCCATCACACTACACAGCTTAGAAAATCTGACAGATGAGTATCCAACTCAGTGCCAGCAACGGATGGTCCAGAGATTAAAATTCATTCCTCACCATGGATAGTGAGGCCAAGCTGTCAAATTGCTAACAGATATTCAATAGCACTTTGCTTTGCTTAATAAGCCATCATATCAATCTAAAACTGAGCATCAGGCTGATAGGGTTCCAATAAATGAATATTGCTTTGGCAGCTTCATCACTGTGAATTTACGTTCAGAGACAGATTTAGTATCAGCTCTTGTAAATTCCCCAGGCATTGTTAAGTACAGATATTTTGAGATGGATTCCAATTTCATTCACATCCATGATAACTGAAGGAACACTACAGGGTCCAGATTTTGACTTGGACATTTAATTCTGTAACAGAATGCAGAACTCTCCAACTCTGTCACTGTCCAGCCTAGCTCACAGTTTGCTGCAGCCAGCCCAACTTTAGTCACTTATTCAGTTCAGTCTTGACACATGAGAAGTGGAAAATGGAATAATCTGAGCTGCAGTTTATGCTGGTGGGTAATCCCCGAGCACAAGCATGACTGCATTATGAATTGTTTGGCTTCCAAGGGCCATTCCTGCCCTTGTATGGCAAGGGAGAAATTGCCTTTTGTAACCACTAACTGTGCCTGTGGCAGCAGGCAGTTCCAAAAGGCACATGTGCAGCTGCTGGAAAAGCAGCATCAGGCTCCCAAGAGCAGGCTGCTTTCAAGTAACTTTTTTAGCAACTACTTTTACCATGGAATTAATCACTTCAATTAGCTGAGCATTAAAATAGTGTAAATAACATTCACTTTTACACATCTTTTAGCATCAGCTGCTAGCCAGGGCACTTGGGTGATGTGGATAACTGATATCTGAGCTCCTGGCTGGGTTCTCCCAGGAGGGAAGATGGATCCCATCCCTGTAATGCTTGCCCAGTGCATGACTACAGTATAGTCTGGGTAACCCATACCCCAGAGATGAGAAGGAGATAAAGTTGTCATTCCCCCCCTGCTGAGCAGAGGCTTTCAGCAGGTTTCTCTTCCTTACATGGTTTCTTCTGTCAAGAAATGCAGTTGTGGGGGAATGCAGGTTAGGGTACAACTGGAGGCAATTGGTCTGTTAGGAAAGATACTATGAAATTTGAGAGTATTTAAGTCCTTTTACATGTCTAGGGGTCGGTAACTAAGAGCCAGACTCAACCTCTAATGAGATACAAGGGTGCAAATGCAGCCCTTTCATCAGCCTCCTCTGGGGCCAGCTCTCGGGAAAGAGGGGGCTCTCAGAAGCCACCAGACCACAGTCAGTCTGCTGATGTGATACAGTCTATAGAGAGGTTTCCATTATTTATAAATTACTCCATTACACCACAGAGAGGCTGTGCACAGCAGCAGAAATGAAGGATCTCTCTGTGTGTTTAATTGTGATTGCTACTGCAGTGTCAGATTTGGAACTAGACTGAAATCTGAAATCAAAGCATGAGCTCCATGACATAAGCACTCCCTGTCCAAACAGGTTCTAAAAGAATGAACAAATGCAATAGCATTCCCAAGAAATACTTAAATTTCTTATTCCGAAGAAACTCTTGTAGCAAGTTCTGCCCAGAAGGACAGTTGACCAGACAGTGAATTTTCTTCCTCATCTAAAAAATTCAAAAATAAATGGAACACCCTAGAGCAGATGTAATATCCATGCCAGCTCAGCTCAGAGCTAAAGAACGAGGATGAAACCAGAAGGGTGTGGATGTTGAGGATCCCTTATAAAGGAGAATGGAGAGATGAAGTCGGAAATGTAAAGGTGTATCTAAGTGAAGACCTTTCCTCAAAAAGAGCCACCCTAAAGGCATTGTAATGATTCTTGTGAGCTTCCTTGGGGTAATTTCATAGCATTCAGTCAGTGTTTTAGAGAAGTCTTTTCTAAATCAAACAATGCAAAATACTTTACCTCCCAGAAATCAGTGTCAGGATAGGTCTTTTATCCTTGGCAGAGGCTGGGGTGGTTTTAACGCCATTATCGATGATCATTCCAGCCTAAAGGAAGACAGAAATGCAATTATCACAGTATATTTATAAATTTTACAGCTCTTTCCATCTCCAGACTCTACCTCCAATTGTTCTTAGCCCAAGTCACCCACATGATGCTAAGAACAGCTTCTGTTAATAGCATGTGAAACAGAGGGCTGCCAGGACTATCCAGACTTGCACATACCCCCAAAAATTGCTGCAAATTTCCAAAGCTGTGCTTTTCTCCTAATTGCACACATTCCCATACACCTGAACCTAAATCCCTCAGTGACACACAGCCCCACAATAAGGCACAGTAAGGAGTAAATAAGCAGAGAAGGCAATTAGAAAAGGCAGCCGTAATTATCCCTCTAGAAGCTGTTCAGTTAAGTGCCAGCACAGGCAGTTGAGGTGTATAACTGGACAAGCTGAGAGCAGATGCTCCTGGAGGCTGTATTTGAGGAGCACAGAGGCAAGGAAGGAGCCTGAGCAGACGGGAGAGCTGCTGTGGATGCCCAAGAGCCAAGCGGAGCAGGTGCTGGCTGGCTCCGAGCACTGCCGCCAGCTGCCTTATCTGCAGACACAAACAAGCAGGAGCTGAGAGTGAGACAGAAAGCACAGGCACTAACAGCACACAGACCCTGGCAGCTGGAGCCAGGGGATGGTGTTTGATCCAAGGGCAGCGTTTGGGGATGGTGTTTGTTCCGAGGGCAGAGTTTGGGGATGGAGTTTGATCCGAGGGCAGGGTTTGGGGATGGTGTTTGATCCGAGGGCAGTGTTTGGGGATAGTGTTTGTTCCGAGGGCAGAGTTTGGGGATGGAGTTTGATCCGAGGGCAGGGTTTGGGGATAGTGTTTGTTGTGAGGGCAGTGTTTGGGGATGGAGTTTGTTCTGAGGGCAGCATTTGGAGATGGTGTTTGTTCCAAGGGCAGCGTTTGGGGATGGTGTTTGATCCGAGGGCATAGTTTGGGGATGGTGTTTGCTCTGAGGGCAGTGTTTGGGGATGGTGTTTGTTCCGAGGGCAGCATTTGGGGATGGTGTTTATTCTGAGGGAAGTGTTCCTGTTGCACACAGACTCACCCGGTAGTTGGAGTGTGCGCGGTTGTTGGAGAATTTCCCCATCGGCATGTGCTCGGAGTAGCCTGGGGAATACATGCCTGCCGAGGGGCCTGTGGGGACGTGGTGCAGGACAAACCAAAAGCCTGTTTCCTGAGAAAGAGAGAAGGGACACCTGAGACTTTGCTGGTCTGCAAAGCCCCAGGAGAGCTCACAAGAGGTACAGCGGAAGATTTCAGGACACATCAAAGCCATTGACCCGTGTAACTTTTCTGCAGCAAAAGTTAAACACGTGTGAACTTTGACATTCACACTCCTGATCTTCAGGGTGCCTTAGGTTAAGTTTTGGCATCAATATTGAAGCGTGAGACTTTCCAAACTTAAAAAATGAACTATTTTTATTTAGTTGCCTAAAAGTTAATAAAGGAAGCCTAATATAAGTACTCAAGATTTGGAAGCTTTGGAAAGACCACACCTCTCTGCTTTAGGCGTGATTTTCTTGTTTTCATGTCTTCTCAGGACAATAAGGGTTCCAGAAATGACCAAAAATGCCTGTGGAATTAGCAATAGGGCTGACTGAAATTTCAGATTACCATTACTGTATTGGAATCAACAATACCACTGCCAAAGGCTTCTCTGTGACTCCACAGTCACATTTATTTAATTTATTCAGGCTGCACACAGTGGAATTTTGTCAAATCCAGCTCTAGAAACAGCAAGTGACTGAAGTGTGGAGCGAAAATAAAACCATCATTTTTATTGGTGGCACCAGCCACATTAATGTGTGTCTCAATCAAACAGCTTCAAAAATGTCTGTGTCACAAAAGCAGGTTTTATTCCAATGAGAGCCTCCCTCAGCCTTGCAGGGCTGTCACTGGCCTGAGCTGTTACTGAATAAGAAACTTGTGCACTCACTTCAGATCCAGCAGCTGCACAGTTTATAAGGTTGTTGTGTGGGTTGGCTATCCAGAAGGTGGATACAGCACTGCAGGTCAGGAAAACAAAGAACAACACAAAAATCACACTTTGAGCACACACCAGAGCCACCCCTAAACTCCCCCAGTTCTGGCAGGGCTGATACCTCCCCAGATAAGGGCTTCTGCCTAGGGGCAAGAGGAATGTGTTTTTTCCTTTCTCTTCTCATACCTCGTGTCCTCTGTGGTTTTCCAGAGAACATGGCCTTATCTTTTAAAACGCCAAGTATTAAATGAGGAATTTTGACTGCAATTCCAAGCCTGCTGTGAAGCTGTCAGATGTCAATCATGTTTTATGATAAGGTAAATATTTTGTTGCACAAGTCACAGAAAAGAACTTTGCCCCCACGTAAGCCCTTGGGTTCATTAGAGACTTATTTAATCAAGGGACCCAGATGAATTGCCTTTCCAAGTGTACCCCCATACCTGCCTTTTCCAAGAGCTGCTGTGATTGATTAATTTTATTTGCTCACACCCTCCTGCACATTTCTTTTGGGACAAAAGCATCCCATTTGTCTAATGCACATAAAAGACTCTTAACTGAAAGATTCCCATCAAGGAGGACAGAGCAATCCATCCATCACTGTCCATCCTGTGACATACAGAATTCATTAACCCAAAGGCATTGGAAACATCCAGAACTTACAGCCAGCAGACTGGCCCCTAAACTTGCTGGGTGAGATTTGTCCTTCTGCAGGACATGAACCCATGGAACCCTTATGACTATTTTAATCTTGCCATGAAGGACTTCACAGGGGATTTAGGCCAACTGATTTTGCTGATGCATTTCCATTTGTCTGGCTTTATCATGAAAACATAGCAAAACTTTTCTATTCTGGGCGTGGGACTGGCCTAGAAATAAACAAATTTGGATTATTTATAGACCACCTCTTGCTGCATAGGCAAGGGCAAGGACAGTGTATTTCCACAGTGACCTGTCTTTCAGCCTAATCCCATTCTTCAGAGCCACATGGATTGGGAAGGTTATGGTGTCATCTGGCACAATCCTGATGTTTTAATTCCTAGCAGCAGCTCCCTGCCTGCCTCTCCCAAGCTGATGGAGCCACAGCTGGTGCTCATCCCCTCTTCCTGCACTGGGATTAGTGTTGGTGTACTCGTGCACTTCCAGGCTGGATGAGCCCACTGCAAAACAAGCTGAGCTGTTTTTCTGACCAGACCTTGAATTCTCTGGTAAAGGAAGACAGGGCAGATCAAAGAACCATAACACTTTTCCATTAGAAAGCGCTCGTTCATGTAACAGTCTTCAAAATGACACACGAAGTATGTCCTTATGACTATTAAATGAATTATCAGTGGAAAATGAGCTCAATGGCTAATTAGGCCTTATTTTAAGAATGGGGATATTAGGTGTATTTTATAAACAAACACAGATGTGAAAAAGAGCATTGCATGAATTTCTCTCTCTCCCTTGCCAAACTAAAAAGTTAAAAATACCTTTGTTTGAACAAAACCTCAGTTTGTTCTAAGCACAAAATGGATGATACTGAAATCTTTTCAAAGTCAGCTGCCATTTGAGATGAGCACAAATGTCACAACATGGCCCATTCTGAACTCAGCAACTTCTTGCTGAACCTTGTGGGTTCAAGACTCCACAAGGCACAAGGCAGGGCTGCGTGCTTTGAGAGAAAGATTTACAATATTTTAGGTGGGAACCATCTCGATGGACTTCATGCAAAAAGTTAAAAGTACACCCCTCGGGCTGCAGGCATCTGAATAGCACAAGGATAAAGACCCCAAGGAAACTGCTCTCCCAAATTTGGGGCAAACAGCCCAGACCCCTACAGCTGTGTACACAACCACAATAGGCAGAATGCTGTCTGTTATGGCTCAGTCCTGCCAGGAGAAGGAAGAGAAAAGGAAGGCTCCCACTCACCTGCAGTCCTGCCTGGGCTTGGGGATGTAGCCCGGGTAAGCCCCCTCTGTGATCAGCTTGCACATGCGGCTGTCGCGGTCCGAGGGCAGCAGGGTGCTGGGTTTCACCAGCAGCCCCAGGCAATGGTCAAACGTGTTGCGCTCTTCTGGTCCATCCTCCGTGAAGAAACAATGGCCCAGAGCATCATAACCCACCACGTCCTTCACCTGAGTGTACAGAACAAAGGCCAGTGTTAAGGTTTTATGCTTCAGCTGCTGCACAATTAGAGCAAACTTCAGTGTGATGGCACATAGGAACCTCAGTACCCTTTTGAACTCAGGATCTATAACCAAAACCAAAAGCAAGATTTCTCCCAGCCCTCGAGATCTTATAGTGTAAGCAATAACTCCAACACTTAATTAGAATTTGTCATCACCTAGGATGACATTCTTCTGTTTGCCTGTGAAATCAGAGACTGTCTTAGCATGGGGCTGGAAAAAACACAAGGTGGGGGATGAGGAGAGGAATTAGGCATTCAAATCACATCTGGGCTCATTCATCTTCATGTGGAGTTACATGAGCAGCTACATAAAATGCAACTCAAAAATGCAGCTGAGATGAAAAAACATTTTTCCAGGCTATCAGAGAGGCAGAAAGTTGTTTTCCAGACAGGCTGGCTTGTTTTAGGTTTGGTCTGATCTTTTTTTTCAAGTTGTTGACAGAAGCTTTGCTTGACCCTGAGACAAATCAGCTGGTGTTAATCAATGGTGTCCTGGTTTTGGTTTGGGTGTTGTTAACACTGGGACACCGTTGGTTGGACAGAACAACACCCCTCACACCACAGAAAGGTCTGAGAGCAGGAATGTGAGTTTGAAGCCTAAGGATAGGACAAGATGGGAAGCAACAGCCCTTGGATATGCAGAAAGTGTGTCCAGCAAGTCAGTCGTCAGATATTCCAGACAAAAATAAATATCCCAGATAATTTTTATATTCTAATTCCCAGATATTTTCTATATCTGGGATATAGAAAATTAACTTCAGGTCTCAATTGACCAGGGGAAGGTCTGGATCTCCTGGGCTCTCTCCTTGTTGTTCCCATCAGCCACCATCCATCAATCAGCTTGGACTCAGGAAACTTCCGTAGCAAAAGTTAACCTGCCACAAACGTGTTCCTCTAAATGCTTCTGATGAAACAGTAATTGTCAGGGGACAAAGGAGAGTATTAACCTGGACAGAAGACCTGTTCATCATGGTGTCACTGAGACCAAGTGCTTGGGCATTCAAGTGCTTGAATTGCTTCTGTAAACAGGCTTGAGATGTCTTTGTCACCTCCATTGCCTCATTCCTGAGGCAAGGAGCACCAATTTCAAATAAAATCCCAGGATTAGTGTTGAAATGATTACAAATATGTTTTCACATGAGAACAAACACTTTTCTTGCCAAATCTATTACCAGCTTACAACCACACAAACTTCTATTATGCAGTATCCTTGCTCCAGTGTAAATACTCAAATCTCTGAGCACAAGTCATCACAGTAAATTAAACACTGCGAAAATGACCAACAAAATGGTACATTCCATTAAGCTACCCCACTGAAATGCACTGCTAACTTCCCTAGTCTAATAGAATGATAGATTTTGCAAGGTTTAGCCTTCTTTATTTAGGTGTAAAATATATGTACTAAACTGTACCCCCTTGGAAGAATGAACTATCCCAGCCTTGTTATGATAAAGGTTTACAGGAAAGAACATTTCAGGAGAGTGAGCAACATTCAGAAGAAGATTTCCAACATGTAGAGGAAGTCTTTTAACCACAGAGATATCAGAATTCCACAGAAACAGCCACTGAATCCTATTGGCTTTCTCTCACAGGACAGTAATACCGAAAACACACATCAGCAGTGGTGTTGGGACATTTAGATGAAGGAAGCAGTTTCCCTAGAGAAATGTTTGCCACTTCAACCCTTTATCTTCCCAGCTGGCACAACACCACACCAGGACAGGGACACAGAAGCCTGCAGTGGCCAGACTCAGCTGGGGCAAAGCAGGGGAGTGTTATCCCAGGGGATCACATCTCCCAGAACAGAGAGGGAGAGGGCAGCAGGGCCAGAGAGGGCTGGGCACTGGCAGAGAGGCTCAGAGCCAGCAAACTCCTGTTGTTCTCCTATACCTGAATGCCCACACAACAAGAGGGAATTATCAGCCAGGAATCTGGTCCCTCAGGCATTTGTCACCTTCTCTTTGATTAATTATTTCCTCATAAGCCATCTCTCAGTCACCTCTGACTTGCTTCCTGTCCCTGTTTTCATGCACAAGCCCACTACTGAAATGCTTGGATAGCAAATGAGATGCTTGTTCCAAAATCACTCTTCTAATGTATTTAATTCTTTCTTTGATTAAAACCTTGCTAATAGTCCATAATCTTACATTAACCATGAGTAATTTAGAGCCAGATAATGCCCTCCCTGGCAAAACAATTGCAGTGAAGTATGGCTGGCTTAGTAAAAGCAGATACCACTGAAGCTGTTAGATAGCACAACCTCTTATTCCATGAAGTACAGGTCTCCCCTGGATCCTGCCAGACTATTTACTGACCTCCATTTAATTTCCTTCCAAGAGACTGCATCTATTTTAGCCTGCACACTGGGATCCAATGGAGAGAGTGGGAATCAGAGCAAAGTTTCATCCCTGGAATTGCAGTGGTGTAACTAGGTGTTTTTCTGGGAAATATATTGCAGAAAACATTGGGTAACTATTGCATTTTAGAACAATAATTATGGTGAGAAGCTCATTTCTACAGATTTGTTTCCAGAAGGACCCTCTGTGCCTCTCAGCTAATAGGAATTTACATGCAAGTGCAGAATAACCCATCAATGAGATGAGCCAAAGTTGAGACAGCTACTTCTAAGACTGTGCAGACCCACAGAAAAATACCTGTCATCAGAAATAACTGGATACTCTCTTCTCCTGGATTTTTCAGTGTCTATGAGTATCTCTGAAGTGACATTTGAAAAGTGACAGCAAAGGAAGTAGGAGAGTCTGTATGTAAATTACTTGCCTGCTTTAATGACAGTAAAAACCAACTGATGCCCCTCTCTCATTTATTAAATCATTTGCACAGGTACTCTACAACACTTGTGCAAGAGGCACCTCTGAAATCAACAGCTTTAAGGACATCATTAAGTGCTGTGCTATGCTGAGGTTTAACAGTCCAGCTAGAATTTTTATGGCTATTTCCAAAGTATGGTTTGTGTACATCATTAAGGCAAATTTTCCCTCAGCAAAGGATAGGGGCAAGAGGAATGTGGTCATTTGGATCTACCTGATGTCAGAGGAAATGAATGTTACCTGGGGAAAGACAGAGCTCATCTCTGTTTGCATGAATGGTGTTCTTGCATGTAGAAACAGGTGGTGCTGCCCAAGTAAAAAGATAATAGGCAAATGGGAAATGTAAATAACTGCTGTAGTCATCAGAGACCCATGTGGGTGTCTTTGAATATATCTGGGGGAGAAGGAAGAGCAAAGGAAGGAAATTAGAGTCAGAAAGCAGATGAGGAGATTGTGGTGGGACCACCTGATGAATCAAGGCATGGATTGATACAAATCTGACTGCAGATGTGTATCAGAGCCATGAAACAACACCTAAGTGATGCAACATTTGGTGCATGTTTTCTGTGATGCAACTGAATAAACTCGATCAGATTGCTCTGGTTCACTGGGGCTTGTGGTCAAGCCATCAGCAATAACAATGAGGTTAAAAAAAAACAAAACAAGTATGGGCAAAGCTTCATATTCACACATTTTGATAAACTAAAATCAAGAGGGATTATATTGATTAACTAATGTTCTAAATTATAAGATCTCTCTTGGGTCTTTTGTCACGGAGGCAAAGTACAATCATTTAGGGAATTGTGGCTGTTCAACAACAGCAAGAGAATCAAATTCCTTTCATCAGATACATCAGCCTGTCTAAATTTCACTCAGCCACCTTGGCTGGAAAAGCTTGAGCACATGGATTCCTACACCACAGACCCCCATAGCACAGTTGTTATGCAGAGAAATCACAAGAGACAAAACTATTTCCAGATTCTCTGCATGAACCCATCCACCTGACTGATAAGAAAAATGCCAGGCTCTGGGTATTTGGCTTGGCAACAGGGAATGAAGATCTCACACTAGACCAGAAGCAGCTGCAGCTGGTCAGCAGCTGTGCAGCCCCTGTGCAGCTCCTGTGCAGCCAGAGGATGTGCTTATGGTGCCACTGGTGACAGCCCATCACAGTGTGACAAATGAAACCTGCAACGCTGCCCTGCCACTCTGCACATTAATTGTGCACCAAGCCTCTCTACTGGCAGCTAAAGTTTAGGCAAATGCCACATGACCCTGAAAAACTTATATAATTTGTACAGTAAAATGTCTCTTTAATTCAGAATCCATGTTTATTTGGTAGGTTTCCAAGATCATGTTATAAACTTAGAAGGACAGAGGTCAAACCCAAAACCTCAGATTCATAAATAGCAGATAAAAAGCTGCTTTCCTTCTGGAACTGCAATTTAAGTGCCCTTTGTTCAACTTCTGTGCATTTTAATTATGCCTGGGACTCTCCCAATGCTGGCACTTCTAGAGGTATGAACTCCTAATGCACAGTGACCATTCAGGTTACAATTGCCAATGATATGTTTCCACTTAAAATTCTCTTATATATAGCAGCAGGGCTCTTGACAGTACAAATTCTCCTCTTCAAGGCTCAGATACAATTTTTTCCTTTTGGAATAAGCTACCATTTCACTGAATGGGTCAGAGTCCTCTGCCTAGAGAAATCCTGCACCTTTGAGATTTCCTTCTTGAAGACCATCCAGTCCCCCTGGGCTCTTCTGCCTTTCAGGACCTGCCTCTCAAGGGACTCTGTCAATCAGGTTCCAAAACAGGCCAAACTCTGCCCTTTGGAAATCCAGGGCAGCTGCTCTGCTGACCCTCCTCCTTACTTCTCCAAAAATAGAAAACTGCTATACTTTTGTGATCACTATGCCCAAGACAGCCTCTAACCATCACATCACCCACAAGACCTACTCTGTTCACAAATAACAGGTCCTTACCCCAAAAACAAAGACACCTTTAAATCTGGGGAGAATCTGAACATGTTCTTGACATCTTTGGTGTAATTTGTCTCATAACCATCAGTCATTCTAGAGATTTCTCCTAAATGACTTCTTGTTATGGAGTGCAAATCACAGCTCTGTGAGCGCTTAATGTTACGACTGGCATTGCAAAGCCAAACCTTTATTACAGGAAAGATGAGGCACACTTAAAGCTTCTGATTATCCTCTTTAAATAGCAAACTGTGTCTATAGAAAGATCCAACCACTCATTAGAGGTGGGCTGGTCTGCAGACACTGCTGTACCCAGGCAAATGCTCTGTTCATTCTGAGTCACCCACAGCCCCCAGTGCCACAGTGGCAGGTTGAGATACTCCTTGTTTATCCAGGCTGGGAAGAGTCAGGCATTGTCTTTAACAATAAAACACATAATTCTGCAATAATTAAGCTGTACTCGTGCTATGAGGAAGTTTTCTTGCTGCTGTCTATGCCTGAGGCAGGCACTGGAACTCACCAGTAAGCCATTGGATCCATGGACTGTGACACAGCGGGAGAAGGTGTTGTGGATGGAGGTATCCTTCACATACGTGGGAGGGTCGTAGCCTCCTTTCTCATCCACATCTCCAGCCATATGGAAATGAATTGGGTAATGCCCCATTGTCTGCTGGCCCATGTACTTCAGTTCTAGACCTTCAATGTGGGTAGCCTTAAAACCAAGACCAATCTGGAGAACAAAAGCACAGCAGTCAAGAAACATGAGAGTCTGTTGAGGGCAAGGAGCTGGAACACAGGCACAGGAAGGGTTGCATTGTATCTGCTGGAAAGATTTACTGTGTGGAGGGGAGTGTGTGGCTGCAGGGTGAGGGAAAGGAGAGGGGCATGTGGCTAAGGAGATGAGTGTTGCTCTTTGATTTCCCCACTCCTGCCATAGACACATTTAACTTAATTGTAGAAGGAAAGTAATTTATAGTAATAATTTTCCATGGGTTTCAGCCAGCTGGGTTCAAATCAAACTTCCTGGGTGAAACACCATCAAAATCTAGGGAGAACTGGGATTGTCATGTGGAGACTTTATCTCAGATGTGTTGATCACCAGCCTCACTGTTTGAGCAATGTCTGCAGGGGCACCACATGCACTTCAAAGCCAAAGGACATGCAGCAGCCAGAGGGTGGATCTGCTGCACACTTGGGAGAGGTTGTTTCCTCAATGAGGTGAGGAATTTTTCCCTTCCTGCATCTTGGCATCCTTGGTGCGTGAAGCTGTGGCTGGAAGGAGGGAAGGACAAGCAAAGGGCCCCAGCCTTACCTTGATGTGTCCCCCAAAGGTGTCGAAGTCAAAGAAGGAGCACAGCTTGCTGCTGTACTCGTAGCACTGCGGCTCCATCTCGCCCACCACCGCGACGTTGCGGCTCAGCAGCCCCACTTCCGCCCGCATGTCCACACCATCGATGACCTCGCCGACGTGCAGGTACGTGGCTTTGCCTAGAGAAACCAGAGCCAGCTTCAGGATCACTCTGCCAGTGCTGCTGGTTTCCCCTGGGCTCCCTGTGGTGGGGTTGGTGTGCTAATGAAAGGAGCAACCGAGTCAGCACAAGCTGCTGGCTGACACCTCAGAGGAGGGAAGGATGGAGCACAGGTGACACCCAAGGTCCTGGTGAGATATTTGCAGTGGAGGAAGTGGGATTTTTCATCTTAGGTTGCTTCATTTATTGAGGGAGTTAAACCAACAGTCTGTTAGACAAAACACATTTCCCAGCTTGAAAAGGAACCGTGTACTTTGGATTACAACTGGCTGTGTATGAACACCCAATGCAAAAACACCTTGATGAGGCAGCTACTGAAAAGTCTAAATCGCCAAGGTTAGCACAGCATTCTCCACAGTAAGACACAGGGAGCTGCTCAGACCCCTCAGCACTACACTTGGGCAATTCTCAGTCAGATCCTGCTAACACCATGGCTGTAGATACAAGCAAGGAGCAGAGTGGGCAGAAAGCCTCAGAGGAATTGTGGCTTGGGACAATCACAGCCCCTCACCAAGTTTGTGGGCTGTAAAACCTCCAACTCCCCCTCCTCCCAAACCCCTCCATTTTATATCTCACATCTCCAACTTGCTCCCAAGGCTTCCTCCTGCCCTGGTGTAGTTGGAGTCAATGGGATCTTCCATCTACCCCATGCCACACCTCCCTTTGCTACACCAAGGTGCTCATAACATCTTCCAAGCACATCTTCCTCCATGGAGGGATTAAAAGCACAGAAAACTTTCCCTGGCCTGACTGGAAAGGGGGGAAGTCCAGGCAGTGGGAAAGTCTAGAAAGCAAAGCATCTCTTTGTTGTAATTTCATTCAAACATATTCCTACTACCTCCTTCCTTCCGCAGGTTTTTGCAGAGAAAAGTCAGTTGGGAAAAGGTTCATCTTACTGACTCCATTCTGTATTATTCCAGTAAAAATAAGTAATAAACTCTTTAAGTAAACACTGGACTTTAAGGAATGCTACACTTGCATGTATTTTATTTCCATGGAATCATTCAAATCCTTAATTAGAAACAAATGGCAAGCCTGAAGCCTGGCTATCACTGCAAAGCACTTTATGCTTAGGCAGAAGTGCCAAATCCAGGGGAGGATTTTGAACACTGAAACAATATTATTTTTAACCAAAACATGATGTTTTGAGTGTATAAAAAAGATAAACAAACACCTTTCACTCTCTCTTCTCCTGAAGTTGGAAGCAGTGTAGTTTGATGGCAATATTGGGGTTTGGGAAGGGTGAGTGCTCCGCCCTGCTCTGCTGTGGGACAGGGTTCACACCACAGCATGTGCCTTCTGCCTTGGCACCTCTGCCTCCAACATCATCTGATCTTGTGAAAAACACTCTCTGTTAACTAGAGGAGTGGTGGTGGCCAAAGAGCTGCATGCTCATCTCAGAAATGAAGGGCTGCAAGGGAGCCTGGATTTACACCTCACCCATTTCTGCAATTGTCTCATAGAAAGTCCTGGGCTTACCCATGCCCGTGGCCAGAACCACACTCAACCCATCCAAAAAACAGCAGCTTTGCTTCCTTTATTCATATACATGAAAAAAGCCACTGCAGTACACCCTCCACACAAGGGTACTCCATGGAGGCTGGAGCCTTGAGTGAGTCTGTAAAGGAGCAGACTTTCTCCTTATGGAACCATTTTTAAACTGTTATTTTTCAGTTTTCCCCAGAGCTGACCTCTCCTTGATTTACTGAAATGCAGGAAGAATTTGAGATAATCATAAGAACATACTATTTGAAGCCATATCTCCAGGATTTGTGGCAGTGAAATTAGATAGGCAGTTTTGTTATTCCTGTGCTGAGCTCTAGAATAATAAATGTCATGCTTGCATGTATTTAATTTAATTTAACACCAGTCCAGACATGCAAAACAGGGTAAGCACTGACAGGAATGTTAAATACGGACTAACCAGTTTCTAAATATAACTTCTTGGGTGCATGTTTTTCACTCTGTGCTTTTGCTGATTTGACATGTTTGGAGATAAAAGGAGAGACGGAAAGCAATCCCCTTCCAAAGTAAAAGTGGATTTTGAATAATAGCTCTTTTAATAGAGTTTTGAAAAACAAACCACTTCTCAAGGCTGACAGAAATTCAAGCTCCCTGCAGCAACGGGGCTGAAAGAAGCTTGTGGGAGACAGAGCCTGGCATGGGAGCCCTTGTGTGCTGTAAATGACTGCTGGGAACCAGCACTACAACATTGGGCACTTCCCATGGGACCAGGAGCACTGTGAGGGACATTTACAGACACGTGGCACTGCCAGGGAGCTGCCTGGGGCATGTTTGGTGGTGGGCAGGGAAAAAAAAACCCACAAAAGAGTCTGCTCTGTGGTGAGTTCAGGGAGTTCACTCGAGGATGGCAGCACCTCACTCTGCAGAGCTACAAGTTTGAAGTTCGGCTGCTGCTCAGAGCTGGCACATGGAGCCTTCCCAGAGACCAGCCAGGATATCTGAGATCCTGAGCACTGACCCAGGGCAAACTCCAGCCAGGGGTTTGCAAATGGGCACTGAAGTGGTTTGATACTAAAAAAGCAACCCTGTGCTTTGAAAGTTTGAGGAAAGTGGGAGGAATGCGTTGCTGCTTCAGCATTAAAGCCAGTGCTGTGATTTCCCAACCAGTAACAAGCCCTGAGGCCACTGATTCACCTTCTCTACCTTTGGGTTAGGGCTTGCTGCATCCCTCATGGGTAGAAACTGCCCTGCCAGGCTTGTGCCTTATTGTAATCTAAACCAAGCCTTGCAGTGACATGGATCACATCTCCCCACAACAGACCTGTGGGACAGACCAGGAACAACTCCCTGGCTTTGCTGCTGCAGTGCCTCCAGTTAGCACAATGTAAATTTACTGGGGAAACTTCCTTGGTATGTGGGCTTGCCTGGTGGAAGTCTTGATTCAGCAAAATATGAGCACATTTCAGTGCTAATTACTCAAGACAGTGACTATTGAAGTCAGTTGTTGCTAAGGACAAGGTAATTATTAAAAGGAAATAGACATTAAAATAAACCACTCATCAAGGGCATGTTTGTGTTAACAAAGAATTTCAAAGCAGTTTCTCCAAATGGTACAAAGGGAAACCTGCCACATGTGAACCCAGCCATAAAAACTGGGTCTTGGGCCTTATCAAACCTGGGAAGGGTGGGATTTTAAAACTATTTCAACTGCTGCAAACATGGAAGAGTGCTCAGATCTGGTGAGTTGTATCTCTCAGAAAACCCTCCCAGGTACACTCATGCATTCCTAAATCCCTTGGCTCTAAATGGCCCAAACTGCTAAATCTTCCTTTGAGATGTGAAACTGGAACTTTAATGTCTGGATTTGGCAAAGATAAAGTAAAGCCAAGATTCTCCTGGAGTAATTTTTTTTTCTCTAAAGAGTCTTTTTTTCTCCTTTGGGCTCTCAAGGGATAAAACCCAGTGTCTCATGGTCTTTGGTCTTTTGATGTTTCCTAATCAAGTTTTTAAGGGAAATGCTAACCACAATTTGTCTGTTCAACTCACATGATCCAGTGACAGTGAATCCTTCAGGGCATCTTTAAAGTCAGTTCAACTCATTGCAGATGCCAGCCCAGATCTGACAGGTTTATCATTTTTGCCAAGCACTTGTCATCACTGGTGGTAATGCCTCTATTGCTTGTATTTAATAACAAACAAATGCTCACACTGGCATCTTTCAAATCCTCATTATTCTGAATTCTCCTGATGGGCTTTGCTGTTGCATCCCTAAGCCACAGGCCTGTAACACAGCATAGTCTGGGTGAGCTGGCTGGCTCCTGATGTCCAAATCAACAAATATTCCTCCAATTCATAACTTTTACATAGAAAATTATGTTTTCAGCAAATAGATGTACAGCAATCAGGCATAAGCTCTACCCTTATGAATTTCTGCGTAAACCTGAATGAGATTTTGTCAGTTCAACTCCCAGGCAATGCCCAAAGGTAGAAGGAGCTCTGAAAGACTGTTAGAAAGGACCATTTCACAAGATTTCCTGCCCTGCCCTCAAGCACCAGGGTTGCCTTAAAAAAAGAGCTTTTGGCAAGTTCCAGCCAAAATGATGCCAGCTTCTAAACAGAACACCCTAAATCTCTAAAAATATCTGAATTTTGATAGTGAAGTAAATTCTCCCATCCTTACACCAGATGAATGCTGACACAGGCTGTGAATTTGTGAGACAATACGTATTTATACTTTTAATTCAAAGTTCTCTGCATGAAAAAGATCACAGTAAACTCCTTATCTCTCTAATATTTGCAACCCAATAAGCAGGATCTAAGAGATTGTGCTTGAATTCATAGATTCACCAGTATGTGGGATAATTGGAGTAATTATGCCAGGCACGAATACTTTTTTCATCCTTTATCAAGAGCATATAGGAGCACAAAAGAGCATTTCATCATTTCTGTTCCATGGTGAAACTTATCAGCTTTAGTAGAAACTTCATACAGAGCAACCAAGATGAAGATAAGACTTGTTTCCCAGGGAAACTAGACAAAATACTTGATCTTTCCTACTATCCAGTTCTATCATAACAACACAACCCTTCCTTCCTTCCTCCCTCCCTTTGCCCTGCACTGTTGTCCCTCCCCAAACCTTGTGAAGTTGGAAGATCAAACAGCTTTAATCTGTTCCCACAGTGAAAATAATCTAGGCACAAAAATGACAAGCGAAAAAAAGAGTTAAACAAAGAAAGCAAGTGGAGGAAAAAGTTCCATTTAAATGAGTGACCATTTGACTGGGAGCAGGACCTGCAGATCTGGGTCCTCATGCAAACCACACTTACCCATGGGAGCCACAGTTTTTACATTAGGACAGTTTCCCCAGTAAAAGAGTGCAAAAGATCAGAGCCTGTGTGCCCTCCCTCACTTTCCATGCTGAGATTTGCAGATGTCCAGAGTTACATAACTAAATCCTCCAAGAACCTGAAGGCAATTGAGCATTAACTCCCTTAAGTTCTTTTGAAAAGCTCTAATCAATCCATTTCTAGCCAGACAGAAAGTATGAGTTTCAGCAGGAAGTATCAAATATAAATAGGACATGAGCTAACTAATGAGTTTGACTTATTTGGCACAATATGCTAAACCATGTCTATTAAAATACTATTAAACTATGAGAGCATAAATTATATTAAACCTTGGTATGCCAAGTGGCTGCTACACCAAACTGGCTGTCCACAAAGCAGAGGTTTCAGCCTTTTTTATAACAAAGAGATTCTTAAGTAGCTCAGATCTGACATTTAGGTTTCATTTTAAAAATAAATAGAAAGGGAAAAAAATAAAGATTAAAAGGGAAATAAATCATCAGGAGTAGGAATGGTTTTATCATTTGTCTTTCAAAGGGCAAACTTTTGGAGTCCTCAGCTGCTAAACTAAACCTCTTAGGAAAATTAAGCCTTTTCACTTATTACAAATGACATCCCTCTGAGACCCTGTATATAAAAGCATGCATGGAAGGCTTTTCTCAGAAGGAGCAAAGCAATCTTGCCTACCTCCATAGCAAAAGGCAGGCAGACATTTATGATGGATGTTCTTCTACAGCCAAATATCAGCCTGGCCCAGGCACACAAGGCCAGGCTGTGCCAGGGCTGCTCACCTGTGCTAAGACCAGGGGCCATCAGTGATCATTATTCTGATTACATGGCCAGGCACAGAGCAGCTCAGGGACCTCCTGGCCTCTAAAGACAGGGCACATCCCAGCCTTGCCAGGTTTTTTTTCATCTAGACTGAACTTAGATTTAGGCAGACTATTTTGTTTCCTAGTGAGAACGTGTTTTTGTTATAAGAGAGTTGGAAGTGATTTTTATAACTGGACTAAATTTTGCCTTGATTTATATAATCAGTGAAATCCCATTGACGTCAATAGAGTTGCCTGGATAAAAGAAAGGAGAGACTTTGGCCCTGGTGCTCATGTCATTTGTGGTAATAAAAGGAATGTCCTAATTCTCCTAAAGAGCAATTGGAGATCAAGAGCACAATTGCTTTAACAAGTGTTTCTACTGCTTCTTTACTTGAAATTCTCATGAACTTTTTTGTTGTTTTTAACCCATTATTTGTTTCCTTAAACTAACCTAGCTGTCACTGCTGCAGAAGATGAATGTAACTGGGTGAATTCCACAGATCCATCAGATTATGGGAAGCCCAACACTCCTACGCCACCTTTATTTTCCCTGGCAATCTTCCAAGACCATCTTCATGATGCGACTTGTATCATACCAGTCTGAGTCCAACAGCTCAAAAGTTGCTCAAGAAAAATATTCAGCTTGGAAATGTGTCTTCTTTGAAAGCACTAGACATTTGAAGTCATAAGACTATGATACATTCAGCCTGTGAAAAACATTTTTCTTGGCCTAATGCACATCTCCAACAATGAATGGCCACAGCTCTGTGGGGAGGCAGCAGCCAAAGGAAGTGCATTGGTACCTGCCAGAAGAAGTTGCATCAGAGATAATGTTGGAGTGGTTCATTTCAGAGAACCGAGTGAACTCCCTGGTGCATTGGATGTTCCAAGTGCCCTCATGGTTTCTCAGAAAGGTTTTACTGTAAATGCAGACAAGACCTCTGCCTAGAGAAACAGCCAGTGTGCAAGCAAAGATAAAGTCACATGCATGATTTACCACCAGGCAGGTGCTGCCTCTGAAAGACAGCCTCATCTATTACAGACTTTTATACTGTAAAATAATGTTTGCCTTTGTAAATTATAGAAGCAAAAAAATCCTCGTCTTTTAAGATAAGGGGAAGTTCATGTGCTATTTCCGTGCTCTGCTTACCAGTGTGCCAAAACAAGGTTCTAGAAAGAAAACACAACTTCACAGACTCAAGTGAAGATTAAATCTCCCACTCTGGATTTCAGTTTTATGCTCGTGGTGGTAATAGTTTGTGCTTCATCATGGTTATGCTTCTTAATTGGATTTGGTGTCCAGAGGCCATTCTACAATCATTAGACTACAAAATCTATTAATCAAAAGCAATTTGTTTTGCATCTGAGCTGGTCACCTACAAGAGAAAAATGCTGGGGCTCTACAAAGGCTCCTACTCCTCCTTCTCAGGCTCAGTCTGGCAGCACCCTGCCAACCCATCTCCCCAGGGGCAGAGGCTCAGGATGACTCACTGGACACCAGAAATGTTTGGTTAATACATCACCTTTAAGCAATACCCTCTGGAGACACAGTAAACGGGAAACAGTAGCTTCAGTAGTACAAAACAATATTTCTAAAACGTAAGATTACAGTTCTCGTTAAATAAAACTTAGGAAAGCAGCCAGCTGGAAATTACTTCATAGCTTTACAGTCTCTCACAGCCTGCTCCTGCCCTAGCTCACTCTTTACATCCGCTGTGCTCATCTGCTTTCCAGGAAGTGGTATTTCAAATACAGTTATTGAAAATCTCAAATACATAACCTGCATCAGTTCCTCTTAAGTAAATTCACCTGCTCAATAGCATGCTTGGGGACAAAAATGGAGTCAGCCATGAAAAGAGAAGGCAGAAAGGAACCAAAATCAAGTTAGATGGTTTTCAATTACCAAAGTTACGTATCCCAAAAGCATCTAACAACTGCCCATCAAATCCAGGTGTCTTTCAACATGTTTCAATTCTTCTGGGAGTAATCTCAGTGCAAATGACAGCATTTGTGAACTGCAACGCCAGAGTGACAAGAGGAAGCACCTCACCTGCTACCTTGACCTGGGTGGGTCTGCAGGATCTGCAGGGCAGCACTTGGAACTCTTCTGCCTGGTACATGGAGTAGTCAGTGCTCGCCACCACCAGCCTGTCTCCAGGTTTCCACGAGCTCACATCATCCACCAGATTCAGGATCGTGCTGTTCACGTTGGTGTCAACTGTTACAGTGAGCTTTGGTTTCACTGAAAACACAAAATGCAAGCGTGGAGAATTCAGTCAATCTTATCAGAAAAAGCTTGCTCCTTCTTTTTTCTTCCCCCCACACCCATCCTTGGAGTGTAACCAAAAATTATGATTTTCTTATGCTAAAATGAAAAAAAAAAAAAAGAAAACTCCTCCAAACATGTTTTTTACTGGCTTTGGCTTGGCAAGCAAGAAAACAGGAAAGTATTTTTCTTTAGTTGCAGGCAGGTGGATTTTCCACTAACCCCAGGATAAATTTAAATGTAGCTCTTAGTGGCTCATTCTCACCACACCCACTTAGCAGCAGCTCTTGTGGGCGCTGGGTGCTGTTGTTTACAGCAGCCAAGTGGTCTTTAACCTAATGGTTTTTTCCAGCAAAAACAACCTTTTTGCCACCCTTCTTTTCCTGTCAGCACCAAAAATCCTAATGACCTGTCTAATGACCAGGTTAAGGTGTTGGAATGATTGACTACAAAATGAAGTTTAAGTTTCAAACCCTGTTGTCTTTACACGTTCTGATTGACTAATCCTACATCATCCCCAAATGTTTTTGCAAAAGACAAGGAATTTACAGGAAAGAATTTGCCAAATATTTCCCACAGCCTTGCTGGGTATTTGAAAAACCCCCCTGCTGCTTCTGTTAGTGCTCAGGAATTTTTCCCGAGATAAATCTTTGGCCATTCTATCTGAGTTCGTGCCCAAATCTTTGGCTTGGAAAAATTACAGAAGTTGCTCTGAACACCAAGAAGGAGCCAGACATGGGAGGACAGGATTTCTGCTGTTCTCTGTTCTGCCTTTCAGCGATGGGGCACGTACCAGATTTGCCACACAGGAACCTCACTCTGTAGTTGTGGCAGCCCTCGCCAGTCTGGTCCTTGCCGTGGCACAGGAATTGGTAATCGTGGCCGCTCTTGTAGAAAACCTCCGTGGTCAAATCCGCTCCATCAAGCGTCATCGCCTGGAACGAGGATGGAAACACAGCTCAGGTGTTGCTGGGAGGGGAAGGGGTTTCACCCAAACATCTGAGCCATCAGAAGAGGCCTTTGCTTTGTTTTGGGTGATGGCACAAGCCCTGTGACTGTGCTCTCCAGGCAGCATTTCCAGCTGCTGCTCACACACAGCTGCCGCTGTACAAGGTTCACGCCTTCCTCCTGTGTCTATCCTGGGACCATGGGCTGTTTTGGGAGGAGTCTGTGAGCTTCACAAACAGCTGCCTCGGTGCCCTAGATTTTCTCTTGCCGTTGGTTTGAGGGCAGATGGAAACACTGAACACAGATGCTTGCACCCAGATGAGCTCATGGCTTCAAGCCTCTGCGCTGCACTCATTCCATTGCTTGTGGCCAGGCTCTGTCTGAGCCTTGCAGAAGAAAGGGGGTAAGAGTTTTTATTCTCCATTGCATGGATCAGTCTCTCAAAAAATCCCCAAGGGTGCTGCAATACTGCTGCCTGTTCCAAAAGAAGCAAGAAGTGGCCTTTTCTCACAGGCAAGTACCATCCTGTAGAGCTGCCTTGAGGAAAAAAGCTGTTATCATGCCAAGAAGCAGTGAGATATGTAACCTCTCCAATGTTCCTGCTGGGGCAACGTCTCAGGGTCATGTCAAATTTCACATTCTGTCTCTAGAGCTTGCATTTCTCTCAACCCTTTCACAAAAATGTGGTGCATTGCAGCAGGCGGTCCAAATACCTCGTGCATTTTGGCAAGCCACCAGGAGAAAAGCCACCTTTCAATGAAGGGTCTGATCCTGATTCTCTCACTCATGCAGGCTTTCCTTATTAATGCATCCACCCCGCTGCCATGTGTGGGATTAGCACTGTCAGCTGGAGGAATGTGCCTCTGGCTGTGCTGTGCTTCTGTTATTACCATCATATCTTCAATTTTCTCCCGTGTTCCAGGGCTGGGGCAGGCCAGCTGCTATAAATCAGTGTAGCTTTATAAAAGCAATGAGCAGCACCAGATTACACTACCTGAGCATTTTGCCCTAAGATCTCAAGGGATAAACTGAAAAATGTCTCACTTTTAATATACATGGGGGAAAAAAAAGTAACTTATTTCACAGAAGAGGAAAACAAAGGTTTGCTTCTAGACCAGAATATCTTTCTTCTTTCTGTTTTAACATACATTCTAGAAGGGGATGTATCATAAGAAACATCTGCCCCCTGTTTTGAACTAAGTTGCCACTTCCAATACACGTATGTGGAAGAAGAAATGAATGTGGATTTGGTAAGACCTGGCAGAAGATTATAGGGCAGTTTTTTCCTTTCTGTTCAAGTGAGATTCTTTATAACATCTAGGCCTGGAAACTTTCACTCATGCAGTCAGCATTCCCATTTACTTCAATAGCCACATTCTTGTGAATAAGAACAACTCCACTGGCTCAGAGCATGCAGGAACCTTAGGCTCAGCCTCACAGAGATGTGAAGGATTTTACTGTCTCTTTCTAGGCAATGCTTCCGCTATAGTATTTTTACCACGTAGACATAAAAAGTATATGGTGAATATATAAAAAACAATCCGCTTTTCTTGCTGGGTTTTTTGTGTCCTTAAAGAGGTTTTTTGCAGTGTCAGAAGAGGTATTTGAGTGCTCCTCAGCATGCTTGCCTGCTGGCACTATTATAATGCTTAGCTCCAAACAGAATTCAAATTTCTTTCCACAGAGATAAAAGAATTGATTCCAAAAAATGGCTGAAAGCTCACCAGTATTTTTGACAACCTGCTACAGTTGGTAGTGGCACTATCTTGTTAAATTTTGTGATTAAGTTTTTAGGCAGGGTCCATTCCAGGACCATTTAAAACCTTTGAAATTTTCATGTGCATACTCCTTTTAATCTTCCAGCAGGGAACCACATATTTCATGGCAGCATCTGTGCTGTCCATGACCCCATCTGTGTACCTTTTCATGCCAGGAGCCAGAATTTACTGAAAGGAGCTCAATTCTATCAAATTTGTCTCAGAACAATACGAGACTGTACACAAGATCTTGTTGGTTATGTATTAGAGTGGTAAATTAATTGGTGTATTTTATTTAGAAACAAAATTTACTGACAAGCAAAATTATTTTGGGGGTTCAGTGTCAGTCCAAAGAAGACTTACCCCTCTAAAGCGAGTGATAAACCTGCCTACCTGGATGTCAACGGGCTGCCTGCAAATTTTGTCAGGATGAGCAGCTTTGAAGTCAGACAGCTTCTCCATGTCCTTAGATCTTGCTTTGTCAGGCTTCTCAAACCACTCTGTCCATTCTACATCTGGAGACAAGTGCAAACAAGTACAGTCATTTGAAAGTTGAGCTTAATGAGTGCAGCAGAAATGCATGAAGCAGAATATGATCTCAGATATCATTCACAAGTTTCTACACTGGTGATCTGATTCATGCCTCTTCCTGCCAGTCTGTCAGCCACTTTTAATGAAGCTGTGAAGTGCAACCAGCCAAGGGAGAGCAGAGTTATTAAAAGCTTCATAATTGGCGTGTGCACTGTAAGCATTATTAATAGATAGAGATTTGGGATCTGTGTCCGCCTTAGCTGCCTTCTCTGATCTTCAGATCAAGTTGCACCAGCTACTGTGTGTTGTCTGAAACATGGACATGATGACTGTGCAGTGAAAAGAAGTGGTTGTGTGTGATCTCTGAGACCATAGGAGATGGAATTTCATACCCACTGCAGAAAAGGAAGAAGGATCCCAGTTATTCGGAGGGTCCAAGATACAACTGAGGAAGGAATCTGTGAGTGTTCATTAATTGGATTAGTGATGACATGAAGTTAGCAAGTCCAGTCTTCCCAAATGGAAAAGGATTGCAGGAAAAAGGATGATTCAACCTATTTTTTAGCTGTCTACCAATGAGTGAAATAGCCCACAGAACCTTTACCTTGAACCCACTCGCTCATTGAAGAGACGTTAAAATGTTCTCCATTCTCAGCTTTGAATAGTTTGGATACTTTAGCCACAGCTGACCCTTTGTGACCTGTTAAAAGAACCCAAACATTGATGAAATCATTGAAATCAATTGGTAGAATCACTGAATGCAATTGATAAGAGTAAGAATTGAAAATGTAGTGTTCTCTGTGTGTATTTGCATATTTTGACTACATTATTCAAAATTAGCCCTGCACAACTTCCAGAAAAATTTATTTATCTTGCAATGAGGTTTCATACACTTTTGTATCTGCATGGATAGCAAGGAAGAAAAATCTTTAAAAATCATGAGAAGATAAAAGCCCACAATTATTTGTCATATATTGCTATTTTTATTTAATATTGTAACAAGCCATGTTGTTCATGTTGTGAGAAGACAGAGCCTCAGTAGTGTTCAGCTTGCAAGAAAATGGTTTCACAGGAGGATTTGAGGCTAGTAATTCAGTATACACTGATTAAATTTTCAGCTGGTGTGAACTGGGTCTGTTCCAGAGATTTGTCACAAGAGAAGTTGTGTCTAAGCTCAGTAAAGTTACACAGATTTACAATGGTGCAGGATCTCACCTTTTATCTAAAGGTTTGGATAACCTAAGGGATCCCTCACTCAGCTGCTTCAGGGGCATTAGTGAGAAGAAGAAATACATAGAGAGAGCATTCAATTAAATGTGTCAAACCATCAGTTTCTCATAGCTTCAATGTAATGCAGTGGGAAGTATAAACACCATTGACCAAATAAATCTCAGCTGTAACTCCAGTAACTTTCAGAGATCACATCAAGACAACTTTTTGTGCATTAAATACCTTGATATTCAATGTGGTCTTCAACAGAAGAGGAGGGGTTTCCTTTAATAGTAATAAAACTCCATGGGTGCCTGGAAAAGAAAAATGAGAAATGATCAAGTTATGTCAAGTATGAGATGCATGTTTCTTATGGCCTAATATTCTTAAATTTCTCAGAGCCACCACATTCTAAACAGTCTGATTAGTGTCACAGGCAGCTTAATTAAAATTATCTTAACATTCTATATATTCCTTCAGTAAATATATCAGAAGAGAAGGAATTTCGAAGACAAATCCCCACTTAAAACATTCCTGTAACAAGTGTGTTCATTTTTCAAATGTGTATTTAAAGAAACTTGTGTATGACAGACCCAAGAGACACTGGCAGCTCCTTGGGGAGCCTGCAAATAAATCTGGTGTGTTTGTGTGTGTGTGTACATGTGTATACACTGAAGAATATGAAAAGAAGTCACTTCTGCTTAAATAAATTTAGCTCGTGCTGGAACCTTGTATATGACAATTGTCTTTGGGATGACCCATGAGAATTTCTTAAAGACAATTTCTGGTTGGCAAAGGAGAATAAAAAAATGTTTAGATAGTCTCTGTGTTTCTAGTTTCCTTCTTTGAACATTGAACATTGAACAAGGATAAAGGTTTTTGGCTCCGACTGGTCAATTCAAATCTGATCCCGTGTCAGAATTCAGTTCATTACCATCTGATGGTTATTGATCAAACAGGTTCAATTATTGTCAGCCACGCTGGGGAACAACCCCGTGGATGAGAAAGCAATGGAGACAGGGACTAAAGTGCCTCCCAACCTTGGGGGTGAACCCAACTAGTAGGGGTCAGGGGGGATTTTTATCTTCAAAGTAGAAGTAGCTCAGGAATATCTACTCTTAATGAGTAAGAGAATAAAAAATATGCTTTTAAGGTGGTAGGAAGACTGTCCTGAATTACTGAAAACTCCCATAGATTAGGTCATGTCTCTACAGTTATAAATATCTGGTCATTTCTGTTGCATCAGAAGCCTTGCAGGTCACCTTACATTGGTGCAGGTGAAGTTCCAAACCACTCTGGTCTGGAACTCCAGAATAAAACACGTACAGACATTGACAGAGAGCCACTGAGGCACACCCAAATCCCAGGTGCTGCGAGCTGGGGTTTGCTGGGATTTGCTGCTCTGGGGGCAGCAGGGCAAGCTCAGGGTGACCACTGGGGCCTGGACATGGCTGCTCCAGGGGACACCGTCCCAGCAGTGTGTCCTCAGCCCCAGCACTGGCCAGGCTCCATGGAAGCTGCCAGCACCACTGCCTCGGGAGCCTGCCAGCCAGCCAGATGCTCCTGCTGGAAAATTTGCCTGCGCGCCAATTGCTGAAGGCGCTGACGGGCTGTGATCTCCATCCAGGGAGAGGAGGGGGATGGGGGCAGGAAGGACACTTTATCACTCAGCAGTCAAGACAGATTTTTTTTGTTGTTGTTGTGTTGTTGTTATTATTATTATTTTGGTAAACCAGATTCGAAACAAATCGCAAAAAAGTTAGCAAAAATTAGCAAAAAATAATCTTGAAAATAATTTAAAGAATAAGGAGCTATTCAGTTCTGCAGCTCAAGGTTTGGCCCCATTTCATGTGTTAAAATACTTGTTTCTCCCAGTTATTTTACCACTAAAAATAGTTTTAAAGTCATTCAACCCTGACACGTAAGGACACATGCAATCTGTTTGGGCTATATGAAATGAAGCGACCAGGAAATCCAGAGCCAAACGGAGATATTTGTGTGGAATTCCAAAGGGAACAACTATGTCATCAAGTGCAAAAAGGCTTTCTCTTCATTTATTAGTAAAAGGGGAAAAAAAAGTGGCTCACGCTGAAAGAGTAAACACGCTTTTCAGAAGGAAAACAATAGGAGAGGAATGCAAGATTTTCCTTTCATTCCTAATGTTCTGGACTCAGCAAATAGGCAATTAAGAGAGATTCCAGGAGCACAGAAACGTTTCTGAATAAATCAGCACTGCGAATCGGCTCTGCTACAGCAAGGGGGAGTTGCACAACTTCACAACCTGGCAAAATATGGAGCAACTGGAGGTGGACAGGAATTTTCCCATTAACCCCTGCCAACACCCCAGCCAGAAACCAGCACAGTCTATGACTGAATAGCCTGACTCAAGCAGCTCCTCACAAAATGAGAAGCAGAAACTTCCTGAAGCTGGGGCTTACACTCTTGTTCTCTCAGGGATGCCCATGGCCATCCCCAGCCATCGTCAGGAGCTGAGAAGGTTTGACAGCCAGGATTCAGCAGGACCAGTCAGCAAACCCCAGTGCTGGGCAGTGAGTGGTGACAGGAGTGTTAGAAAGAAAAATCCATCTGCTCTCCTCAGTCAGAGCCTGCCTTGGCCACAGAGGGTAAAATGCGTACACACGTGTATATAATTTTCTCATTCTGAACTTTTTTTCTAAGATACTCAAAAAAAGTTTTGAAAAGCAACTGTCAAGTGCACACATCCTTATTCATTGATATAGATGTGTCTGAAACAATCACAATGTCTAAATCTTGTTACACTGAAGTGGAAGTTCAATTTGCTTAAGTGGAAAAGCTTGGATACACATAAAGCTGCCTAAATTCCACTGTGTCATCAAACTTTCTTTCTAAGTCTGGCCCCAGCTGCCATCCAGGCAATGTGGTTGTTGAGAATTGATGAGCTGATACTCTGATAACACTCCTAAAAAAATAGGTTATTTTAAATAATGCACCAAATATTTTTCCACACACGAGTATGCTGGTGGAAGACAGTGTTGACCAATTACTACTTCATTATTTATCCAAATGTCTCTATAATTCATGGAATGCAATTTTGTGGCATTTCATATAACAACATGGCAAGGATTAGCCTTTTGACTGCAAACAATAGCAATGCTGAAAGTCACACTTCCATGGATGAATTTTTGCAGTATTTAGATTATAAACATGGATGGCAAAATGAGGGGAAGCTTGCATTAAAACACCACAGCAGCCGAAAAAAATCAAGTGCAATTTACTTTTATAAACATATGCAAAAACCATCAATTCCTTCCTGTAGCACAATTGGGGAAAAAATAATACAATATTCAAAAATCATGTTCTATTTCCCTAATTCCAGCATTTGCACAAAACCCTGGCAGGCTTCTGGGCTCTAATATAGGGTCTAAATTTGAGAGCAAGAATTGCACTGATGGAGATCGCTCAGTTTTGGAGACCATTTCTGCCCTCCTTGTTGTTTCTTTGAAATATGTTTTCTGGTGCCCAGGAGTCCCTGTAATATTTGACACAACCTCTTCATCATCCTCCCCAGATCTTGCTCCATCTGTGTGTGCCCAGCTGACAGATGTCTCTCTCCACAAACTGCTGTATTGAAGCACTTCTCCCCACAAGGCAGATTTTGTGTGTGTGTGTGTTCTGCAGACACCCTCTTAGTGCCTCATAAAAAAAAAACCTACATGAATTCAGATAAATACAAAAAAATATAATGGCTACAGTTGGGTAAATAGCAAGTATTCTCAACAGTGTGTGTGCCAACACAGACACTGTTTTGGCCACAGAAGCATTTACAGTCCACACCATAAATCCATGTTTGCTAAATTTCTGTGCTGCACAAGTCCCCAGACCTGTACTGGACAAGCTGAGGAATGTGCTGTGTGAGTGTCTGTATGTATGTAGCCAGGACTACACAGGAATTATTGAATTATTGTACCCTCCTTAGTGCTCAGCCCTTCTAATCCTCTCTGTGTGTATAAATATGCTTCTTAAATCTTTGGGGGATGGCTTGAAAATAAATTGGAATAAGTAACCTGTGAGAACAATATCTTGAAAAACCATCTTTTTTAATGTGAATCATATGCTATTCCTCAATCTGCTAATAAAAATGCCCAATATAGACTCTGAGTGCATCTGAAACTATCTAATTAACTGCTAAAACTCCACATTGAGAAGTTTCCCTCTTTTTTTTACTTTTTTTTTTTCCCCATGTGAAAGAACTTTGTGACTTTGAAAGAGTGGAACTATTTGGACATCTCAGGAGCATAATAAAGCCTCTGTGCAGGGAGAACTGGCAGGACTGGCACATACCTAAACCCAAGGTGGAGGAAATGCTTGCTGCCCAGTTTGGTCATTGCTTTCCTGGCCAAGTCATCCAAGTTTCTGGATCCTTCATCGTTCACTGCGACTGACAGGATCATGCCATTTGCAACTCTACCCAAATACTGAGCCAGGCGGACACTTTCCTCTTTTGCTCTGTAGGTATCAAACCTGAAATGATAAAAAACACCCATGAACATTTACGGCAGTGATCTCCACATCTTTATGTACTGAAAAGCAAGTACTATAAAGAAAGCATTCTTTTGTGTTGTTCACTGCAGTATTACCCTGTTGCAAAAGCAGTTGTCTAGCAGGGTGTGTTAGGGGGTTCTGTTAAGCCAAATTAATTGAGCTCTAGATGACAAATTGCAAAGTATAACCCCTGCTCACTCTGTGGTTTTGGAGCTTGCTGGCCTAGGAGGAATTGTACAGGCATGCAATAACACCCATTTGAGCAAGATGCTAAAATGTGTGTGTGTTTGAGCTTGCTGAGGTGCTGTCCCCGACCTGTTCCCAAAGATCCTCACATCTAGACAGTCCAAAGGTCACTCACCGATCTGAATGGACAACTGCCCCCGTCTTTGGGTCAATAACGTGGACAATGACACCCCGGTGGCCCCAGCTCCTTTCGAAGTAATATCCACCTTCTTCCATGCCACCAGGATGAAGAGTCTTGTTTAAGAAAGTCCAGGACAGCTTTTTCTTTCCATGGATCTCAAGAGTGCCTCCTTTGCTGACTCCAAGGTACTTCTGTCCAAAGTAAGGGTTTGGCTGGCTGCCATCATCCGCTCTAAAGCAGGAAAGGGATCAGGTTTGGGTTTGTATCTGAGTCAAGGATCTGCTCTCCTTGTGCTGCTGTGACCCAAGGAGAGAAGTCTCATGATTTGCAGTGCATTTCTTTCAGGTGCTCCAAGAATCAGGAGCTGCCCACGTTGTACAGAAAATAAATTATTTAAAAAAATAGTAGCAGCTACAGAAGACCAAAAGCAATCTGGAACACGGCTTATACAGGCTATATTCTTTATATCCAGGCCACAGGAGGCTTGGAGACCAGACTGAATGCCACTTCTCATCTTTGAATTCTGGAGGCAGTCAAGACCCTAACCAGGAGCTAGGAGATCCAGTGGTTGCTAAATATGAATCTAGCATCCTTGAAATTTTAAGGGATCCTGTACCAATCTGCAAGACATAAATGTATTATCCTTCAGCTCAGAGCTCCCATACAGAAAGAAAGGATGTTTGGAGAGGAGAACTTTCAGACAAAATAACTCCTCAAGTTTTAAGCCTATTCTGGGAAAGAGGCTTAAATTTTGAATTGTGGGAAGGTGCATACTGATTCTCTGGCTTGCTCGAACACCCCAGTGTTCATATCCCAATAGAAGAGAAAATAAAACAAAAGTACATCAATTTTTGTGGGCCATTTAAATTTTTTAAAAACTTACTTAACTTTCCACAGAGCACTGCTGATAAGTATACCTGAAAGCATGTAATTTTAAGGAACATCTTCATTCCCTGATGTAGAAGGGAGATGCCAGAAGGTTCCAAAGCAGTATTTTATCATGCATACATACCGCCCATATAAGGTGATAACCACATTGCCTTGGTAAGGGCACAGCTCACTGCCAATGTGGAACTCTCCATCATTTTCAATGAGTATGTGTCTTGTACGCAGAGTGATGGGCTGCACATCATCTTTGATGACAAGTTTTCCTAAGCAGAGAAGGTTGTGACATTTGCTTTATCACACAGTAGCAGCTCATGTGAGGTTGTGGTGTCACTGTGCTAAACCCAATGCTGGGCTGCCATCCCAGTTTTTGAAAAATTCTGTTCATACACCCCAAAACAACTCTCAATACAAATCCTGAAAACATTGTTTTTTATTCAGTCCAGTTCTTGAAGAGTATAATTAAGATTTGCATGGAAGAGGACCCATTCAAAACTTAGACAGAAATTTAGAGTTAAGATGAATAAAAACCATTCATGCCAGCAACACTACGGCTCTGTCCTTGGAGACTAAGAGGGACATAAAGATGTGCCCTGTCCTGAGGCCCTGATAACACAACTACTGCAGAATGGTGCTATCAAGCTTGTAGTTTGCTAAAAAAAATGTTTTTGAAGCAAACCACAGAAGTAGAACTGATCATTGCACCGAGCTACTTGTGTAAATTCTCCAGACAGGACAGAAAATAGACTGGTTACAATGGCTGAACCATTGGTACCTCAGCTGCCACCCAGCCTTGTACTGAGGTAAAGCAGTGATTGCCCTGTAGCCACCCACTCCCCCAGCATGATCCACAGGGATGCAAACAGTCCCAGTGGAGAGCAGACTGCACCCAGCCTTGCCAGCAGCACGTTTTACCTCCATCAGTGATGTGGATTGAGTGGACAGTTGCAGAAGAAGAGAGGAGCAGCTTCCTGCCATTGCGGATTTCAACGCGGTTTTCTTCATTGTGACCTGGGTTCCAGATTTCTAACTCAGGATCTCTGTCGGGACATGTGGCAACTGCTTCTGCTGGGCAAAGATGGAGAGAGAGAGGACAATCAGTGTTTGTTTGGTGTGAGACAGAACACTCTGCACCTGGGCATCTTTACAGTATTGTTCAGCATCCTTGGCTGACTCCCTGGAACACAGCAATACCTCAGGGCAGCAGGGCACATGTGGGTCATGACCAAAAGAAAACAAACAACAGCCTAAGCTGTATGGTTTTCTGTATTCTGGAAGAATGGAAAAACCCAATGCAAAGGAGCCTTGCAGGGGATGCAGTTTCTAGAAAATTACTGAAAAGGGACCTTAACTGAGCCCTTCCTGCAGCAGCATTTAGGTCTGTTCATATCATCTAGACACAAAGCCCAGAGAAGGTGTTGATAAAAGGATGAAACAACTACGACCTTTAAAAATGCCCCAAAAATACCTGTTTTTTTTTTAATATGAAGATCCTAAAATATGTTTGCATTATATATTTTCACTGGAGATAGAAAGAAAAAGAGATCAAACTAACAGGGAACACCAAGCACCAAGCAATTTTTAGTACATCCAGTAACAGAGAGCAGCAGGAACCTCACAAGTGTGTCTGGATTTCTGAGCTTTTCCAGGCAGAAGCAATAAGAATCCATTAAGTTTGGGATCACACATCTCCAGTCTCCACACACAAATCTGATGATGGGCTGCCATGACGTGTTAGTCTGAACAGCTCTCATACCACATCCAAGAGTCTCATGGTGCAACTATTCATTTAAGATAAAATATTTCCCTGATACAACCTCAGTTGATATGTGAGCCTCATGTCTTACTCTAATCAACAAAACTGCAAGTGAGTCTCATGTGAGATGCATATTTTCTGAGGGTAGAACCCTTTCTAATCCTAGGAAGCTGAGGTCAGTAGAAGTTTGAACAATGAGCCCTTTGCCTTCAGAAAGGGCTGGGAGTTCTCACCATCTTTCCAATTTTTATCGCTTAAAAAAAAAATGCCATGGAGGAAACTACAGGGCCAGCAAATCAATGACAATGGGATAAACACCTTGACCTCAGCAGGGTTATGTCTCTGGAACTTGGTACAGTAAAGTCAGGTAGGTTTTGCCCCACAGGTACTAATGTCTCCAGGTAATGGCAAGGACAGTGATGTGAATCCAAGCAAGGAAACATTTCCTGGTACTGGTGCAGTTGTTTTGTGCTGCCACTGTGGAACTTGAAGGACATCTGTAATTCTACTGCAGCAGAAACAAAATCTGTCCATCTGCATTCAGTTTCCCCTCACATTCTTCCACCAACTTCATATCTTAAGAAAACAATAGAATTATACCAGCTATGGCTTTTTAAGTCTCCAGAGCTCAGATAAATACCAATTTTCAAGGTGAATGAGGGAGGTTTCATGTGGGCTGCATAGACCTTGTCTTTCTGCAAATTTTTCCCATATGCATGAAGTAAATCAGAGAGGGACAATAATCTACCAGGCAGCAAGTCAGATACAGATAAACATCCAGGACCTGATTTTGATAGCACCATGCCAGCTGGAAGCTAGAATGTATTAGTAATGTCAGAGGCACTCTGTCTGATTTACAGTAATTGAGAAAAATAAGGAGGTGTTTCTGGGTTCCTACCAGAAGCCACACAGAATTAATAAAAGTTAGAAAAGATAAATATTTCAAGCACAGAATGATGCTTGCATTGTAAATAGATGCTCAAATATAACTGCAATACACACTGACAACAAATTTTCTTTTTTTAAAGAGCTGTTATTTCCCTGAGAATAAGGATAACAGAAAAATTTGCTCACTATGAGAAGTGATACACAATTAAAAGAATCAATTCAAATATACAGGTGTAATTTATCAGTTATACCTTAATTAATCAATTTAAATGTAAAGGATAAAAATCTAGTTCATTTTTCCATTTACTTGAAAATGCTACTATGCAAGGAGATTCCTGCAGTCTTAAAAGATGACTTGTGCCCCCAAATTCATTATTTCGAAACAGAGAGGCACACAGGGAAGCCTAAGGGGAAATCAAGAGGAATGTAGGCTGGTGCTTGGGATGACGAACCAAAAAGCCAACAAACCAGAAGCAGAGGACCCAGATTCTCAATTTTGTTAATCAATTTGTACCAGGAACTTTGCACATCACCATCTCTGCTGTGCCAATGACACCATCAGGCTGAGCATCTTCTGCCAGCTGGTCCAGTTACCTTGACAGCTTGATTATTACTTTCATTGCCATTTTCTAAATAAAAGTGCAAATTCTACCCAGCACAAGGAATTAACTGAATATTTGCTTCTTGACCAAAAGGGCCTGAGCATGACAATGAGAGGCTGCTTCATGCAGCTGCAGTGTTTGGGACAAGACATGTGGTCTCTTTGTTCCAAACAAATACAAACCTCCAAACTAGCTGTGTATGAAATATGTAAATCAAGCTCTGCTTTCCCCCCTTCCCTAAATTGCTTAGTTAAAGAACTGCTTGGAAGTGACAAAACCCAAGGGTCAGGGATGTCCCAGGTCAGAGATTTTTGCTCTCCACATCTGGGCTGGAGGAATGCAGGAAAACGCTCCCCGTCACCTCCCTCAGCCACAGCTATTAGGACCTGAGGTTTCTTTGGCTATTTCTTTGTGGCATTTTGTTGGGTTTGTGTTTGGTTTAAGGATGTCTGAGGGATTGCTGAGGGTGCTTTCACCTGCTCAGAAATTTCAATCTTTGCCACTCCAGCTGCCCTTGACTGTGAATATTGGCACATCAGAAAATTGCTTTTCTCCTGAGTTTTTTCACTCTGTCCTTGACTCTTTTTATGCAAAGAGTGAAAAGCTGGTCAATTTAAACCTATTACAAGTAGCATTACAAGCCATACCCTTTTTCCCTATGGAAAGAAAACTTACCTGTACTTACTGAAGAGACTACAAACAGAAAAAAACCCAAACTTCCAGCCAGGTACTTGGAGGTAGGTAGAGCCATTCTTCAGGATTTTCAATTCTCTGTATGGATAACTGTGAAAAAAAGTATCAAAAAAGGTCACTTTTTTTTTCCTCAGCTCATTCACTGCATAAGAAAAAAAAAAAAAAAAAGTTAAATCCAGGTTTATGCCACTCCCATTCAGCTTGATGGCTGAAAACACCCTTGCACTGATTCAGGACCAGCCTGAACAGAGCAGGGAGCCATGGGCAGCTCCTCACCCTTTGTTTGGTTTAGGATAAACCCACTCGGGAATCCAAATAGACACTCAGAAAGCAGCCACCAGCTGTAGCCAAAAACGCCTTAGGAATGTGGCATAAACACATCCAGTGTCAGGACTCTCTAGGGCTGCATATTCACATGTGCTAAAAAGTAATGAAACACAACAGAGAAGGCATTTGCAGAGTGACAAATTTTCAGAGTAACCTTTCAGTGGCACCTCTCTCCCCCCGAAATACCCACACATTTTTAGCAATGCTGTTTTGTGTAACCCCCAGATAAACCGTCCTCACACTTCCAACCTGAAGCATGCAGTTTCTTAGATTTCAGATCTAAGAAAATATTGCCTCTTTAGTGTGCCAGCTTAGAATTTTCTTGCAAAACCAAAAGCTGCTTTTGAAACAAGTCTACCTAATGTTGTTTTTGTTTCTTCCGTAGCCAACCCCCAGCAAAAACAAACAAGCAGTGTCATGAAAGTCAAAGTTAGAATTAATGTGATTCTCTCTGGTCTCCAGTGATTGATTCTGCAGCTCTGCCCCGGGCTCATGACAATTTATTGACATGTGTATTCACAGGGAGGCAAGGACACCCACTTTTGTATTCATAAGGCACTGTTTAAAATTCACATGCAGTCCTTGGAGTCTTTAGGTTTATCACATAAGCCAGTGTCTGGGGAATATCAAAGACATTTATTTGTAGCTGTCATGTCACATCTCACTGATGAAACAGGTTAAATGTATGCATCACACAGTTTAGTTCAACACAAAAAAGAAAGCACTGAAAAACAATTCCAGGGTACCCCAATTTCTTTAGGGCAAAAACACATTATTTTTCATGTCACTTGACATGAAAAATAATACAAGCTAAACAACAACCACAAAAACACAGGAAAAAGAATGGAAGAAGTCAGGATTTATTCTGGAGCAAATTTTGTAGTGTATGTGTAAAACACATCTGTACTCTTCGAAAAGGTGACACAGCTCAAAGGACAGTGACAGTTTCAAAACACATGTAATCCAGTGATTACATTAAAAATAGCACTAGGACCAGATTTTACAGGAAATATTTTGCCAGGGAAATGTTTGTTTGCTTTGGTACAGTGTATTTGACAGCCCTGAGCTCTGGAAACAGCACAAACTCAGGGCTTGGTAGAGTCTATCAGGTGCTGAAATGCTGTTACAGAGCAGTGGAAGGGAGGAATGCACTTAGCAACGCTATAACTTTGAATGATATACATTATCAGAGAGCAGTGCTGTCGCCATGGAATTTGTGCCAGAACCAGGCTGCACGTGTCTGACATTTTAACAGCATTAACCATCAACATCGGATAAGCCAGAGCTCTTTCAAAGAAACATTATTAGAGGTACAGCAGTCACCATTAAAATGCCAAGATTTATTAGTGATTATTACCCAGCCTGATCTGCAGACCCAGTCATTAAGAGCTAAACAAGAGGTAACACCACAGGATGGTCATTGCAGATAAACAGCATTTCTCAGTGTGGACACAATTGTGTGTTAGTGCCCCATAAAGCCAGATTCCAGCTAGTGAAGTTTTGGCCATAAAACACATTCAGATGATACAAGAGGTCACAGGAATAAAAAGAAGGGACTGTTTTTTTGACAGTGGCATGCATTTGTTCTCCCATAGCTCTGTAGGTAGCAAAGAAATGTCTTTGTTCTGGACCATTAAAAGCTCAGAGGAGCATCTCTGTTCTGTCCAGCTCATTACCTTACCTCTGACACAAACCTGTACAAACTGGTAGGAAACTACATCAAGAATTTTCTCAGCCTTTGCTTTCCTTTAGAACCAAGAACTGCACAGTACTTACCATCAGGTTGTGCAAAATGGCTTCTGGTTTTATATCCCCTGTTGCTCACTAGGGACTGTTTTCCCTGATTGCATCCATCTTCATCAGCAAAGATCAAAACAAGCAATCAGACACTGGGAAGACATGTCACTTTCAGAGGCATCAGCTGTGTGCCAGGGCTCCGATGTTTTCGCAGTGTCTGATCTGCCACAGTCCTGAGAATATCCTGCTTATTTTGTGACTGAGGTAGGGTGTTTGATTCGGCTCACACCAAGCCCGAGTTCATTGCTGTGTTAGTATTAACTGGCACTCGGGTTGGAAAGGCTGGGAGCCAGTAGGGCCAAGAGGATCCGACTCCTCTGATTCATCTCTGACTAACACCGGGCTGGAAAAATGCTGCTCGGAGGATAATCTCCGGAATTTTCCTTCAAAACCTCTCAATTAAGCATCCTTCCCAAACACTGGGCGCAAGCAGCGGCACGTCTGGTTTGATTGTTTGGTATAAGAGGAGGAGGAGGAGGAGATAGCAGCTCTCCTGATCCTGTGTGGTGCTGGAGCAGGAGCAGTTATCTCCTGCCAGGCAGCGCTTCCTTGGCTCCGCGCTGGGAGCCGCGTGGGGCTGCAGCCACACACCGCAGCTGGAACAGGCCCCACGCGGCTGAATCCAGCTCTGATGCAACCACCAGGGTCAACAAACCTCCCTGCAGATCCCCAGGGCACGAGGGCCATGCAAGTGGCCACCTAAGCCTATCATCTCCAGCCTTTCTCAGATTCCATCTGGGACTTCTCTCTTGGGTGAGAAAAGCTTTTATATCTGGCCATTAAAAGCTGCCTGGCAATGGCAAGTGGGACTCATATCCTTGGATCTGGCAAGGCAGGCTCTCTGAAATGATTCCCAGCTGCTGAGCCTTTCCAAAAAGTGAACAATAGCAGCAGACAATGCTAAAAGTAGATGCAGGAAACCATTCGTCCTCAGCTGGCTGCTACCGCAGGTGTCAGCAGCGATGCTGTACTAGAAAGCACGCTGCAGAGAGAAATCCCCATCCACTGCCCTTCCCACGGTTTTAATGCTGGAGGCAATGTACTGCAGACAATTCTGAGAACAAAACGGTGGAGAAACGCTCTGAGGAATTTGGATTGTCACAGCTATCGTGATGGGGTCACACAGACACCCTGAACCTGAAGGGTCAGAGTGGAGCCAGTCATTCAGAAATACACACCATGACTCACCCCTTGCACAGCTCTGTACCAGCCACCCAAACCTGGCAACAAAATTTTTAAATGTTGCACCCGATATCGACGTTTATAAGTGCTTTTTAAGACTGGCTTGACCCTCTTTGGAGTACCTTCAGCATCTGCTGGAGACAGCTCCTTCAGTGTGTCGAGCAGGGCATAATGGGATCATTCACAACCCATTAAAAATGAGGCAAGGGCTGGAAAAAAGCAGCAGCTACCTGATCTCTCCTGAAAAAGATGTCAAACAGAGGCAGCAGACCATGTGGCTTCTGTTGCTGCTGCTGTCCACTGAAAGAGACTGCCAACCTGCACAGGGGCAAAGAGGAGATCTGGCATCATCCCCAGGGAACAGGGAAAGCTCACAGGGAAAAGCCTGATGGGGAGTGAGCTCTTAGCAGACACTGAATTGCCCAGGTGCTTGGGATGGGCTGTGAGTAAAACCTCTGTTCCCCAGGGGCTCCCTCTGCAAGGGAGATGCTCTGAGACCCTGAAGGGTCAGTGCCAGGGCTGTGCTGCTCCCAGACCCTCCCACAGCCACTGCTGCTGCTGAGGTTGCAGCAGTTTGATAGCAAGGTCTGAAGCCTTCTGCATCTTTCCTCATGCATATGCAGGGAGCCAACATCGATTTGGAAGCTGATCCTGAGGGAGGAGCTGTTTAATTAACGCCTCTGCTCCCTTATTGCTGACACTGCAAGGCAGCAGGTCCCCGAGCCCTGCTCATGGAATTTTGCATTTTAGCCCCAGCTGGGAAGATGGATTTGAGGTGCACGTTTGCTTTTCTGACCCAAGAACATGCCAGCCCTTGCTACAGTAACATACAGAGGGGATTTTCACACACCCAGCCACAGGCACAGCTAAAGCCTTCAGAAAATAAACACACAAATTTCTGGGGATTGCTAATGGAAATGCTGCTCAGTCCCAGAGCATGGCAGCAGCAAAGCTGCCTCTGCTCCACATCTTTTTCTTGTGCTTGCCACCCACACATCAGCTGCTCACTTTTACTAGCAAGAGGAGGAGGATTAAACTCAGGAACAGACTTTAATTCTCAATGAATCAATACTGGAGTCAAAAGCAACATTCTGACTGTTTTCCCAGTGAACCTTGGTTTCTTATAAATTTATCTAATAACTTTCTCAACAAGAAGGTTCTGCTCACATATTCTGTATAAACATCACTGCAAATTCCTTGGTTCCTGATGTCCATAAAAATAGATTTTGAATAAGGAGCAAGAGTTAGAGGAAATTTTTAGAGTGAATAAATTAAAGAAAACTAAGGTGATTGCTAATTTGTTTTAACATTGCAAACTATTTTGAGACAGAAATAAAAGGGGAAAAGTGGGGGTTTTAAAGTCATGCTTTTTTTAAGAATTTACTTTTTTTCCTTTTTTTTTTTTTTTGCCGAGGCTTACAGACTTTGAAGAGGAAAGTAAGCAATTTTTTGGCTCTATTTAAACAAAATCATTTGCAATTCCCATCACTCCACCCATCCGAGGCTGACTGAATCCCAATTTCACATGCTTTCGAAGTGCTCAGCATTTCACTGGATTAAACCCTCCCTCCACCACACGAAGTTTCCAAAGCACCAAAGCAGAGGGAAGCTGAGCCCCGTTTGCTGAGGCTCAGGGTGCACTGACCCTGCTGTGCCTGCCAAGCTCGTGCTTCCAGGGGATGCCAGAGCCACTGCAGGAATGCTCTGGGGATGAGCAGAATGGCCACACACCCTGAATGCCTGGGATGTGCTGGGCATACCTGGATTAGCTGCAAGCCCACCGGACCCTGTGGACTCAGGGAATCCCCAGGAGGAATAGAGCAGCTTCCTTCAAACACAACATTCCCGCAGCACTTACCCCACAGCTTCATACACACAGGCTCCAGGTGCATGCCAAGGTAGCAGCAGCCTTTGACAACATCCCCTTGCCTGTCCCAGCAGTCCCTGGAGGAACTGTACCCTCTGCAGAACGTCCCTGGTTAGAGGGCTCTTCTCCCTCCCAAGGTAAGGAAAGTGAGTGCTGCGGCTGAAGAGGATCCCAGCATCCTGAATCCTCTTCAAACTCCTGCTTTTAACTACCCAAATAACTGCATCAGGATGTAAATATTTTTCTTTTTGCTTTTGTGGTACTTCACTGTTTGCATCTGGCTCGCCACGACTCCACGCCTTCCTCTCCAGGACATTTGCCATTTGCTCTCCTTCTGGGGCGGGAGGAGGAATAGAGATTTTTCAGAGGTTTAGGCACATTCCTCTCCTTCCTTCACCAGGCTCTTCTTTTGCCAATTGTTTAGTCTCAGCCTGGGGTTAGAGCTCTGCAAAGTTTTATTGGGATCCAGGGTCTGGACATGTCACAGATTATCAAATAAATCTCCAAGAAGCTAAAAGCTTGCTCTGTAAGTACTTGTTCCAGTGCTGGGCTTATGCTTACGAGCCAAAAATATCTTGCTTTTTTCCTCCTGTACAGCATCAGAAATCATAACAATTAGGTATTAATAGGAGTTCAAAAGCACTTCAAGGATCTCCCTAGAGAGTCAGTTCCAGCTATTATACCAATTCTTATCCCCATGATGTCCCGTGCATCATGATTTAGCTTACCTTTACTGAGGAGCATCACTGATTTCTTCACACTTTCTGGCAAGCCAGGACTTCTTCCCCAGCCAAACACAACTCTCACTTCTCCTACCTGGTGTGTGGATAGAGTCACAGCCTCCTTTTCTGCCTGTGAACCTTCTGGGTGTCCTCTCACCCCCCAGGCAAGGGTCTGATGGAGGCAGGTGTCCCATCCAGGGCATTCAGTTCCCACTCAGAGGCACAACATCAGCTGGCTGGTGCTTGGATGCCAGAGCAACTCACTCACCAGGGAGCAAAAGTCTGGCCAACAAAACACCGACCTTCCCCTGTAGCAACTCGTTTGGCCATTTCTGAGAATTCCAAAGAAATGACAGGACATCAGTTACAAAGCCTTCACCTGCCTGTTTGAACAGCCCAGGTTAGCCAATGACAGGGATGAACTGAAATCACCTGTCCCTTTGCTGTTGTCACCAAGTAGCATCATGTTGAAATCCAAGTGACTCTTTCATCATTTCAGGGTCTTTGTGCTTAACTGCAGCCAGTGAGGTCATCAGTTTTTTCTCACTTTGAATAAAAATCTCTGTTTTTGTCTTTACTTCATACAGCTGCAGCATAAGCATAAAGCAAAAAGGATTAGCCACTAATACTGACAATGTTTCAGTCCTCAATGGGAGCTGAAAGTTGATACAAGCATTGCCTGAAGGGAACACAAGATTTTACCCTAAGCAGCACATACTTTATCCTGGGTCTTATTCCTGTGGGTGTTTAATTAAACGCTCACATCAGTTGGACAAACATCATTTGACTATTCATTAGCTTCAGACAGAAACACATTTTATAACTCCTTGTTGTGCTCTGTGCTCAGTTCAATTAGAAGACATTGTCACAAGATCATTGCACACTGACCAAGCAGATGTTGCTGAGTTCACGTAAGATGCCACAGCAGATGGAGAGTTTTTCTTAAAAAAGCAGACATGAATGGATAAAAGTAGGAATGGACGGAGAATTCTCTACCTTTTCTTAAGTTCATGTTTCCCTGGAAATGCTAAACTTCCACACAAATTTCCTTTGTAGCCCCACAGTTAACAGAGAGAATTTCTTGTCTTTAAAACTTACCTTTCGATACCAATTCACAGATATGTTGAAACACTTCCCCAGGGGATGGGCAGCCCACAGGCTGCTCCTGTTCTGCTCTGTAAGGCACTGGTTGAAAAATAAAGCTCTACCACCGAGGGTGAGGTGAGAATATATTTATTGGTTATAAAATATACAAGTGAACATCATCAGTTTGGTACAATCTTGTAAGAACAGCAGGTTTTGGTACAATCTTGTAAGAACAGCAGGTTTTGGTGCTGGGCTCTGCCTGGCTGGTGCTCCCCAGCAGTGCTAACCCCGGGGCGCCCCAGCCTTTGCAGGGATGTGCTCCAAGCAAGTCTGAGAAAAAGCAAATTTTTATTTTGTATTATCAGGACTCTGACATTTTCTCAGGGAACATAATGCTGTAGAGAAGCAGCTTTCTGATAATTAGCATGATTAAAGACTTTTATCCAGGATGGTTTGGCTTGTCCTTTTTAGCCAAGCATGGCAAAACTCCCTGAAAAACACACACAAGGAGAGAAGTGACTCTCTGAGTGTGGCAGTTCACTTACCAGCAGCACAGCTTGGGATCCCTCCACACACACCATGGAAATTTCTTAGCCCTTCTATTTCTTGAATTAAAATAACAGAACATACAGGAGAGAGAAAAGGGGTGGAAGTGGGAATGAGCCTCACTGAAACTGTAAACTTGCTACAACATCATGGATCTGCTGGTATTTCAACAAACTAAGGAGGTACCCAGATGTCAGTTAGCAGGAATATTGCTTTGCTCTTCATTTCTAAATAATACTGGTACTTTTGCTTATTTGACTACCTGAAAATGGTTGGACACTTTGAATCCTTCTTTTATTAGTTTACATCTGTTTCATCCTGTTATGCCTTAACTGTCCCTCATGTCAGCTCTGCTCTGGTCCTCTCCTGTCCCAAAGTACAAAGGCATTATGTATTCTTCCATTTTAATAATAATGTCTTGTGTTTATATTATGCTTTTCATTGCAAAGGCTCCCAAGGCTATTTGCAGCTGGCTGGATCAAGACTATTCCTGTAAACACTTCTAATTTAAATAAGGTTTTGCAAAACCAGGAAACAAGACCCTAAATCCTGATCCCACTGGGGTCAAGAGGATTGGGGGTTTTTTTTGCATTATCCCTGGCAGAAGCAACGTGAGAGAAATGCTTGGGAGAAATGCTCCAGCCTGCCCTGCAACACAGCCCCCCCAGCGTGGAGCAGTCCTGGAGCTGTGGAGTCAAATAATCCAAATACCTGAACCAGCAGGAGGAAGCTCTTGGAGCAGAACGGAATTACCCAGACTGGAAATCAGGGCGGGCACACGGGTGAACACCCTTGCCCTTAGGAAAGGCAAAACAGGGGCAGCCTGTGATCAGCCAGCAGCAGCTCCGTCCCACTGCCCATCACCAGCATCCCACATCCCCAGCCAGAGTGTCCCCAGGATGGTGCTGGCCCTGCCTGCTGCTTTTTGTGCCCCTGGAGCAGTCGGGGCAGGAGGCTGAACCAAGCTCCCAAAACAGCCAAGAGAGTGGCACAGGTGGTTCAGGGAACAAAGTTTGGCAAAACAAACAAATAAAAAAAAAACCATTCCTTTTTAATAAAAAAATTCCTCTCAAAAGTATTCAGGGCTTTGATGGAAGAATGAAACAAAGTTTCAGGACAAAAACAGAAAAGAAAACCTCAAACTTTTGCTTTTCAAAGGATGAAAGAAGAAGCAGCTTCCCAGGGATCAAACATGCACTGAAATGAAATCACTGCATCTGCTGTGAAGACTGTGTTGTCCTCCCCTGGAATGGTCATAGCAATGAGATTTGAAACTTCAACCAGAAATTGATATAAATTTCCGTTAAAATGGGGGGAAAAGGTCCCCAATGCCTGTAACCTGCTCTCCCTCCTCTGTCCCAAAAACTAAGCTGAAAATACAGGCAATTTTCCATCTGATCTCTGCACGGAGGATTGAAATCTGCATCAATTTAGGTGGCTGTTTGCTTGATTTCCTTATCACTCGCATTATTCATCTAAATCTGGATTCAATAGTCTCTGGTTTTACAGTAGGAAACCCAGCATGGATTTTCTGGACCAATGATGCCAATGGATTCCTTGCAGCAATGCAGGGTGAAATTGTAATAAGGACTCTCCCAAACTGTTGATTTCACCATCCTTCTATCCAAAACAATAAATAGCTCTTATTTCACTGCAGACTGTTTTCTTTTTCATCAACTTTTCAGGTTATGATTGTTTTTCCTCACAAAGCAGTGGAACTTTAGAGATGGGATCTTTATCAAATGATTCTCCTTTTTATTTTTCTTTATTTTTCTTCGAAAATCAAGCTCCCTTTAGGATGAAAAATTTGCAGCATGCAACTTCTCACTGGCAAAATAAAGTCAAAACCCTGAAATAACTCTCCTATTTCTCACCATCCTTAAGTCAAGAGGTTTTCACTGTTACACTGACATATTGTGGTGGGAAATATATTGATAAGCACTGTGTAACTGCTTACACATTTTTGGGTGGGATACACATCAGTAATTCTGCTGTGTTTTCCAACTTAATTAAAAGCCAAAGAAATATGAAAAGCAATAAGAAGCCAAAGAAACATGATAAAATAAATATATTTACCTCCCTTGTGGAAGATAACAGTCTTTGCTGAACCTAACCTGACAAAAAGACATTTCAGAGCTGCCCAGCACATCTGTGATATTTCTAGAGCACACAAGGACAAGTGATCTGAAAAGAAGAACAGTAATTACTGCATGATTTCAGAAAAGTATGTAGGAGCTTGCTTGACTTTGAGAACATCTAAATCCCCTTAATTTCAATCCCATGTCAGCTTTCCCGAGTTTAAACCTCCATTTAAATGGTCCTAGATTAAACCTGTGCTTCACATGGAGTCAAAACAAGCCCAAATGACTGCAAGTGCATCCCTCCCTTATGGGAGAGGGACTCTCAGTTGCTGTGCAGTGCTGAGACTCTGAAACCATCTACACCCTGGCTCTGGTTCTCAATCAATCTTCAATCTTTGGTCCTCACAGATGTCCTTTCAGCCCCCAGTGAGTTGTACCTCAGTGAACTGCAGGCACAAGTGGTCACATTTAGCTGAATGCCTCATTGCAAAATCTTACCAGGAAAACAAACTGAATGTACAGACATTGCATGGATATATGTCCCTTTATACACATATGATACATGTACACACTCATGTGCAGAAATGCAGATGTAACAACTCAGGAGTGTTCAAATCTTTCGTCATGAGCTGCTCAGAAATGCCTTGGACTGAAAGTCTGTTTTCTGGTTCTTTGACCTGCTTCTACCAGCAGCCAAGAATGTATCTATCCATCTCTGTTGTTCCATGTTTATGTGGCAACACATAAAACCACAAGGAATGTGGGACAGACACAAACAGAGATGGCCCAAACCACTGGCAGGACCCACGCGAGGTAGGAGAGCCAGCAGGCAGGCAGGACTAGTCATTGGCTCATCCAAGAAAAGTCCCACTGGAAAATCTGGCACACCTATGATTTTCATCTGTCACAAGAGGCAAAAACAATCAGTAAGAATAAACAGAAATGGACTTGTTTCCAAAATGGAAAACTGAATCACTGGCTGCCAGGAAGTGGCTGGACATGGGGATGGGTGCATAGGATTGCGAGTGTCATTGCAAGGATGTTATCTACTCCATGCTGGAAAATGTCTGGCTTATTTAGGAAAAATTGCCAGTTTTCTAGAAAACCTGTTTCTGTCTGCTCTAATCTGTACAATCTTGGGAGGGAAATGCTGCTACTCTTATCTGGCTGATGCTTGAGATTTGTCCATGTTTAATTTGTGTCAGATTTCTTCAGAGCACAGCTTTGGTTATGAAATTACATCATTTTCCTTTCTTTGTCTATCAGCCAGAGGTTGCTAGGGGAAGTGGAGTCTCAGCAGTTTTCTTACCTCTCTTTTATGGGTGTTTGAACATATTCAGTTACTGCATGGGCAGTGTTTTCACTGGTAACTGTGGCAAGGTGCTGCCTACCCTGGACTGCTCCTGGACACACATCCAGCACCACGAAGAATGTCCCAGTGCTGGTGAACAGGAACTCTGTGCCATTTATCTGCAACAAAAAAAGCAGAGGTAGGTTATATGGAGGCAGGCTGAGGAGCCTTAGACTATGCTTCTGCTCCTCCACAAGGGAGTTACAAGAAAGGAAAACATCTACATTTTAAAAATACCTATAATTTTAAATGTATTATTGGTACAGATGACATCATTGATTGTTGGTCAGTGGAAGGAAGAAGCAAAATCCCTTCTCAGAAAGGTACAAAGCCATGAGCAATGAGGTCATCAGCATCTTCTGTGGATTAGTAAGGCACATATAGGAAAGCCAAGAATCCTGAGAGTAAAATGCTTAGTTCAGCCTTAATACAATTTCCTTTCATGTGGGGGAAATTACCATCACTGGGCAAAGAAAATTTGCCCATGGAGCAAGGGAGAGGTGCTGAGACAGCACATGGGGGAATAGAAATGACACACACATATTTTTTTGTTGCTTTCCCTGAAAATGTAAATATCCAAACCAAACTTTTCCTTCTTGGAAGGCCTGTCCCAGTGCCTCAAAGAAGTTGTAGCAGAAGTAGCTCTTGCTCTTCTACTTTCCTACAGCAAGAACTGCTTCCCCAGGTTACACACCTCAAGATGTGCCATGGTATTTACTTTTAGAAAGCCAAAAGCTTTCTCAGCAGCCTGGCACTGGTGTCTCCTCCCAAAATCTTGGGGACAGCCCATCCTGAGAGAACAGAACCTCCACCAAGGAGAGCAAGAGCTCAGCAAGGTCAGGCTGTCAGAGCACTGAACCCAGCATACACAAGGCTGCAATGTACACAGTTTTCCAAAGCCTACAGGCACCAGGAAGTTCACATCCCATCAATCTGAAACATGTACGTCTCCAGGGAATATAAGGCCAGACTAAATTCGGGAGCCAAGTGTTAAAAAGTGACTTCTGCAAGATGTCAGAGGATGCTGAATGCAACAGGGGGTCAAGGGTAAGGGAAACATGACTGTCCAGGCATAGGGGAATGAGAAGGAGCAAACACTGACAAAATCTTTTGCCTGTCCTGGCTGTCTTACCATCCTAAGTGTGGGAAAGTCTGGATACAAGCATAGCAGAGAGCAATCATCCCAGCAAACAGACCTTCATGTGGGCCAGCTGTGATGTGTGCTCTGTCCTGTCCTGTCCCATCTGCACGCTGCAGACCCCTGAGGAGCAATCACACAGCCCTGTGGGACCTGGGGCAGGGCACACCACAGCCAGCTCACTCAGCCTTTGGGGAAGCTTGGATCAGAAATTTAAAACATCTCTGACTTTTGCATTTCGTTCAGCAAAACAAGAACGAAACATATCCTTCTTCATTTTCTGAATTTTCTGTGTCTTTCAAGATTTAGAATAAGAATTCCCCTTTAGGCATTAACCTTTATCACTTGCCCATACCAGCCTTTACTGCAGCTAGGACTACAAGTGTTGAAATGAAAACTTCCTTATATAGGAAACACTTTGCATTAAAGCCTTAGAAAAGACAAAGAAGCTTTGAGGATACCACACCTGTCCCAGGAGTGCTGCACACACAGGTGTCTGTGCTCCACCACAGGGAGGATGCTGCCTCCACTAACACCTGCTTGCTGATGGCTTTGAAGAAATTCTTGACGATGCAGCCAGTGCACTAGCAAGAAATCTTGGCTGCTCATATTCCTTAAGGATGCTGTACCAGCTTTGCTTGGCATTTGTCAGTGTTAATTGTAATTCAGTAGCACACAGGCATGTAAGCCTGGGCAGTGTCCTTGCAAGAATTATTTCAGTCACTCTTCTGTCTAGACAGATCTATAAGGCATGTGCAGGGGCAATCTGACAGTTCCAAACCTCTTTAGTGGTGAAATATAGTTATTTTTATCTTTAGTGCAATGCTAGCAGAGAAAATCCGAAAAACAAACTTGTTTTATCCCCCACATCCTTCATAAACAATGGCTTCTAGTTTGCTTGTTCCTCCCCTTCCTCTACATTAGACCAGTGGTGTTAATTCTTCTTCTGAGGTGATAAAAGCCCTTTTTTTTCCCCTAAGAGCTCAAATCCTCATCTGAATAGAATACAAACTCCCAGTGACTTTAATTGAGTTAATTGTAAGGGAGAACAATGTACTTGCCTCTTCCAAGGGAACTTCCCATTTCCTTCTGCCAAGGCTCAGCAAGATTCTGCAGTAACTTTCCTTGGAGATAAAGTTTCCCCTACTTAACCACTACTTCAAATGCAGTAGAACACAAAATACCTTAATGAATGCAGATGTAAAGTGGTTTTGTATATCTGTCCCTGCCAAGAGACTGGATCTGCATCTTTATATACTCAACTGAGGGTGTGCTGGTGATAGCAACCTGCAATTACACCAGAGAAAACCTTAATAATTGGCTTGCTAACTGCTTTTCATCAGCAAAATGACATTAAGTATCAAGGCCCAGATATACATGTATGATCCCAAAAGTAAGAATCCTTTACTCAAATTGTGATCCTGATTCACATTTAAGTGTTCATTATTAGATTGTTTCAATGCAGTTTGGAGGATCCTCTGATAAACACTCTGGCTTGGAGTAAGTTAAGTGTGGATTTCATATATTTTGCCTGGCTATAAAATCAAGTGCAGACCTGTACTAGCCTGAAACAGTTCTGCAGGATTCAGAGTGGGGTGAATTTACAGTAAATGAGTGGAAAACTGGCTCTAGTTTTTCAGTTATTCCTGTTAACCAGAATTACTTCCTGGTTTGAAACACAGCAGCAATGTTGTCCTTTGGAGTTCAAAGCTAATCCAAAATAAGCCCTCCTAAGAGCCCTTTTGTTCTGGAAGAAACAGGGGGGAGAGGTGCCATGAATGTGCACCCACATACTTCTAGCTGAGCATTATCTTTCAGGCAATATTTGAAGCACAGCACAAAAGGCTGCAGAAAATCAGAGCAAAACCCTTCTCTCTACACAGGTGAGGTGATGCTGGACAGATTCATGTGCGGGAATTCCCTACAGCTGCTCCTTACATGGACACTGTGTAACCCAAGAGGCTGTTTCATCCATCAGGGTCAGTACCTGCAGAGCCCCACACACCTGGCAGTGGGACACAGGGTGCTGGGACATGGGAACAGGGTGCTGGGACATGGATATGGGGTTCTGGGACATGGGAACAGGGTGCTGGGACATGAGAACAGGGTGCTGGGACATGGATATGGAGTGCTGGGACATGGGCACGGGGTGCTGGGACATGGATATGGAATGCTGGGACATGGACACAGGGTGCTGGGACATGGACACAGGGTGCAGGGACATGGATATGGAGTGCTGGGACATGGACACAGGGTGCTGGGACATGGACACAGGGTTCTAGGCAGCCGCTGGCCGCTCTGGGAAGGGGTTGGGGCCACAGCTCCAGGGGTGCCTTGGCCACATGTGTGCTGTGATTTTAACCCATTCACAGCCTTGCTGGGAGCAGTAACTGTGTCCTCTCCAAGCTCCACAAGCTCACAGGTACCTAAAAATGGGAGCAGAGAGATCAGGGCCCCCGTGTGCTTAGAGGATAAACTGGGCACAGGCTGGAGCTGCACTTGCTAAATTGCACTACCTCTCACATTTCCCAGCATCACAAAGCAGCTCTAACAGTCAAACATAGCACATCCATTGCCAAATCCTGCAAGATTCCAGGTTGAGCTCCCCTCTCCTCCCTGCAGCACGAGACCTGCAGCATCTGCAGCCCAGACCCCCAAGCAAGCAGCGTGTGGGGCACACCCCACTGCACCCTCACCAGCCCTGCTGCCCCAGGCATGGGGACAGCCCACCAGAGAAGGAGCAGCAGCTGTGCTCAGGCTGTTGTGCACAGGGACACAGGTTTGGAGTTACCAGCATCAGCTCACTTCTTTGCAGAGCTCAGCCCAAAGCGTTCATGACAGAAGCTCCAAGGCAGCCAGGTCTTCTGACCTTTGGAATTGATTTTTGTTTCTAACTGTTCCAAGTATGTTTTCAGTCCTGTCCATCCTGCAATTCAGGCTGAGGAAATTATATAAACAGCTCAGTTCAGCTCTGAGATCAAAAAGTACATGAGCTTTACAGGGATTCTTCATTCTATTTCTTTTAGAACTAAATATTTGTTTCTATCTGTCTGGAAGAAAGAATGAGTAAGCTTGGTTCATTTCCAAGGATCCAGCATGTGGGGTTAAAAAAAGAAGGGGAAACATCCCACTCATTATGAAACAGTCTAAAAAACAACAACAGGAAAAGAAAAAAGCCAATCCCATAACTTCTGGACTCTGAAAGGCTAAAAAAATAACTGCTGAACTAAACAGAGAACCAAAATGCTGAAACTGCCAGAATTCAGTTAGGTTGGACCCATCAGTCTGCATGTGCCAGTTCCAGATGGCTGCTGGCAGCTCATGGCTCTTCCCCCACAGACCCACACGTGTGACCATTTTTCCTGCTATTTAGTAGTAAACAACCTGTTTACAGATTTTGGGCAACCTTTTTTTCATTATTACTTTTTTTTTTTAAAAGGAGGATCAGTTACTAAATTGGTGTTTCACAACTTCTGGGATGAAAGAGACCTGGCCATCATCAAGGAGCCTCATTAGCAGGGAAAGCATTCCCGGATTTGATAGCTCATGTGTTATGGTTGAATGAATAAATATATCCCATCTTATTTTCAAATCTGGCATTTGTGGATTGATTCCTGAAGCAGCTACTTAGTCAGGTGAACCATCATGGGACTCATGGTTAAACCACAAAACACTTTTTTCCTGCCTAACTATTTTAGCTGACTGAGAAACACAATTTCGTAATATGTTTTTTTAACCAAAGGTGTCCTCAAGTCTCACAAAGACAGTGCAAGAGTTTCAGGAGTCTTCATGCCTCAAAAATAACAGATGTGCTTGGGTGCTCACCTTTTTTCACAAAATCTGATCTTTAGAATGGGATTATTTCAGAAATCTCTTTTTGTGGGTGTATGAAGAGGTTGAAGCTTCACAAACTGTCTCAGTGTTGGTCACAAGAGGGATCTTCCTCGTGGCCCTTTGGGGTGCAATGGGTTTAAGCAAATGTTTACTCCGTGCCCACACCTGCAGCAATCTAAGCAGTAGGGATGCACCAGGAGCCCAGTCCAGCCTAGAAATCAGCCCTTTTCTGAGCAGCACTGCAAATCTCTGCTCAGGACACAGAGTTACCCCAGGCACTCCAGTCTGAAATCAGTGAAGAGAGCGTGCTAGGTAGACAGACCTTGATTTTAACTCTGAGAAAGAGGAAGGAGGTGCTGGGGTAAGAAAAAGACCCCAAGGGGTTGCTGTCCACCCAGGGCACAGCAGGGCTCAGCCTGGAGCTCTGTCCAAGTGCAAGAGCCCCTTGTCAGGCCCCCAGAGGGAAAATGTGCTGGACACTGCACTGTCCCTGTCCTTGGCTGGGATATCTGCCACCACCTGGGAAACAGCTTCCCTGGGATTGCAGAGGGTGACACGCAGCCAGTCTCCTTGGTCAGCAAAAAGGGCAGGCGGGGGCAAAGGGAAAAAATGCACTCAAGGGCTTGAGTACAAGAGATGGTCTGCAGCCAAGAGTACAGTCTTCAGGGGAAAACAAAGAAATGTCCTTTGAGGTTCTCTTTCTGCTCTGAAAAAACCACAACAAATCCTCAAAGCCAAAGAAAATCAGATTTTTTTTTTTTTTGCTTTGTCTGGAAACAACGGCTGCTTATTACGAAGGTCTGATCCAGAGACCCCGGCTGACCTCCAAGGACTCTGAGTCAGGTGCCAGGATGGCTTAAAACCAGGGATTTTCTCTTGCTTGCCCCATAAGGCTGAGCTACAAGCAGTCACATACCCACTCGTGTCTCCTGAGGCAGCCAGTTCATCTGGAGCTGCTGCAGGAGAGGGAACCAGCATCCAGCAGACATTTCACCAGGGGCACAGATTCAGGAATTAGAAAGTAATCTCCGACTTGAACCAGAGCCACAGTCTAAAGAGACCTGCTTCCTCCACTTTACAGTGAAGTTTATTATTATTATAGTTTCCATTAAAATCTCCCTCTCCCTGGCTCTTTCTTCAATGTCAGTTTAGAATAACTAAGGATAAAGTTAAATCATCTTTTAACTCCTGTTTCCCCAAGTTTCGGCATACACATTTACACAAAAAATGCCCTTATGTCTCTCCTTCATCCTATGATTCCCATTGCCATCCTCTTCCAGAGAAAAAAAGGCTCCAAACTAGAAACCTTAGAGCCAAAGCTGCAGTTATAGTACAATTCTTATACTGATAGAAAGGATCTCCCACAAAAGACTCCAACACCCATTCCTGTCTATGAGATTCACTTGTTCTGTGCAGAGCAGAAAGCTCCAGGAAGCTTACACTTGAGAAGAAAAACTAAACACCCAGATAATTAGTTTTTTGGTTTTTTTCTCCTTCCTCCCCTCTTAAGTGGCTCAGCATGTAACACCAAGATGCCTGAACCATGGTTTGCTTTCTTTGTGTCGCCAAAACCTTCCAGGATTTAAATGTGTTCTTTGAACTACCTGCATTCCTGGTAAAAATATAAATCATAAATTTGACTTAGAGAAGGAAAGCACCACCCTCATCATCTGCTTCTCTGCATTCTACAAAGTTCAGGAAGTCAAAATTTTTCCAAAGGATTCCCTGAAGTGACCCACCACTCATCCCTGCCAGCAGAGCGATAAATGAGGGGAAACCACTTCATTTTGGTGAAAATTAAGGATCTGCATGCCTGGACCTTTGCTTTGCTTTACACATGGACAGCAATAAAGGAAAGCTATTTCAGCCTTGTTCTGTTTTTTTCATTAAAACAAAACAAAGCTATCTACAGGATGGAAGAAGGGACAGGCTGTTCTAAAATAATAAATCAAAGCCACACAAAGACCCATTAGCTTAAGGCAGATACTGCCCTCTAGATTTTTAACCAGCTCCAGCTGTGTCATAACACAGGACAGCTCAAAAACAGATATATTTTCAGATGATCTGGCCTCTGAGTAGAGGAAATGAAAGAAATGCACCAGAGCCATATTCGTGGAATATTTTTGGGATGGAGTCCCAAGACATTTGGCTGTTTCATAAGGGTGATTTGCATTGCGTTAGCACATTTCATCCCCTGGAGTCACCATCACAAAAAGAGATTGTCACTGCCCCAGATGCTGGGAACCAGCTTTGGTGCTGTACTACACTGACTGCCACCTCCCTGAGGAATGACAAAGGCATTAGAAAAGGAAACTAGAGGGTGAAAGAATTAAAAAGAATGAAAAACCACAGCTGTGACCATCTTGAGTTGCCAGGTCATTTGGGAATAGGAGTGCTACAGTCTAGGGCACACATGAGCAGGCTGAATGAAGCAATCAAATAAATTACACCAAGATTGAAAAGATCAAATGAAAAGCACCTACTTTGGAGTTTGTGGAGGAAGAGATGGAAATAAATACTTTCCCACAACAAAGGGCTTGGGAAGAGTTGCGAGAAGCGAAGGTATTAGAACTTATCCTCTATGTAAATATTGGAAAGATTAAGGGGGCTATTTTCTCTTTAAATTACTGGTATTTAACAGTTTCCTATTTAGCTCTGCACTTCAGCTTGTAAGATAACCACTGTAAACCCTCCCAAACACCTGTGTGTGTGGCTGAGCTGGGCTGCAGCACCTCCAGGGGAAGCAAAGGCAGAGATGTCAGCACGGCTGTGAGATGATTCCTGTGACTCTGCCTCGCAGCTGGGCAGAGGATGTGGGTTAGATGCCTGTGCTCCAGCCATTGCCAAAGCTGAGGGAGAGATGCAGCCTCAGGAAAGGAGCAGTAGTCAGGCACAGGTTGTCTGGGGCCTGGAGTTCAAAGTAAAGGTGTGTGTGTATCTTCCTCAGTCACCAAGGACCTCCTGGCTGGTCCCAAGTGCAGGAAGCCTTCTTCCCTTTCAGGGTGGTCAATAAACTGTGGGTCCTGCTTCATTTCTCTGCTTAAACCTCACAATTCTGTGTTATTTAGCAGCTGCTACTCTGAGGTGAATATTTGCAGGTAGAATAAGAAAAATTTGAGCCAGCCTGAGCATCTTGTAGATGAGCCCCTGTTTTGGCACTCTCAGTAGTGGCACTTCAGGAATGCCACAGGTGTCCAGAGGCTTGTGGACACACACAGCTCTGGCAAGAAATGAAAAATAGCTGGATTCATGGTAGATCCCAAACTACAAATTCAAAGTATTTTCAGAGCCCTAGCTGAAGGCTGGGGGAACATAGGCAGCTTTAGATGCTTTTGTGCTTAAAAACCAGCACAAACAAAGGAGAAAAAGACATTAAAAACACAAGGAGTAGAAGTGAGACTTGATAAATAAAATGCCAATGGAGCAATACACAGGACCATTTTTCTATCTTCTACTTTCATTCTTAGGAGTTTCTTGCAAGTGAAACGAAAATAGTTTTAGGTAGAAATTCTAACTTTCCAGATAAATAAAAGTCATACTAATACGTGTAGAAAACTACCTTGAGCTATTTAAGGTATTTTCACCCCAAAACTAAGCAATTGTGTTTTTAACCTTTTCTAGTGAAAGGTTCATTTCATTTTATAAATAAGGAACATTCTCCTTTCATTTTTTTCATTCATTTTCCTAAGCAGGCCAATATTTTTTTATGTTTTTACCAAAAAATTTGGTCTTTGAAGGAGGAAAGCTTCAAAGTAGCAAAAAGTAAGTGTTTAGTGGGTCCCAACTGTTTCAAACATTACTTTGAAAATTTTTGAGGATCTGCTGACACCAGACTGTATAAAACCTGACATTTCTGCCCCTCTGTTACTGTCATTCAACAATCCCCACAGTGCACTTCATGCATTTTTACCATTGTGTTTATCCTGCTTGTTTCCTTTTGGAAATGGCTGGATGAAACAAACCCAAGAAGTCTTTGGGTTTTTTTCACCAAGATATTGGCATTTGCAGTTCCAGCTCTTCCAGGTAAAGCAAAAACATCAGGCAAAGTGTTAAAAAAGTATTCTGTTTTGGCAATGAGCAGGCTTCCTGGGATAAGCAAAAGCATAAAAAGGACAAGGGAAAGGCAAAAAAGCAGGCAAGAGGTTTCCTGTTCTTGAACATGTGGCAGATAGAGATCTGCACGTACACACATCCATACCTCATTTACAACCCTCAGAACACTCCTCCAGTTCAACCCTGAACTCTCAGAAGCAAGGACACTCAGAGAAATGTGATCAAGCAGGCAAAGGAGGGGAGACTTCTGTGCCTGGTGGGATGTAAAGCAAGTCACGTAACTTGGAGATGAGATTTGGCTGGAATAAACACACAAGAAGTGCATGTCTGGGGCTCTGGCTGCCTGGGAAAGGAGGAATAACACTTGTTCAATATTGTGAGCAACACACAGTATTGGCTACATCAGGTGGAGTATGGGTCCTGAGCAAATGGGTGTCATCTCGTGCTGGGTTTTCTGGTTGTCCTGGATGTCAATCCTGGTTGTATTTTAGTAAAGGGAACATCTAATCTGATGAGTGTTTTTCTAGAAACAGCCCCACCATGTTTATTGACGTGGTGTGTCACACAGCTGATGAACATGGAAGGGCACAGTCCAAATCCTGACCTCACTGATGAAAATCTGGGGTAAACTAACGAGGGAATGCCATAGAGTACAACTGAAAATTACATATTTTTTTCCTTGGGCTTGAAAAAACAAGAGAGTTCCATCCAGTGAGTCAGTCTCCCCCAACTGTTATTACTCCTATTTAAAAACAACCCCTCTGACATTTTGGTCAACATCTACGTGAGCTGAACTTTCAAAGGGAGTGAGAGAACTGGGAATTTAAATCTTTCCTGTTCATAATATGGGAACCAAGCAGAAATCCCCACGTGCTGCTTTGGTAAGTTTGTCTCTTACAGACTGAATTTTAAACTTCAAAGGACCAGAAAAAACGTCTAGCCCCTATTTAGCCTCCAACCCATCCCAAGAATAAATCACAGGAGGTCAGTACTTCTTGATCTCAGCTAGGATACAGCTGTTATTTCTCTCAAAAAATTTCTCTCAACCTCCCAACAACTTGCCCAGCACTTGGCTGAATCTCCTCTGGCACAAAACCTGCTTTCAGGACAGGTCACCTCATCTTCAGTCAGCAACTCTGGTGAGGAAAGAGGGATGAGAAATCCCCACACACCTCGCTGGTGCTGAGAGGAGCAGAGAAAGGGCTGCAAAGGATCTGGTCATGTCTCTGCCACTTTCTCCCAGTTCCAGCTGTTTTTCTTGAACCCCCACTCCCCACCAGCTCCCTGCAGCTGTTGCTCACTCCTCTTTTCTTAGATTTTGGCTTTTTATAAAGTTTTCTGCCTTCAACTCAAGTCCAGTAAATACACCCAATCCCCCACAATGACAAACGTGGCTATTGGGTGAACACCCAGCCAATTTTCCCAGGGCCTTGTTACTGAGGGCAGACTCTTCTGGGAGACTGCTTTTTGCAGGGATTATAACAAGTCAGATGTGTGTTTAGCTAACAAGGGTCAGGTGTATTGGGATTTAAATACCTTTCCTAAACACTGCTATTCAGGAAATGCCAATAGAAATTCAAAAGCATAGGCCATATCTTAATAGAAATTAAATTTTTTTGTCCACATCTCCTTAGACAAAAAGAATGATGCTTGGTTTTATGAAGCTCAACAAATCACAAGAGGGATCCTGCCCCAAAGTACAGATCTGCTGATCCTCATGAAACCAAGGTCTGACTCAGAGAGCATTTGGCTTACAGACAAATGTATTCGAGCAAAAATAAGAACTTCCTGCATTTAAACACAGTACATCATTTTATCCTCTCTTTTCCCACCCTACATCTTTCATGGAGGAATGACATGCCAGTTCAGTTCCTATCTTTTTAAAGTCTTCCCAAGTTCTCTGTCACAGACTACTGTGTATTTTGTATTTTCCTGCTGCTTTGCCTAGGATGCACATCAGGTCAAGAGAGGCTCCAAGACCCCCAAGCCCCACTCCCTGGGCCTGGAGAGAGGCAAAAGCAAGAGGAAAACCCCTGAGGTTTCATGTGCCAGGCTGCAAAGTGACAAGCAGCCTGGTTTGCCACGGCCATCTGGGACGGTCTCATGCTCAGACTGCTCTAATTCCTGCTCTAATGTCATCATCTCAGGAAGGAGCTGTCTCCTCAGAGTCACCTGGTTAATCCCAGCTGCAGAGGACAGCAAGGGAGCAGGTGGGGAGGGAAAATTTCGGGGCTTTAGGATGGTTCAGACACGGTAATGCCAGCACTGGATTCACCCAACTGTACTCAGTGGTGCAATCTGCAACCTGGTGTTCTGGCAAGTGTTTTAGCTTCCTTCCAATTATAAAAAAAAAAAGGTATATAAATCTTGTGGCTTTCATCCATGGGTTTATCTGTGGGTAGTTCAAGGGATTTTAATAGACAGAAGGGAATTCAAATATATTTGCTGACTTCTGTGTCGTGTGGATGATTACCTCTGAATCACAGATGTTATCAGGAGGGGCAGGCTATGAAACCCAAGTAGCACTTTATTATTATTGGAGGTAGTGGTGGTCCTGTATTGCATCCAGATTTAGGGGATGGAGGGATCAGAACTCATGCATGTACACTTTGAAACACTAATTATTCCTTCCTGAGCATTTATCAATCTGGGAAGCAAGAGGAAAAGCTTATTTGGAACTAATCTGAAAAAGAAACAATTTAGGAAATATCTCTAAACTGGACAAGACTGCCACAAGCACATTCTAGCCTTGTCTTGTTATCTTTGTTTCTCTCCAGATCTTATCACCGCTAAGGAATTTAATCGCAAAAATGACAAGTAGCTGGAAGAATGAATCAGACTGGCATTGAATAATAAGCCATATGAAAAAAATCTACCTACACAACCTTGGCAAATACAAATATAATGAGTCCCCCAGAGTCTGAATGCAGGCTTGGGCTCTGTAAGTTTCCCTGCACTGAAATCTCCACCTTTGGATGGGTTGCAGCTTCCTGGAGGGCTTGTGTCACTCAAGGTCAAAAATGTCCAGATTAAGGAAAAGTTTAGACACAAGCTCATTCTGGGCTCTTGAATTTTCAGATAATAATGATTATTCACTGGTGAACATGATAACAAACCCCTGCACAGTCTTTAGCCCATGAAACAGAGGAGTTGAGCAGTGAACCTGTGCCCATCCCTGCACAAACACTACAGCAGAGAAAGCCTGAACACATGCCTGAGCACTCACATGGGCATCTACCCTTTTGTTTGCTGTTGACAAGAAATTTGGCCCTCCCCTCCCTGATTTGTTTTATAAGATTCTCATAGGTATCTGACTCCTTCATCAAGGCACCAAAGAACACCAGTATGATGAGCCTCACTGGACACCTTCAGGCAATTTTCCCTGAATTCTCTCTGCCAAAGCACAGCAGAGAGCCCTAAGAAGGGAAAACCCTTCCCTCTGAGCCTTAGCAGACCTCGTATAAAGGTATTTCCCTGTTCTCATTAAAAGCAAGGAATGTTTAATCTAACTGCCACTGCTTTCAGGCTGCCTCAACAACTTGACTTATTACACTATACCTCAGATATGTGCTTTGAGGAGATATAATTCTTATCTTTAGATGTGCTGATAGCACAAAGAAGCCTGGCTGACTTACTGAACAGCCCTGTGCCTTTGATAATAGTATTTGCCTTTGCTGCTTCTGTGATTAGAAAATTTGCACAGGCACAAAGCCTGGGTCATTAAATTGAAGGATTAAATTTCTGACTTTGATTACTGTATGAAGTGCCAATCTTTGTACTGTTCTCCAGCACCCAAAAGAAGGCACTTGCAACCAAATTACATTTTCCATCCTCTTCTGGATTACCAGCCTCTCCTCCCTCTTGTAACAAGCCTGATGTCCTCGGTGGACCTTTGTGCTTCAGGACAATAATTTTGAGGAAAGCCTTAAACTAAGTTTTACAGATTGTTCTCAAACTTCTGTGAAGCAGGAAAAAAATACCAACACTCCACTTCCCCAAAAAATAAAACCAACCCCCAAAACCCCACAGCCAACACTACCGCCCCAAAAAAACAAAAAAAAACCCAAACCAAGCCAACCAAACAAACAAAAGATAAGGAAAAATATGAACAGCTTGGAGAGGATGAAAGTAATGGAAAACACTCCAACAAAGAGACAAAACCCATGGAGAAGGGATCTGAGGGTACATAAAGGTTTTGCACACACTTTTTCTGCCCTGAAAGAAGACTGAAGCAGATCTGGACTGATTCTGGAGCACATTTCATTCTTAGGCATTAGAATTCCAGCCTGTGCTCTCCTGTTCACTTGCCAAAACATTCAGAGTTTCTTGCCCTGCACTATCCCTTTCCAGAAGCATCAACACCCATCCTCCTGCTCATCCTCCCAGGGAAGCTCCCAGGCATTAGACAGACAACTCTTATCTATAGCTTCATCAGGCATTTCTGCTGAGCCTGCAATGTTCCCCAGCAGCCTGAAAACACAACCTGCAGGTCTCCACCACGGCTTTATGTTTGCCCATCAGTCAGTGAGAGACACAGATCCCCTGACAGATGCAAACCAGTCCATCTCTCCCTGGGACTGACACTGACAGGCATGGAGCAGCCTCTTTGCAGCACATGGCAGCATGTGGAGACACAGGAATTCTGCTTGGTTCAGCCACCCAGTTTGATGGAAGCAAAGAAACTGAAGGATTACTCTAAACTTGGTTTGAATCAGTGGGAGGAAGGCACAAGTGCTGTGCCAAGACAGAAAGGAAAAGCTCAACAGAAAGATAAAGATCTGCTGGGTGGCTGTGCTGTAACTGGTGTCTTCCTCTGCTGAGCAAATCCACCCGAGGGGTGCCTCTGAGCTCACTGGACCAGATTCACAGCTCACAGCTGCCAATTTCAGCTGAGTCATGTGAATTCATCCCGACCAGCTCCTGCCCACCCCAGGAATCTGGGCGTTCCAGCCTTCTAACAGATGTCTGGACTGGCACGAGATCTACTCGGACTTTGTACCGTGCCTCAGAGGCAGGGAAAGTGTTAATCATGCAAATATCCAGCATTAAAGCTGTCCAAATCCTGGTACACATCTCCCTGTCAAATTCTTTGTTTTCCCCCTGACCTTCCTTTAGCCAGCCTAGTGCAGATCACTCTGGAAGTGTGAGGGCAGCCTGCAAAGGCAGCATCCTGGATACAGCCATCCATCAGCTTGCAGTGACAGGACTGAAAACACTCTAACTGTTCACTCAGGTTATTTCTGAAATCATTAACCCGAGGAGATTGCTACTAGAGTTCTTCCAAACGTGATTTCGTTTGCATCGCATGTTTGGCACAGACACTACTACAGTAAGAGAACATTTTTTGGAAGTTATGCACTATTTTGAATTTTAAAAGAACAGATAAGACATAAAGCCACTTGAGACAGGTAAAAGTCTGTTTTTCTGTCTCTTATTACTCTGGGCTCCACAATCTGAGATTTCTTTCATTCCAGAAATCATTGGAATACAATGCTTAATAGAGGTCATACACTAAATTGCTTAAGCAGGCACTTATTTTCCTTCAAACTCCTAAAATCTCTTTTTCTCCTTAATTCCTTCACCCTTTCATGGGAATCTTATTTCTCCATGTTTTTCCATGCAGTCTGGAGATTTCACTATTGCATCAGCCTTAAGTCTCACACTAGTGAGCACCCAGCATACTTGAGGTGCAGACAGAGCAGCCACACAATTCATTCCCAATTATTTCTTAGCAAGATGCTCTAAACAAAATGAAGTAAAATTGCGGTTTTCCTTTGTTACATCACATTTCTTGCTTATGATTCTTCAAAACAGATACCTTGCCAACTGTTTCTGAATCAGAAAACTCTACAAACCTTTGCCCAGTTCAAGTAACTGGTTTTATACAAGACAATGGAACCACAACCATTTTGTGGTTTTCAATAGTAAAATGTTGTAAAATTGATGGTTGAACAAGAGCTAAAGTTAAAACTGAACTTTACCAAAGCCCTGGTGCTGCCTTCAAATTTAAATTCATGCTTGCAGATTGTGGGCCAAAGTTTTGGCAAGTGTGAGCTGGCCATCAGTGACTTGGCAGAAGATTTAGCTCAGTATTTGCAAGGAGCGTGCTCTCCATTTAAGACAGATAATAATTGCAAAATTCAGGTTGTCCATGAGCAACTAGTAGATTTTCCTCTTCCTTAAAGTGTACAAAGATACATTAATACAGATATAAAACAGTGATTGCCCTATGACAGGAGTGTCCAAACACTCATCATGCAGCAACTCAGTCATGGCCCTACAGCTTCTACATCATTAAATCAAGAGGCCCAGGTGTGTGTCACTCTGGAATGGGCAGGTATAAAGAGGAAACTCTGCCCTTCTCAGGTGCATTCCCATGGGCTTTCATAATGGGATCAAAGGACAAGGTCTTTAGACTTTTTTTTCTGCTCCAAAGTTCAGGGAAACTGAATAGAGCTCAAGCTTTGGCCAAAACTATCCTACCCAAACCCACAGCAGGGACACTCTGCCAGAGGAGCAGCAGATGGGTGTGGGATTTGGAGGATAAACTGGAGGGACTTGGGAGCCCTCCAGGTTTACCAGCAGAACGTGCTGCTTCACATCCCCAGTGCCTTTGTCTTCTTTCATGCCAACTATCTCAAACCTGCTTTGGAAACCTGAGCCTCTGCTGTGTGTAATCAGGTCAGGTTTCACTTGCAAACCTCTGTTTTTTTTTACCACAGTGTGTTTTTAACAACAACTGAGGCTGACTCAAACTGCAGAAGCCAAGGGGATGGCCAGGCTGTCTTGTGGTGCTCATCCCTTGCAGCATCTCCTCTGTGCAAGCCACGGCAATGCCCACCCCTGCTGAACTGGACTGATTCCACTCCTAACAGTGGAACCAGTGCAAAGCACAAGTAATTTCACTAAAGAACAGCACTAAAACCCATAAATGAAATCAAGGAAAAAAAGAAGATTGCAAGGGAAAAAGCAGCATCTAAAATGGATATACCCTGTCTTTATGCAATACTAAGAAAATATGGGAAATAAATACAGCACAGCCTGCAGTCTTGCTGTGCTGAGACCTAACATTTTAAAACCTTAGTTAGAAAGATGCAATAATTCCAGTGCTGTTTGGGTTACAGAAGATGCAGTTTTGTGCACATTCTGATGTATTTCTGCACTTTATATATATGGGAGATAAATTATGTGTGCAGCGACAAGTACAAATAAATGAACCAGAGCCAGAGCTTTTCTGGAGGGATTTCAGGGACAGCAGGCCAGGACTTACTTGGATTCTATTTCAAAACTTTCTGGAAAGAGAAACCTCTCTGCACATCAAAAAAGCTGGAATAGAGTGAAAGCAGAAGCATCTCTTTGCATCAGTGAGTGTCAACCCTTAAAACCTTGCTTCCACACTCTCACAAATTGCTGAGACCTTCAAAATGTCACTCATGAATATTTTGGGAAAACGATAAAGCTCCGGACCTTTGGAAAACAGAGCATTTTCTATCAACATAGGGCAGTACCTGTTGAAGTTGCTGGGGTCCAGGACGACGTTTTCAGCTGCTCTGCCATTCCAGTGGAGGATATAATCCTGCTCCAGCATGACAACAGGCTGGCACTGCTGGAACACAGCTCCTCTGTTCACGCCTCACGGCCGCCCGGGATGGGGAGGGAATGCTGCTCTGGAAACGCACAAGGTCAGGTTCTTGGGGCATCTGGCCTGGATATAAAGCTGAGGGTGAAAGGAAAATGACAAATATATCCATTAAACCAGCCAGGCGCAGCCATAACATGTGCATTTGATCATCATTGCCTGTAAATGGTTTTTGCCAATGAAGAGTTCAGAACATTTGGAAAGTCACTGAAACGTTTCCAGTTCAAATAAAAAGGTAAACCAGAAATAGCATCTGCAGCCATCCATGGGGACACCATGAAGTGAGATATGAGATGTACAGTGCCATAAAAATGTTCACTATTCAAAATCTTTAGGGAAAAGGGTAATCAAGGAAGCATCACAAAGTAACTCTTTTTTTATGAATTCAAATAACTGCACTTTTAAAACAGGCTTATTCCATTGAAAATATAGAAAACTGAAGTTATTTCAATGGGCTTTGGACTAGGTCCAGTTACCTAATAGAATCCACATCTTTGCTCTCAAGTAGCAGACTAGGCTGAAATTCTGGGGACTAAAACTTGATGTCCTGACTATATGACTTTATAGATTAAATACCAAGGTCCAGGTCTTCAGCAAAGCTCTTCTTGCAGGGACCAAGAGATGCCTCTGACCTGTAGCTCAACTCTACAGACCAATTACAAAACCACACTCCAGCTGTGTGCTTTCCTGCCCTGCCATCACTCAAACAAAGGCTAATTTGTGTGGCAAACATTAGTTTTAAGGCTGAACGCATGATGCTCCCCTGCTTTCCACCATCTGAAATTTCAGTGCAAAAGGAGGATGCACAGCTAGTCATACAAATCTGTCTCTGCATGCAGAGCTGTTTCAGGCAGCTTGTCATGCTCCCTGAAGGGTTTCAGATGCACAAAGGACAGATGAGGACATCCATAATCCTGCTGCCTTCATTCTCCTACAGTGTAGAATAACACTCTTTGCAACAAGAACTTAAAACCTCCAACATAAAAATCCATGGTGGCTCAGAAATGTCTAAGCTTCCACATGAGCATCCATCCATCAAAATTATTTTTAAACTCAATTTGTATCTTTGAGGTAGATCTAAATGGAAGCAGTAGTTTCTTATCAGATTTTAATTTTGAAAGGATATAAGTGCAGCCAAGACTAGCAGAGAGGTTGAGAGTCCATCTATCAGGATATCTGCCTGCTAATGCAGGGCACTCACATCTCCAGATCTGCTTATCCTCCTCTTGTCTACACAAACTGAAAGCTGCAAAAATCAGACTATCTCTCATTGATTTGTATGTGGGCTTATTTTAGTTAGGGATTCCAGTGAGTTCAGCCCCTAGTTCCAGCTTCAGGCTCGTAGTTGTGCCTGCTCCTGGTGTTGATTTTGAGCTCCAAAGGATCTCCAATAGATGGACATTTGCCTACTCCTGTTTTGCCCATGTGGATCATCACTAAGTCAACACGAATGAAAAATTCCTACACACTTTCTAGAATGAAAAATTCATCTTTCTTAGAACCATTTCCATAATTTTTGGTTACTTCTATCAAAATCTTTAAAAGAAAATGGCTCACAAAGAGAAGTGGTGACAGATTAATGTGGCAGGAGAAGCAGATCTGGTTAAAACATTATAAAATGTGAGCCTTTTAATTGCTTGGGTGGTTTAATGGACATAGTTGTCGTTTTAGCTGCTTGACACTTCATGCTGGAGAGATGTGTCAGATTCCTCCATGCTTACATGGCAATTTTCCCAAGTAGATTGTGAAACTGAGAAGATAAGTGCTTTACAATTCAGGGGGATCTGCTATTCAACTGGAGAGCAAGTATGAAGATAAGCAACATGCCAAGTATTGGAAATGACAATCCTGATTTCTGAGAAAAGGTTTCTTGCTTTCTTGTTTTGTTACCCACGCTTTTGTTCTGTCATGCTGTCAGCTGTCATGTTGGGGCAAAAAAATGAGAAGATCAAAACATATCTTCTCCCTTTCTGGTTGCATGAATGTTAAAAAAATGCTAATATCTTAGGGAAAAACACTTTCTTGATGAAATTTCCAAGTGAAGGCTTTAAAATTCTTACAGACAGAAAAAAAATGCAGCTTTCTTTCTCTAAGACATGTTGGGATGTCACTGGCATCAGGAAAACTGCTTTGATTTTCAGCTGGTTACATCAGTTGAACTGAACCTCTTTATCCAAATACAGACACCATGAACCAAAAAACACCTCGCAGGCTTTTTTTTCTTCCCAGCCTGTGAGGTGCTGATAATCCTCAAGCACCACAGATATCCTGAGACTGTGCAGTTTTCCTGTGGCTGGAAAACCACTGCTCACTGCCTCCTGCACCTCCTGCTTGCTTTACATTTAAGAGCAGCAGCACCAAAGCCAGCACAGAGGCACTGAGCCCACAGAACCACAGCTGAAGATGTGAAACCCAGAGGTGAAGGATCAATTGCAAACGCTCACTGCAAGAACAGAGTTTAAAAATATGGAATAATTTCTATTTCAGCCAATGGCCATGGAGTGACGAAGTGAACTGGTGTAAAATCAGCAGCATTTCCTAGAGTATTTTAGAGTTGCAAGGCATCAATTTTTTTTAATTCAAAACTGACACTAATTTGGCTGTGTGGCAGTCTCTTATGACTGTCTAACACCTTTTTAAGCTTATAAAAGAAAACAGCACCTACTGCCAAAAAGTCTGCTTGTTTTAATAAAGACTAATACCAAAAAAGAGAAGTTTCACAGCCTCCCCTGATGAGTTGCTGTGAAGCCTGCAGGCAAATAGTAAATGCACAGCTTCAACTTCCCAGTGGGAACCAAGGCACTTGTCTTGAAATTTATATAAAAATCAGAAAATGTTTAGGAATCCCATTTACATTGTAACAAGTATTGCAGGTGTCAAGGAGTCTCCAGTTCTGTGCCACTGGAAATCTCACACACCTACTTGGAGAGAGCTATGAAGCCTTGCCCTACATTTTTCTTTATTTTATTGTTCTCTGCAGCAGCTCAAAGTTGGGTTGATGGGACACCAAGGACCTTGGTGCCCCAATGATGAAGTCTGAGTGACTCAGACACTGCCAGGAGATGTGGTGCTGACAGCTCTTATGATTTCCCTGTGAGTTTGCCTCTATTTAGGGCTCCTCCTCGAAGCCTTGCTTTGTTTACATCACAACATGAGAGTTCCAGCTGACATTAAAGAGCAAAGGGCTTGGTCTTGTTTGGACAACAACTCAACAGACTCCAGACTCAAAGAGGGAGGGCAAAAAGACCTGACAGCTCCTGCTTACTGAATGTCACTAGTGAAATTTAGTGAATTTTAAGGTGGCCTCAGAACCATGAGGCATAATTTGGTGCTCCCTGCTGAAGGAAACCCTTGGACACCACAGGGGGAACGAGATTTGATGCTTCTTGGAGACACTGAAGAGGAAAGACCATGAACCATTCCACACAGGGTGGGAATGTCAGCCTGAGCTGCCAGATTAAAACACCCTCAGAAAAGCCCATCCCCAGGATTTTTGGATCTAGAAACACGGCCAGAGGAATTGTTTTTCCCCAGGCGTTCCCTTTCTTGGGCAAATTACATCCAGGAGAAGAGGAGCATGAAATGGGAATGAAAGAAACCAAGCAGAAAGGAATTAACTGTACTCTAGGCACTTAGCTCAGAAAGGATTTGCCTGCAATGTTAGCTGAAGGACTTGGATCTCAGTTTTCCACGCCAAGTAGCCCATCCCTAGACTGACTATCTTGGGCTCCATTCAGCACTAACATAGGAGTCACTATTTCCTTCAGCTGAAAGGATATTTTCACCTGCCTGCACTAGGGGAGAATACAAGTTCTTGTCTACCAGAGCTACATGAAAAGGAACAGAAAAACAGATTTTGTAATAAAGTTGTTAAGATCAAAGCAAACCATCTTTCTCCATAATTGGATTCACTCTTTTGGGCTTCTGCTCTGAAGTATGACATTCAGAATTTAGCAGACAAACAAGTCATCAGTTAGTCAGGGTGCTGAGAATCAGTAAGGCTGAAATATTCTAACAGTTATCCTCCTCAAATTAATCAAACCCTGCGGCACGAGACCAATTTCTTCTACCCTGCACATACATATATTTCCCTCCCCAAGATCCATAAAGTGAAGCATTTAATATGACCTTTACTCATCCTGCTGGATTCTTATTAGTTGAAAAATGCTGGTAAGTAATGGATCCCAGAGAAGTAAATGTTTATGCTTGCCTAAACCTAGCCAAGGAAATTTTCTATGGTGGAAAAACTGTCTCACCATGTAGAGTGCCATAACCAGGAGGATATTAATAGAAATAAAAATATAAATGCCTACTTGTTTGCAACTCTGAATTTAACTGTTAGGTTGCCAGAGCAGGGACAATTATTTCTTTAGAGATGCAGAGCCAAAGTGCCAAGGACAAAACCCTATTTCAAAGGGACTGTTTCATAGGAGCCCAATCCTGTTTCTGCCCAGCCAAAACACACCAGGGTTTTTAATTCCAGGGTTTAGATACTTAAATAACAACTCCTGCTCTCTGCTGTGCAACTAAAGCAAATGCATCCACTTTTTTTAGCTTAAGGAGACATGTATACTCTATGTTTGACTGTGATATTCACTGCTGGCAAGGTTTAAGACCATCTCTCAGCCTGTGAATTCTGCATGGGAAATAAGAAATAGGTGTAAGTTTGCACCTCTACCACCCATTTCACCACCCTGAACACGAGTAGGGTTGATCCACCAGAACAATCCACTGGGACCCCATGAGAGAGTGGACAAATGCCTGAAACAAGAAAACACCAAACTTTCCTCCAACTGGAATTCAACTAGCAGCAAAATTATGCCAGATTTACTGTTCACCCTTTGTGTGAGTAGTGCTGAGCAGCTTCACTGCCTCTCCCTCCCCAGAATCTCTGGTGCTGGCTGGGCTGCCCCGTTACCTGTGTGAGTTTCCAGATCCCATTCCAGCAGGGCACAGTGGGGAAGCCAAGATGAGTCTGCTCTGCCTCTGAAGGTGTCTGGATACCCTGTCACCAGCCATCCACATCGTGCAAGGTGGACATTTTCATTGTCATTGTTTCCAAACCGCTGGCCTGCTCTGCCAACAAACACTTTCAGTCCAACCTAGAGGGGAAAACAAAGTGAAAAATCACTGCTTAGCTCAAAGCAAGGGCTCAGCTTTGCAGTGTTTTGACAGTGAAAGAGTTGGAACTAGGAATCTCTATTGTCTCAGCAGAGTTTTATTTTCCCTCTTCTATTCAGAAAAAATGCCAGCCGTGTTGGTTCTTCCTCTCATTTCTTAATCCCAGGAGAAATTTCCACAAAAATTAGACTTTTGTTTCTTTGAAGTGCACCCACACCACCATGTGTTGCTTGAAATCACGGCAATAAATTGAACAGTGGCAAAAGAAGAGGACGACTGAAAGCGTAGGAAAATACTGGATGATTATGAAATTTACTGAGGAATATCACAGCTGTTAATAAAGAGAAAAAAACCCAGCTATTTGGAGAATTTTCTCATATCTTTTCAGTGTCCATTTTAAGTGGTTTTATCAGTACCATTTTTTTTAATTGTTCTTCCTAAACCCCCATAAAAATTACAAAAGTTTTAAATTCTTAGAATTGGCTTTCATGCACATTTGAATATATCCCATGATTTATTTTTTTTTTTTAGGAAGAGAAATAACAGGAAGAAGCATTATCCTCATTGTGCATAGCTCTGCTCTCAAGATTTTTCAGTAAGTAAAAATATCTGTCCTGATATGAAAATGCATCAGAACAAGGAAACTGCAGATGTTCAGCAAAAAAAAGCATGGAATAGTTTCATGTCTGCAGATTAAATTATTACAGGGTGTGAAGATTAAGTTCCGAAGTAATCAAGAAAATAATGACTGCAGGTCAAGCACTCAGAATGAATCCAGCAAGCAGACAGCATAAATAACAACAGGATGGTGCCGACCCAAAGGACTGTAATTAGTTCCATTTAGCCCAACTAATTTTAATTAGACTGTGCACATGAGTAAGAATTAGGGTCAGCAGGATCAGACTGAAAGTTTATTGAGGGCTTTAAAGGCTTTATTTTAACAATAAACAGAATGGAGGAGAATATGAGGGTTATTGTGACTCTGCATTGGAAGGGAAGTCCATCACCTTAAAAAAACCAAACCCTGTAGCAACAACTATTTGCAGAATGAAATTGTTTATTCCTTTAAAATGAAATTAAAGCCTAGAATCATTTTCTGCCATCTTCTTGTCTAAGTATGAATCTCATAAACAAACACTTGAAGATGTCTCCTTTAAAGGAGGCTCAAACACTTGGAAATTGAAGGTGCATTTCTGAGGTTTTTTAAATCTTTTCTTGCTGCACCACAGGAAGTTTTTCCCTAAAAGGCTACTTGGCCTCAGCCTAGGAGGATCCAAAAAGTTGGGTTGTTTTTTTTTTTCTCGAGTTTTAATTTATAAAATATGAGATCTTAAAAAATGTAAACATTGTGCAGCAGCTCAAAACTCCATTATGAATACTTTGTGATGGCACTTCTGGAGTTGCATATGAAAACAGGCACTTCACTGGGGAAGAGAAAAAAGCCAGCATCACTTCAAACCAAATGAAGGCACAGCCAGTACATCTCACATTTGATCAACACTCTCAGTGTTTCCATCCTGCAGCAGACAGTTTTGGTGCTAATTTTATTCTTATCTCTAACATTCTCGTCTAATAAGTCTGAAAGTCAGAATTAAAGTGGAAATGTTAATGAGCAGTGTCACTTCTTGTATAAGCCTCAAGGTTACCTTACTTTGGTACACTGTGGGACAGGAGTGCAACTGAGTTTGCAACTACAGCTATGGCAGTGTGCATTTTTTCCTAAGGGAACACACAGGAGCAAAGACTCTGCTCCTCAGGTTTGTCCTCATGGAGCTAGGAATGAGCTAGAAGAAGGAGCAGAGACAGGTCATGTCTGGATACCACACTACTATTCAGACACCTAATTTTCACTAGGTGTGGACTACCTCTGAGTGATATGGGATAAAGGTAACTTGAGTTACCCGTCTGAGGGCTGACAGTGTTCTGTCTGTAATCTCTTAAGAATGTGCTAACTCAACGTGTCCAAAGGCAGCACACCTAACACACCTGCAGGGAGCCCTGACGACTGCACTTTCTTTATGAAAAAATAATAGGGTGCTGGAAATCATTGTAATAATTAGTAACTTGTAATAGTCAAGTGTTGGCACAAGCTGCCTACAAAAGGCATCTCATTGTATCCCTGTTATCATTTTAATAAAACCATTTTCATCTGGTGGGAATCTTCCTCTCTTTTACCACCCAAGGTCTCTGTCCCCACAGGTTTTCCTCTGGAGTGATGCAAACCTTCACCCTGCCAAGTTCCCTTTGGTCAAGGGTCTCTTTATAGTTGGGACTGGGTTTATTTCTGCTCTCTCTTTCAGGAAATAACAGACATCAACTCACTGTCTGCTTTTCTTTTTTCCCATCATGAGCTGTTTGCAAATGTGTGCTTTGAGGCAGAAACCCAGCACTAAAACAACACGGGCTAAACATAGCAAAGTCAACATTAGGAAGCACCCATCTCTCAGCTAGGCTGGACTGCAATCCTCTGGGCACTGTTAGTCCATAGCCAGGGGTCAGTTCTGGCCTCTGTGAGCTCTTCTGGGGACCACAAACCCACCCAACACAGACCACTGGGATTCCTTTGGCAGAAGTAATTCCTGAGATGCGTTAGGTAAGAGTGGAATAGGATGAAATCCACCCTAAACTCCTGTCTGCAGGGACAAAATGACCAGAGGGACTTTTAGCAGTGGATGTGAGCTGGGGCAGTTTGGGAGTCTTCTGCACCTGCTGCAGGTGGCCCTGCTCCTGCTCCCCACCTCACTCTGTGCCTCAGAGGGACAGGGGCGTGGATGGGTGGATGTTTTATGGCTAAAAAGAGATGTGTCAGGTCTTCCTAAGAAGTGATGCACCAGTGTGTGGGCATGGCTTGGTTCTGGGCTGGGGCAGCTTCTTTGAGCTCTCCAGGTCCCACTGACTGACAGAGATACAGGAGACCACAGCCATCAGTCATCCCTCAGCGGAAGAGCAGCCAACCACTGCTTCCACTGCTTTGAAATAACTTTCCAAAAGCACTCTTCCCAAACAAACAAACAAGCCCAGCAATAATATTGCAATGGATAAAAGCATAGATAATACATGAGACTCAGCTCTGTCAATGAATAGACAATTGGAATCTTTTTGTGGAGTCTAATGTTTAGGTCTTCCCTTCTGCTTCGCTGTTATTTTTATGCTGGAATTAAACAAGACCTGACTGGCTTTATTATTTTGCTGTCTAACCAATCTGCTGATTAGTCTGATTAATTATACAATTATCCTTCAGCATGACTAATAGTTTTGTCATCACTCTACAACTTGCAGTAATGTTTAATTTCTTCTCAAAGAACAACAGTAAAATGATTGTACTTTAGGGAATTAGTACTTAGCCATCCTTTAAAAACTAATAAAATGAAGCCTGGAGATGGAAAATTAATTAAAATGGTTAACAGGCTCTATCTTAACTAGGCAAAGATATATTATCTCATATAGCAATGAGTAACAACAAAAACAAAAAAATAAACTGTGGTCCTACATGTATAAAATCAGATGTAGCACATTTGGGTTCAATCCAGATAAAATAGAATCAAAGTGAAAATTCCTGGGATGCAGGTGCTTGCAAACATACATTGCTTTTAGGCTGGCAAAGAACAGCTTCACTAGTTGATATTTTCTTGGAAATATACAAATAATAAATAATTATTGAGATCATATCATTAGGGTTTGATTTGGCTTGGTTTTTTGTTTTTTTTTTTAATAGGCTTACACTGCACTGGTTTAATTTGCTTTGAAGAATTATTTACAAAATCTTATGACCATTTTTACTTTGAAAAACTTAGATCCTAAAGGTATTGAAGTACTGAACTGCCTCTCAAACAGATAATGCTGCATATTTAGCAGGCTCATTGGCCTCAGGTGTTGTGACTGTATTAAAGAGTTGCACTTTCTGCCATTCAAGGTACAATCAACCCTTTGCCAATCTGCATAGATATCACCTGTCTGAAATCATTCTGGTGGACACTCCCACAGCCTTTACTGGAGGAAATTTTCCACTCTTCCACTCCACTGATCAAACGGTTTTTTTCTTTAAGCTCCCCTCCCCAGTTCCATGTTGATTTTCTTGTTTATGTTCCCCAAGACTATCTCCCCAAGGGAACACATAAACAAGGAACAGCAAATTAACTCTTATTCTTGTTCCAAAGGTCCACAAAGCATCTCAGGTAGCTAAGATCTCACCAAAATGCACAGAGCCCGTGTTTTCCTTAGAGGAGCAGTCAAGTGACTGCAATCAACATCATCCTTTCACGAAATACCCCCTGCTGTTGGACTGAAGTGTACCAGAGAGGGGACAGATAAACGCTCTGCTTGCCAGAGGCAGTGACATTGGCCAATCTCAGAGCAATGGAAATTTTCCTCAAGATAAAGCCAAACCTCAAGCCAAAGTCACTGTAGTTCATGGACATACTAACAACTATGGACCTTGTTTGAAAAAAGCCAAGGAGAGGTCATGATTCCTGGGAGAGAGCCAGGTGGAATCCATCACTCCCCAAGCCAAGTGTCCAGGGTCATGATCCCTTCAGGAATCCAGGACAAGGACTGGAATTGCTCAGCATTCTACAGCTTCTGCCAAGGCTGAGATACAGAGCTGCACTCTGTTGTCACAGCTCAAGGGAAGTCCCTGTTGTGCTCAACAGGAATTTCACAGCTGATCTCAGAAATTGGGTCATGGCTTTGCTTCTCAGTGCATTTGCAACTTCTGTAGAATTTTTTTGCAGCTTACTGGCTCCTAATATCTCAGGTGTGACCCTCTCAATCTCTGAGGCCAGGTCCTCACCAGGTCCTCAGCAGCTGGCAATGCTGCACCACCTAAGAGTTGTGTTCTGGGTGTCCTGATTACAAAATGAAACCTTTCTACAATGCAGATTTCTTTGTGTATGCCTGCCCAGGCATAAGATGTTATCACATTTTACTTGCTTATAAATAACCTTCATTACTAAGAAGAAAAGCATTTCAGTATTAATTAATGGCATGCACCAATCTAACCCACACCTCTGTTTGGAAATCCAGCTCTAGGATAGATCTCTCACCACTGCTAAAACTTCAAAACCTTTCACATCTAGCAGCAAACATTTCTGCTTCTCTCACTTACACTTTCTCCATCAGGATCTCTGACACGTTGCTCTGGGGGCTGATCTGCCTGGGGTTTGTCATGAAGAACCTGATGGCTCTTGAGTATCTGTCAACAGTGAACTTCTTGAAAGTTCATCTTGCCATCCTGACAGACCCATCATAAACCTGGAGGTCGCAGATAGGGAATGTCCTAGGAGATTTAAACACAAACACAGTCCTGTGTAAAAAGCTTGAGCAAACTCCATTTCTTCTGATAGCATAGAAAGATATTAACACTCAGCTGAACCACCTTTTCTTTCCCAAAACTGGGATCTGAAAACTCATCCTATGTGAAAGATGAAATTCTGCTAAACATCCTCTACAGGTTGAGGCTCAAAAACCAAAGAAATTACTCATAATCTTGCCAAAAAAAACTTGTAAGCTGGAGTAAAGCAGCTCAAGGCCTCTGTCTTCAGCCATCCAGGAAATCTAAGAAGGACCCAAAAGAGAAAGTATGTAAACAACTTCTTTGTATCAAAAACATACTTCTGATAACCACACCTGTGTGCGAGAAAGAACTAAGAACTATGAAAAACATCAAGTTAGAAAGTGCCTCAGAAAACTTGAAAAACAAGGGCAACATCTCCTTGGGAGCAAGTACCAAAGGACAGATATCAGATGCTTTGCCATCCTCCTCCCCAAGAGTACATTGATTAACAACATGATTAGAGCTCATCTGAACTGCAGAGGAGGTTTTTTGCAGTTTCAGTTTAAATAACAATGCCAATAATAATTGAGGATAGCTCTGATTATTCTTGCTGTCCTACAGAGATCCCATTCCTGCTGTCACTTATGTATAGCCAGAGTTGTGTGCATGATATATCTAATTACTACTGCTTATTACTTAATTTTTATACTTCATAGAAGGTTTAATAATTGTTAAGCCTCACCAAGAATATATATTAAAGTAGAATTTAGGCTTAGGGCAGCACAATTTACTCTAAGGATGTGGGTAGGCACTGTGGTTGCCAGAGGGGAGGCTATGCTGCTGAAAACAGAAAATAACACATAGTTATCAAAAAAAGAAAAAAAGGTGCTATAATGAAAAATGGTTTCTCTTGTTTCAAACTGGCTGTGTTTGCCCAGCTATGCCCATGGGAGGGAGGGTGTCATGGTGTGTGGGAGCTGCCCCCCTCACCTTGATGCTGCACACTGGAGCACCACACAAGAGCCATTTGGCACAAGTCAGATTCTCTAATCCATTCTCCACTGACTAATAAACTAAGGAGAAAACTAAATCAAACACATTCAGTCAAGAATGCTCTCAAGCTGTTGGCCTGAAGAGTAAGTTTATTTGGATGCTTATTATTTCTGGCCTGAACAATAATTTAAGCACCTGGTATAAATTACTCATTGGTAGCCACAATAATTCCTGGGGCTTTTCTTCTACCTTGAGCTAACACTAAGAAGAAATGGCAGAAGAATAACTCACTTGTTTCTGGGCAGTGTTCTGTGTTCTCCATTTGTCCCTTTTCCCCAGTAGCTGTTTTGGCCTCTCTGGGAGCCAAAGTTGCTGCTTTGTCCAACAAGAATGGAGCGTGCAACCTCCAGGCTGGAGTCTGTCAGGAAGGTCCCATCACTGCAAGAAAAGAAACAACATTACATGCTGTAAATGTGCAGGACAGCACACCAATTAATTAACACTTTTAATTACACCACACACACAGTAGAATTTGTGTCCTTAATTTGGAAAAGTTAGTACAAGTCAGTGACAAGGTAGTGTTGTGTTTGAGCATCAGGACCTCCTGTCCAGCAGGAAATATTCAGCAATAATGAAGAATTCCCCAGGCATGCTGAGGCAAAGAGAATGAAAGGCTAAATTGCCCCTTGTATTTATGGCTGCCCAGGGAAGGCTTGATGTGGTCCAGAGGGGAAATGTGAGCTTTTCTCTTGTTTTGCACTAATTAGCAGGGGTGTGTCTCAATTCCCATTCTTGAGCACATTATATTGGAGGAAAAAATGGGAAGAACACCCATTTTAAGAAATTACCTTGTCAGGGTGAGACAAATTCCATCATCTGAAGACCTGGGACAGGGTTTACACAACGGTGTAAATGATGAGGAATGTCTACAGTGAATTTGGCCTACAGACCTATTTATGCTTGTTGTGGGAGGAATGATATAACAGTAATTTACCCTGAGTTGAGGAAAATAATGTCACCACCCCTAGCCCAGGCCCCATGGTCATTATTTTTAAGAGGAATAAGACCACCAATAATGGCAGGAACTTGTGGCTTTTCAGGATCAGTATCTTGATGTGGGTGAAATCTGAAGAATCTTAATGCAGCACAAGAGACACAGGAATCAACTTCAGACAGAGGCAGCAATGCCCAGCAGATATTTTTGGGCTTCCAGTTATAGGCATGGTGGGTCTGAAGAGGTGATATGACCTGAATCAGAGCCAGGCTATTAGCCTGATCTCACTTTTGAACTTTGGTTTAAAGCAGAAAACAAGAAACATTCATAAAGACAAAATTCTGGCCCAGGTGAAGTGAGCAGGTGATTTCTCACTAGACACCAATAGGCCCAGAGCTACCCCTTTATTTGATTCAGTGTGATTTAGAGGCATAGAAAACATTTTTCCCAAGTCACTCAGATCATTTTGTAGATGTCCTTACAGGCCCCATTGAGAATCCCTCTGTTGATGCTGGAAAATCAATTAGACACTTTCAAGAATCTCATTCAGCAAAGATAACAGAGTAATTGGAGCTGCTCTCCTTGCATGTACAGACCAAACCCCCACATGGTTCTGTGTCTGCTGAAAGAGAAGCTGCCAAAAGCAAAAAACTCTTCCTCAATTACTCACAGGCTATTTCTTGCCACACTGGCTATTAATGGTGGATTTGTGCTGTGTTTGGAAAAAAAAATCCCAATTGCTCTTTCTGAGTCTTCTCTCACCTCCTACTTCTTCCAGCTGAGGTAAAAAGGCACAGTGTGTCCTTGGAGCCCAAGGGGTGACCCTGGCAGGGAATTGTCACAAGGCACTCACAGTCATCCTTTCCTTTAAGCCTTATGGGAGCATCATATCAGTAGGGTGTGATGGAGGAGAGAAAAATCCAGGGCTTGACCAGGACCAGCAGCTGATTTCTCTCAGCTTCCTCACACAGACCCATAGGACTGCAGTGAGGGAGAAAATGGCCTAAATGTTACTCCCACCATTTGCTTCCATTCTGCAAAAGGAAGCTCAGATATTTTAAAGCATCTGACAAAAAACCTTTGAGGCTACTTATTTTCCTCATTAATCCCAGACCAGCCTCAGCAGCCTCTTACATCACCTTTCAGACGTAAGTTCTTCTAAGCAATTAGTAATAAATGTTAGAGTTTACAAACCCACTATTGCACTAATGGGATCTGGATCCCCTTCCACATGCTTCACTGCTTAGTCCTCACAACCCCAAATGCATGGCTGTCCTTTTTGGCCAGCAACAGCATAAACAATCCAGTGCACAGCTATGGAATAGCTCCTCTGCACATGAGAGAGAGTTTGTGCTTTTTTCAGATGCTCCAGCGGTAATGAGGCATTAATGATCTGCTAAATGCAATGCAGAAGCCAAGATGCAGTACAACTATCCAAAACACCACCGAGCCATGCAGCGTGTGCTTACCTGGCATCATCAACAGTGGGATACTCCTGGGACCTTCAGCGTTGGCTCTCATTGTCTTCACTCCTTTTCCAAGAAACAAACCAGCCTGGAAATGCACACGCCTCCAATTACTCTCACAGATCGCCCGACAGGGAGCAAAGATCCCAGATTTTATCAATGAATGTGGGCAGCCAGTGCGTGCAGGCACAGGAGCACCAGCAGCCAGGGCTCTCTCTTCCCTTTTGGTGTCACTTTTGGCTCAGAGTGGCATTAGCACAGGATGTAGCACGCTGAAGTCAGGACAGAGCCTGCCCTGCCATATGTTATGCATCAGCATCTTGGGCTCTCTTCTGACCCAAAGCAAGGCTCTGAACTCCCACTCTCTCTCCCTCGCAGAAAGCAATAAGGGACCCTGCCAAGCTCTTGATAACTTTTTGGAAAAAGAGTGTTGTTAAAAATTAAGGCTTTAAATAACGAGTGACGAGTCCCCCGACAGTCAAAAGAGAACATGAGCTGCTGCAGCCAACTTACAGGCTTTGGGCTAGAGCTGCCATGGACCAAGATGTAAAATCAAATCACAGAGAACAAAACCAATTTTAACCTACAATATTGGGAAATACGTTTTAAATGTTTTTTTATATCTTACAGGTAATGTTTTCATGTCAACAGTATATTTTTGAGAAAGTGTTTCTTTCTTGGAGCTGCCCTTGTATTTTTGGTCTCATTTTCCAGAGGTGATGAGCAGTCTTTGGCACAAATTAGTTTTTCTCATCCCATTACATCCTGGCATCACTGTGGTCAACAGCAGTGCTGAGGGTCCTGCCTGTCTCTCCTTAAATGTCACTTAGAAGTTGGTGTACTCATAGCCTGGGCACATTCCCTCTAACACAGCCACCCAGCTGAAGCTCCTGGAATGGGATCTCCACTCTCCTCAGCTCCCTCTTTGATATTTAGAAGAAACAGGGTCCCTAAAAGTTGACTGTGTATTGATACAGCGTTTAAAAGACCTTTATCAAAATGTGAGACACCCACAACCATCACAGAGCAGCACACACAGTCAATGCCAGACAATCATATTGACAGAAACATAAAAACCATCCACATGCCTTGAGATGGGGTGGACTCTGCTGTAAAACATTCCCAAGGGGATATGTTCAGCCTGTGCCTCTGGACATCTTCCCTCAGACTGTCCCGTGGGGACCCAGTGGAAGAGGCACCATATCCCAGCACCCTGAAAGACAAAGGGAGGTCTGAGAAATGGGGCCCTGCAGTCAAAGGTTCAGGTTTACCTTGGGAGTTTAGCTTTTCTCACTGTGCTGGCCAAATTTCTAACCTGATCCTGGCCAACGTGTGGGTCCTGGGGGACACCATAACCCCCACACCTCCCAGCTCATCCTTTGGCATGCACAGTAGGGCACACATAAGGGATTTAAAAATGCATTTATTGTGGGTGAAATTCAGGTGGTTTATTAGAAAACAGCCCGGTCTGTTCAGGTATATAAAACGCAAACATGTTTTGGGTAAACATAAGAGATAATAATAAGGAGAGAGCATGTATTCATATATAGAAATATAAAATTTTATTGAGCATTTAACTACTAACTACTAATAAAAATCATGATTTTCTAAGAGATATCACACACCATTTCCAGGCCCAATTGTGAGAGAAAGCAGTGTAGGCAAATATTTGTTCTTAGCAAAGACAAAGGCTGCAGAAATACATATCCAAATTTTATGTCTTACTAAAAACTTATTGCTCTTAACATCAATAAATAAGTGTAGAATATTTGAGAATATTCAAAGTATTACTCTGCCATTTAATGGTTTTACCTGAGCACCAGCTGCTGCATTCTCTATTAAGTTGTTGTTTGGATTTGCAATCCAGAACGTGCTGACAGCCCTGAAAAATCAAAATCAAAATGATCCTAAGCAGTTACCAAACAGGAAGGGATACATTTTCATAGCACTGGCCTGGACTTGAGCCACAACTCTCCTATTGACTTTAAAACTCCACACAACCTTTTAATGACACTCTTTAAGGAAAATAAACCATCTAGTAATGTCAGACATGGTCATTTATGGAGCCACATGCTGAACCTATTGTAAATTATATGGGAACGTTAACACAAAATCCATGCTCTGTTCAATGCAGCTGAAGGAAATCCAAGGGTTGGGGGTTTTTTTTAAAGTTAAGAAGCTTTGGAAAATGTCTGAAAAGTGAAACTTCTGGTCTGTTTTTTGAAACTTTAGGGGCAATGGCAGGAATTAGGGGATTCTCTATGAATTTATGAAGCTTCTACATGAAAAAAAAACAGAACAAATATCCTTGCAAGCCACAAATGGCCCATAAGGAAGAAGATTAAGGAAATACAATGTTGATGTTTGTCCCAGTAAGGAGTTTTTCTTCAGAGGGAGGATCAGCAGTGGTACACACAGAAGCCAGATATAACTATAAAAACGTAGCCATCCATTCTCTTACTTCATTGGATGACATCTCTTGCAAGTAAGTAATAAAGATCATGTATAAAAATACTGCCAGCCTTCCACCCCTGTGAGAGGTGCCTCCATCAGTCGTGGAGCTGACTCCAGGCAGTGTGCAGAACACTGGACTGATCCTAAAACTACTCTGAGGAAGATTACACGCATAATTAGGGGAAAATTACAAAATACTGGATTTAAAAACACCCGCAGCTCTCAGAGAGAATATTTGATTCCGTGTCATGGAGTAAATATCTACATAAAGATGCATAAAGATAAGTGTGTCTCGCATGATAAACCAACAAATCAACGTGGTTAATCTCGAAATTTTTATGACTGCAACAACTCCAAAATTAAATAACTATTTTAAAATGCACCATGCAAAGTAATTTATATTAACAAGATTCCTGTTCTTTCTCCTTCATTCTCAGAAGGTGCTAGGCCACTTCTTTCCTCTAATGATCATCTTAAGTATAGATGGTATTTTACTATTTCAGTCTATTTAATATTAATTGACATGCTCAGGGATATTGCATTAAACCCTAATTTGACCAAAAGGACTTAGCACAAGCCTCCTTTGATGTACAGTCTTATGAAGATAAATTCAGAAATCCTTCTTTTAAATGTAAATACTAAATCAGGCTAGTTAAAATACCAGCTATTTGTTACTAAATCTTACAGAAACCTTAACTTTGCACTCAAATGATCCCTGTCAGCATTTATATTCCCTCTTCAGGCATGCAAAATTCCTGTTGACGTCAGTTATGTCTGTGCAAGGCTGCAAGATTAACTAATATTAACCTACTTGGTTATTTTTGTATATAGAGGGATACTTGAAATAAATCCATTTTGTGGAATCATATCCTGCAATTTCCCCTTGATGGGCTGCAACATCTGGAGTCACAAATAGTACAGTCCCCATAGGTACAGTTCTGCTGGATTTCATTGTTTTCCTGGCAGTCACCCCTCAAACTTGTCATCTGCTGCTCTTGTTTCTGCCTCAATGAGGCGTCCAAAAGAGAGTTAAAAATGAGGCACAACACAAGCAGGCACCCAGTTCCCACTGGCTGAGTGTTGGAATTCCAGTGGGACCCTAGGCATGGGTACAGCACCTTGGAGTGAGCCACAGGGAGGGGAGCAGAGAACTAACACTGAGCATGGCCCTCCCAGCCAGATGAGTCTTGGAAACACAAATACAAAATGGATTTAGACAAAAATGCAAGTGTCCCTGCCAGCCTGCTAAGATCAGTAAGCGTGGCTACTTCCATCCACCCAAACGATGGGCAGAAGCTAAGGAGGCCATGGCAGAGCAGTTCTGGATGGAAAACTGCAACAACAAACTGCTCATTGTTTTAAACAGCATTTCAATTGTAGAGTTTCATTCTTCTGCATTTAGCTGCAGTTTGGCTAACTGTGCTTCAGATGGCTGCATGAAAAGCCAGACTTGTATCCAAAACCAGATTTCAGCTTCAATTAATATGATTAGTCCCAGCTCCAGGCTTGCATGGCAGCCCTGAAAAGTCACACACACGAAACTGTAGTGCTCACTCTCGTGACCAGGACTAAGGTGATTTAAAGATCACTTATATTTGCACTCAGAGATAAGGGTCCATGCCATCAGAAAAAAAAAAAAAATAACAGATCAATTCTAGCATATCACTGATAGAAAACCTACCTGCAGCACTGTCACAGTGATATTTTAGTGTATGTGCCAGCACAAAACACTGTCCCCAACACAAGCTGCAGCCTTGCTGCTGTGGCAAACACCAGAAGATTAAGATGCCACTGAACACTGAATTATAAATAGTTCAGACACACAATATAAGTGACCTTTATGCACTGCAACGTTAGACATGAAAGACTCCAGCAGTCTGCACACGCCTGACATGTGCCCAGCACCGAGCACATGCCAGCCTGCCCCAGCCCCCTGAGGAACCCAAGCTGCTGCTGGCTTGCAGAGCAGCACAAGCCTGGCACAGAGCAGCAGATGGAGAAGGGGAGTGCAGACAGCTCTGCATGACCCTCACACAGCAGAGCACAAACCACTCTGGCAATGCACATCTAAAATTACATCCTCTAAAGCCTCAAGATAAGAGGGGGGAAACCCCCTCTCTCTTTTTTACTCTGCCTCAAAGGCTGGAATTTCATGATGCTGAAGCAGGCACCTGTCTTGATATTTAACTGCCTTGCTCTGATACACATGCTGTTCTCTGGAACTGTAAATTATTTTAAATTCTTTTAAAGCAAGGCTTTTATTACATATTAACTACTCTTAATTTTAATTACTATAGATCAAAGCCACAGGATTCTTTCAAAGAATCGCATATTTAATTTTTACCTTAAAATCTTCTCACTGATTCAAGTAGTAAAAGCCCTCAGGGTCATATGACCAGGGCTGGATCTCATTTATATTCTTGATTGCACTATTGTACCCCACACATCCAGATAAACCCTTGAGTACCTCCCTTCTGAGAAAGAGCAAGACCATGCACTGTTCTTCTAAGGACAATTATTAGCATAAAGCTTTCTTTTTCATCCCAGACACATTACTTCAATTCCAGAGGTTTAATACCCAAGGGGAAGAAAGAAAGACAAGCTATATCCACACATACTGGACAAGCCTCCAGTGTACAGGACTCTGTACACAGAATTAGGTTCTACAGACAGAGAAAATCACAAATATGAGAAGGCAATCAAAAATTGTGAGTGATCTGAACAATATAAATAAAGTTTAGGAGACATGAAGAGTACTCCTGTGCTGTACAGATCCTGTATTGCATTTTCATGAATAAATTGTTTCAGGGGACCCTTTCACACATGGAGCACATCTCCATTTTGTCTCTTACACAGCTTTTTCAGTCCTTACAGGACTGAGAAAAAGTTGTCAGGAAAAACACAAGAGGTCAGGGAGTGTCTGCCTGAGCATCCACCCAGCGAATGAGGAAATGCTCACAGGCGCCAAAATATCACTCAGGGTCCTGCAGAGCACAGAGCAACTGGACACGTTGGGACTGGAGCAGGAATCTCTCTTTTCCAGCTGGGACACGTATGGCTTTTGTTGTCACCTTTTTTTTTTAAAGTTCCTCTTCACAATGCCCTTGTGAGGATCTAGGTAAAAGCCATGTCCTGAGGACTTTCCTGGCACAGAAGTGACCATTTGGGTATCTTCTGTTCATTTCATTCCCTTGTCACATGAACATTTTGGGATATATTTCATGTTGCTCCGACTTGAACAAGTCCTGTCTTTTTTATCTCATTGCAAATTAAAGGTCTGGTGCTTCAGTCAGCTCCATTTATAATTCATTGCTTTAATTTTAAATGAAAGTTCCCATTATAACAAATTGTCCAGAATTACCATGGCAAAGATTTCCCTATATCTGATCACACTTTATCTGATCTGATAATATTAATTAGGCTGTGCTGTGAACCTGACATTCATTTCAAACAGCTGCACTACCAGAGGAACAGTCCTAACTTAAACAAGGGGAAAATCAGGATATTTCTTGGGAAAAAGATGTCTTATTTCAATATTCTGATTTCTCTTTGCATCACAAATGGGTCTCACTATTTAGTCCTGGCTAAGCAAAGAACTGAACTTGTCACTAATAAAGTGTGTTTCCTACCAGAAAGCCATGGGTTCCACGTATGGCAACACGCCCAGGGAAGCAGTGGTGATAGCCAGATTGCCCTTGTCTCTCATCCACATCCTCAGCCAGGTGAAAATGCACAGGATGACTGCCCAGGATTTGTTGACCCGTGTTTTTTAGTTCCACTCCTGGCACGTGAACAGAGCTAAAATTCCTTAGGATCTGTCGAGGCAAATGTAGATCCGGGTAAGGCGTTACAATAGAAACACACACAAATAGAAAAACAGGTTTGGTTTTTTTTTCCTCTCTCATTAGGCAATATTTTTTTGCAGAGTGAAACGTGGCCTGGTCCCAGGAGGAAGTGTGAACTCCCTGTTTCCACCCACGGCAGCTCAGGACCTGCAGAGCCGTGTGCCAGCGGCCGCACACCTCCGGGCACGGGGCTGCCAAGGAGCAGCTGCCAAACAGCATGTGCAGTGTTTAGCAATAGCAGCGACAGACACGGTGCTCCTGCCAACTGCAGGAAGGGGGAGCATTTGCCACCAGGCTCTATTCCCTGGCAGCTTCTACTGTCGAGTGATTTTGGCCCAGACCTGCACAGCTCCCCGGTTTCCACCGCCTGGTACGGGAGCAACTTTACACAAAGCCCAAAGCCCTGCACCAGCAGGACTGCACCTCCACCCAGAACACGTGAGACAGCCGAGGGGAGGCAAAGCACAGCAAGCTGAGACCCAGCACTTGTGTGAGCCAGGGAGGGAGCAGGTTTGCTCTGCAGGAACCACAAATTCTTCAGTGACACCTCAAGAACTAACTCCACACGGGCCCTACTCACAGCAGTGCTGCTAAAGGATATCCCCCAGAAGGGCATGTTTTTGATGTTTTTGAAGATGTAGTGAAGATAATGTCCCATTGCAAGTCTTGTTTTGCAAGACAAGCTAACAGATTTCCCTGTTTCATAGACAAATATACTCCTTCCCCACACACAATTGTGCTTTGATGCTTTATTTCACTTGTTTACAAACCAGGAAAGGAACTATCTGAAACCACCTACAAGCAATGTATTAAAAATTACTCACTTTAATGTGCTCTCCGAATGTACCAGAAGACAAAAACTGGCCTTGATAGTGTCCATAACAAGAGTCCTCCATTTCTCCTTTAATAAGTGTATTTCTGGTCAGAAAACCAACCTCTGCCCTCATACCAACATGATCTATGACTTATCCAATGTGAAGACGAAGTGGGCTGCCTGTGGAAACCAGAAAACTTTTTATTCAGGATGATCACAGTATCTTTATTATTTATTATATCTGAGCAAGTGCACATCTTTTCTTTAAACAATCACCAAATCTAGGGACATGCCAGTTGTTAGTACCTGATCCCAGAGGCTGCTACAAAGGATTGCTGCCTCTGGTAGAACTTTCAAGCCACAAAATAAAA